>CAXHTE010000093.1:0-34858 GCA_964019415.1 Ianthella basta
TGCTGTAGGAGTCTGTTCAGCGGCGGAAGAGAACGTTACAAAGTTTGCTAAGACGACGTTTAGAAACCGGTTTTGAAAGTCCCTTGGTCTCGCACGCAGTCCACTTCCGGCCGAATAAAATGGCCGACAATATAAATTCTCTATACCCAGGCAGGGCAGGGGGGGTCGGACAAGTCCTGGGATTGCGCAATACCAGCACCTCAATAATTGCATTCCTGACATTCCAATCGCGTCTCCATATGTTAGCTGACTGTGCTCCAAGGCCGAATGTGCATACCCTGAGCCATGGCAGGGCCTTGTACTGCATTCGCGCCCCTGGTATGACCAGTACGTACGTAGCCAAGGAGCCATACGGTGGATTAGGCTTAATTGTCTGACCGCTTTCACTATTTAGTTTTGCAAGTTATCGCAGCGTTTCCTGAGGATTGCCAGCACGCTTAAGCCATTTCTAGCATCCCTGCTATAGAATGTGACAAATCGTGTGCAGAACCAAGACGATTGCAAGGACGTGGCTGCCGATTGCACTCCCATTGCAGAAGCAGTCAACCTATCAGTCTTGCAGTCCTGAAGTGATCAATGAGGACTCGCTACCAGCTTCTAAGGAGTCACTTCCACAGGAGCACTTGCTCAGTACTCCGTATTAGGCTTCATCTGCCTCGTAGCCAGCATCAGCGAACACTCGTACACCGGTGTTGGAAAATGCTCGCAAAACCTACCTAGATACTGGGGAAGGGCGGGGAAGGGTCCATTTTCTGATAGCCCTTGTCCAACTGTGTGCTCAGAAGCAAAGAAACAAGCGATGCGACGTGTTTCTCGAAATATGTCTGCTCTTTGCTAGTATAGGTAAAATACACAGTAAAGAGCAGCCGCGTCGGCCATTTTGTGGACACACGTGACCTTGACCGACCCTGACACTTTAATGGGTTAAAGGTCGTTAACACGTAGGGTCCGGCAAGCATCCAGCTGCACGTGCAGAGGGGCAGGGGTCACGTGCTCAGCGTTGGCGGGCCAAGCTGTTCTCTATGCGAAGGTGGGCAACCCACAAGCCAACAGAACTGACTCATTGTTGAGCACGCGTCCGGCAACGATGGCAGAGAATCCCGAAGGGGCCCCCACACCCACGGCGGCGCAGCAACGACCTCTGACGGAGGAAAACCAGAGAGCGTTGCAGCTAGTGCAGACCTTGGTGAAAGACACGGTGAGAGCAGCGGTCGCAGACGCGACCCGCGACCTCAGAGAGATGGTGGACCAGCGCTTGGCGACTCAAACAGCCCCAACCAGCACAACTCCCAATGGTACGTTCCCAGTGGGTAGCGGGGGGGTAGCTAGCATGCCCAGTGGGGGTCTGTTGCCCCCAACCACTGCTCTGCCAGGCATGCCAGTGATGTCGGCGGTGCCCACAGCGGGTCCAGCGAGCAGTAGCAGCCTCACCCCGATCATGAGCCTGGGCAGCCCAGCAACTGTGGAACATGGCTCAGGGCTCCAGCTGATGACACCCCTAGCAAGCCTGCTTCCACCACTTCCTGCCCCCTCGTCTAACGAGGCAGTCCCTGTGGGTATCCACTCCCCCCCAGTCCCAAGGAAGCTAGCCGAAAAGATTTAGAAGGGGGAATTTGTTGAGCTAAGCGAGCTGCTTCCCAGCAGGCTGGGAGCCCCTGAGTTAACACTGAGGGACGTGATGTCAAACAGAGACAAACCCAAGGAACCGAAAAGGATTACGTCAATCCAGCAGTGGGTGGTCTGCTTCAACTCGGTCATCAGTGTAACGGCTCTCAAGCACCCCGAGCGTGTGCAGGACCTCCTCGGCTACTCATCAATGATCACAAAAGCCAGTCTTGACTATGAAGGGACCCCGTGGCTGGCATACGATGCCCACTTCAGACGGTTGGCAGCAGCCAACAGGCTGACTCAATGGTCACAGGTAGACGCATCCCTTTGGACCAACTATTTCACAAGTGCAAAGTTATCAAAGGGCGCCAGTGGTTTGGCAATTGTCCCGTCCCCCACGAAAGATGGGGGCCCAGAGGGGCCCAGCGAGGTGGCTACGGGGTCAAGAGCTGCCCGTCAGAGAGCAACTGCTCCTTACTCCATCTCGGGCGAGATCTGCAGGGCATGGAACTTCAGCCGCTGCACACGGCTTCATTGCAAATTTAATCATATTTGCATGGACTGCCACTCACCAGGACACCCAGCTAAAGTGTGCAGAGTGACCAGAAGTTTAGCAGAGACGGCCTCAGACAACCCAAGCCCCCCCTTTCCGCGAGGGGGCCTCCGTGGAGGCCCGCGGAAGTGAGCAGATAGAGTCAGTTGCAGTAAACCATGATTTTCCACATGATCCAGACCTGATTACCCACTGGGAACCTTTTGATGGCCCCTGTCAACACCCAATTAGAGAAACAGCACCTCCAATGAATACAGATGAGTTATTTTGTATAGGACACATAGACACTAACCAGTTGATTCAATTAGAGAGTTGCAAGCCTACACCCGAACACCTCATCTCAATCCCTTCATCAGCCTCCCACATTGTCACACCATTACTCCCACACCGCTGGGAAGGCCTCCTACGCCAGCACCCAGACCAGGCCCTAGCTGCCTATGTCGTCTCAGGCCTGTCAAATGGCTTCCACATTGGGTACCAGTACAGCAGCAGTAGGAGATTGTCGCTATCGGCAAACATGTTATCAGCCGCAAGGAATCCCAGGCCAGTAGAACAGTACCTAGCCACTGAGCTGGCAGCGGGCAGGATTGCTGGGCCATTCCTGAGATCAGAAGTCCCCCTAGTGCAGGTGAGCAGATTTGGGGTGATACCTAAGAAGAATGGAGAGTGGCGCCTGATCCTGGATCTATCCTCGCCACCTCACAGGAGTGTCAACGACGGGATCAACCCTCAGTTATGCTCAGTACAGTATCCAACCGTGGACCAAGCTATTGCCCATATCTTGGGACTACGCCCAGGCGCCATGCTGGCCAAAGTTGACATAGCTCACGCCTTCTGGAATATCCCGGTACACCCAGAAGATCGTCACCTACTGGGCATGAGCTGGGATGGAAAGGTTTACCTTGATTTGACCCTCCCCTTTGGGCTCAGGTCATCCCCCAAGATATTTACAGCAGTTGCGGATGCACTGGAATGGACCTTCCTCAAACAGGGGGTGTCATGGAGCACACATTACATCGATGACTTTCTAACAATGGGCCAACCGGACACCACAGAATGCAGGGACAACCTAGAGTTAATATTGAGGACCTGTGAGTGGCTAGGGGTGCCGTTGAAGAGGGAGAAGATCGAAGGCCCATCGGCAGTACTCACATTCTTGGGCATCGCATTGGATACAGAGCGTAGGGAGATCCGCCTGCCCGAGCAAAAGCGGGAGGAATTGAAGGCACTGATCAGGCTGTGGAAGTACAAGAAAGCCTGCAAGAAACGTGAATTACTGTCACTAGTGGGGAAGCTCTCACATGCCTGCAAAGTGGTGCACCCAGGCCGAGCCTTTTTAAGACGCATGATAGATCTATCCACGAAGGCAAGACACCCAGACCACTGGGTCAAGCTGGATGCCGAATTCCAAGCTGACTTGGCTTGGTGGGAGACCTTCATTTCAGTTTGGAATGCACGGAGCATGATGGATGTCCACAATCCAAAATGGACTCCGACTGTCATCTTTTCCTCAGATGCCTCCGGTGCATGGGGCTGTGGCGCAGTCTGGCGACAGGCATGGCTACAGCATTCATGGGATGAAGAATGGATGCCACAGAGCATCGCTGCTAAAGAGCTAGTCCCCATCGCTGTTGCATGTGCCGTTTGGGGCCCAGAATGGTGTCACCAACAGGTATTGATCCAGTGCGACAATATGGCTGTGGTCCAAGTGATCACAGCCCAGTCATGCAAAGACCACGTCTTAATGCACTTACTGCGGTGCATCCATTTTTTCTGTGCTAGGTGTGACTTTAAACTGAGGGCTGAGCACATCCCAGGGAGTTCCAACACTCCAGCTGATGCTGTCTCTCGTAACCACATGCAGGTTTTCTTCGAGGCAACTCCCCAGGCGCACAGATGCCCTACACCGGTCCCATCCCCCTTGTGGAGCTTTCTGACGAACCGGCAACCGGAGTGGACGTCACCGGCCTGGAAGGAGTGGCTAAGGACCTCATCAGGGACAGCTTAGCACCGAGCTCTCGCAAGGCCTACCGGGTCGGCCAGTCAGAATTCATGCAGTTCTGCCACGGTATGGGAGTATCCCCACTGCCAGCTCAAGAATCCATTTTGATCCTGTTCGTCGCTCACCTCTCGTTACGCCTAGCCCACAGCTCAGTGAGGTCCTATCTCTCGGCCATCCGTCACATGCACATCGTACAGGGGCTTGGGGATCCACTGGCAGGCGCATTGCGGCTCCAACTAGCTTTAAGAGGGCTAAACAGGTCGAAACCCAAAGCGAAGGACACACGCCTTCCCATAACACCATACGTCCTGAGGAGAGTCAAGGCAGCATTGGACCGGGAACCACACAAGTGGGACAACGTGATGCTGTGGTCGGCATGCTGTCTAGGATTCTTTGCGTTCCTGAGGTCGGGTGAGATGACATCACCATCGGTTAACTCATTTGACCCAGCGTGGCACTTGACCCCCATGGACATCGCGGTGGATGACTTGCAGAGCCCCTCGCTAATTCAAATATTGCTTAAAGGCTCCAAGACTGACCAGGCACGGCAGGGCATCAATCTATTCATCGGCAGGACCAACAACGAGTTGTGTCCGATAGCAGCAATGCTCGCGTACTTGGCGGCACGGGGTTTTGACCAGGGTCCACTGTTCCAGACAGAGGACCGTCAGCCACTCACACGAGCCAAACTGGTTAGCCTCCTGAGGTCAACTCTCACAGCAGCTGGCATCGATCCAACGGGGTACTCCGGCCACTCATTCAGGATTGGTGCAGCAACCACAGCAGCAGCATGTGGGATCCATGATTCTACAATCCAGACATTGGGAAGATGGGCCAGCGACTCCTATCTGAGATATATTCGGATGCCTCAGCAGACCCTGGCACAACTGTCAGCGAGCTTAGGAAGATGAGCAGGGACTCATATGTGGCACACACGTATAAGCCAAACCACATGTTAGCACACACCGAACTACTGTTGAGTTGCGTTGAGTCATAATGGCAAATTTTGTAGTGCATGTCAGTTCAATCATCTTTCAGTGCATGCCTTGTAGTTTTCAGTTGGCTGATGTGGACATACTTATTTGAGTTAACCATTGAGAACTTGTTGACGCTGAGCGACAGACCAGTAGTGGTCGGGGTACAGAGTACGGCTACCCAGAGGGGACGTCTAGCATATTTATATGTACTGACTTTGGGGGATGAATCACCCTAGGTGATTACTTTTGTGTGTATGGGGTATCCCCAAAAGTCCGTACCAGCATAGCAACGGGCCAGCAGGCACCAAAAGCAAGGGTTGCCAGCGCAACCCAAGCAGCTAAGCCTAGGCGGCTCAGCAGCCCATAGCATGCACAGCAGAGGTTGCCAGCTCAACCCAAGCAGCTAAACCTAGAGGGTTCAGCAGCCCATTGCCCTCGCAGCAGAGGTTGCCAGCGCAACCCAAGCAGCTAAGCCTAGAGGGCTCAGCAGCCCATAGCTCTCGCAGCAGAGGTTGCCAGCGCAACCCAAGCAGCTAAGCCTAGAGGGCTCAGCAGCCCATAGCTCTCGCAGCAGAGGTTGCCAGCGCAACCCAATTGCAAGCAGCTAATCATAGGAGGGGCAGCAGCCCCTAACCTCACTTGATCAGCGAGGGTTTGCCATGCAGCAGCAACCCACTGGCAGGCAAAGCAGGGGCAGCCCAGCAGCAGCTAGCTCTAACCAGTGCTCCCATGCATACAGGGGCACCTGGTGGAGGGGCTGCCCCTCAATGAATGGCAGGTGGACAGTCTTTCCACCTGCCAAGTCGTTGGGAGGCACCGCAGGTTGCCTCCCAACTTGTCACGAGCGTGCCCTTGCCCCTTTGCCACAGGAAGTAGTTAGGTTAGAATAATGGCAATTGCCTAGATACGAGGAGGGTTAACCCTGCTCTATACCCAGGGGGGTCGGTCAAGGTCACGTGTGTCCGCAAAATGGCCGACGCGGCTGCTCTTTACTGTGTATTTTACCTATACTAGCTAAGAGCAGACATATTTCGAGAAACACGTCGCATCGCTTGTTTCTTTGCTTCTGAGCACACAGTTGGACAAGGGCTATCAGAAAATGGACCCTTCCCCGCCCTTCCCCAGCATCTAGGTAGGTTTTGCGAGCATTTTCCAACACCGGTGTACGAGAGTTCGCTGATGCTGGCTACGAGGCAGATGGAGCCTAATCTGGAGTACTGAGCAAGTGCTCCTGTGGAAGTGACTCCTTAGAAGCTGGTAGCGAGTTCTCATTGATCACTTCAGGACTGCAAGACTAACAGGTTGACTGCTTCTGCAATGGGAGTGCAATCGGCAGCCACGTCCTTGCAATCGTCTTGGTTCTGTACACGATTTGTCACATTCTATAGCAGGGATGCTAGAAATGGCTTAAGCGTGCTGGCAATCCCCAAGAAACGCTGCGATAACTTGCAAAACTAAATCGTGAAAGCGGTCAGACAATTAAGCCCAATCCTCCGTATGGCTCCTTGGCTACGTACGTACGGGTCATACCAGGGGCGCGAATGCAGTACAAGGCCCTGCCATGGCTCGGCCTTGGAGCACAGTCAGCTAACATATGGAGACGCGATTGGAATGTCAGGAATGCAATTATTGAGGTGCTGGTATTGCGCAATCCCAGGACTTGTCCGACCCCCCTGCTCTATACCCAATACTTCGCCCAATACATTCAATATAAATGTAAGCATGAACATACAAACGTAGTTTCACGTATTATATATATATATATATATATAATTATATCCGTAACATGAAGCCATACGAAAATGTCAACTTGAAAACAATCATAGTAAATAAATAGTAAGGAGATCTAGGGATGGCATAATAAGGACAGAAACAAGTAAAGGCTGTTACACAGTGGAGCATTAACCATCGTCCCTACATTCAAGGATGTAGGACTATACGGTGTGACATTCTTGCATGTAGGGACCATGGTTAATGTTCTACTGTACGTGTGTAACAGCCTTTACTTGTTTCTGTCCAATTTATGCCATCCCTACATTCTTACTATTTTTGAAAATTTTTATTATTCTAGTTGACATTAAGGATCACAGTTGTCTCCACCCCCGCGCCTCAATCATGTGCCCCAGAGAGCACGTGATCATCCTCATTGCAAATCACGCAGTCAATTAACCTGGGTTAACACTTACCTCTTAACCCACATATAACATTTGTCTAAAGTTGGGATCATTTACAATTACAAATTAAGTTGTTGTATAATTTGAATAATGTGAGCATACAGAAATGATAACAGTAATAGGCACACATGCGCACTGCCAATACATAACATAAGTTTCAGGTAATAATACACAGTACAAAGGTACATGTCATAGTTAGATAGTGGTAAGTGAGTCAAATTCTGATATGTGGGTCCAATACAAGACATTTACAGACGATTAGTTGTATTATTACAAAATTAAGGCATTCTACTAACAAAAGTGTAAGTTTACTGCACATAGTCGTTTGCAAAAACTGCCACTAACAGTTTATCTATTTAATAATTCAGTTAATTGTCTGCATCATCCAGCTGTGAGAGAACATAATATGGGTTGTTGAGTAGTATAGATGATGTACAGCTTCTTTTCTTAGCATGGGGATGCGGCAGTGTTGGCCGTGGTGCTCCATGTTCATAGTCATTACTTGCCAGTGAAATGAGGCTGCGGAATAAGCCCTTATCACAACTCAGCGCATCCTCCTTTTTCATCAAGCTTTTGTCCTTAATAAGGGATTGGAACATCCGGCCATCAAATACCTTTGAGACAGGCGGAAGTGGAGTAAATGGTGTGGAGAGGAGATTGTTGAGGTCATGTACATCTAACAAGACCTCCTGCCACTGAACACAGCTATGGGTTGCTCTCCGGTCAAATGTCGGAACTTCGCGTCTTGTATCCTGGTGAAGCAGCATAAGGATTAGAGCCCTCAGCCATACAGGTGTGGGTTTAGGCACAGCGTAGTGGTACCAGTACCTGGTAACCATGGCCAGGAGATGTAAATGGGAAGGGAGTCTCTCAATGGCCGTAGCTGTAGATGGAGGCACCTGCAAGCAGTGCATGATGGCCTCCTTTCTTATGTCAGGGCACAGCTGACAAATGTCTTCGAAAGATTTGCAACTAGGTGGTATCATTGGTAGCACTTCAGTGCGAACGACTTGAACCTGGGTGAGCTTGAAGTCATTCTTATATGGGTGACAACGAACTTCTTCCGTGATTACCAGCTTGTCCTGATCCAAATGGACCAGAGCATAAAGAGTGGCTCGCAATGGCTTTCCAATATTGCGACAAAATGGCTGGTTCAGGTCTTCAAACCATGTTCTTAGGTCTACGTAATTCTTACAAAGTGCCTCCAAAATTTTCAAATCAGCTTCTCCTTCACGAAAGAAGCGCAACAGCTTCTCAGGCACTGGCCTGCTATCCTTTTGATTCATTAGAGCATGCATTTTCATCTCTGCTATTGGGTCTGAACTGAATGATGGCTCTGAATTATACACACGTTTCATTTGATCTGCACCATTTGATAATGATTGAACTCTCACCAGGTCAAGTCTGCTCATTTCTTCTTCAAGCTTCTGGATGCACTCAGCTAGAGAAGATGACTGTGCAAGTAAGTTAACAACCAATTCAATGTTCGTTTTTACTGCCTGTCCACTTCCTTGTTCTCCCCGAAGATTATCCAACAGATTCTTCCAAATGCTTGCATTATAGAAATCATTCCCAATAAGGAGGGGTATACCTAACACCAGGTCTGGCGAACAGAATTCAGCACGATGAACAAGGAAGTTTCTCTTGTACAAGAGTGCAGACACAGTGCCTCCTTCCATTTCAAATGTGTACAGCGGCATGTATCCAGCACACAGATCAAAAATGAAGTAATCTGAGTCGTCAGCTATGACAGGGAACTGGTAGAAGTTAGCAATCTGGGCTATTTTCTGGTCCGCATCTCCATCAACGAATATAAAGGGTACTTTCAGCTTTCGAAAAACATGGCAGAACACCAAATCAGTGAGTGCTGGAAGGAGGTATATTTCCTTGTTCTCAGTTAAAGCGTTACTTATTTCAGAATACCAGTATCTCTTACGTTTCAATTTGGTGTCACGCTTCCGCTCGTCATAGTCTATGCCATCGAACACCACAACAACTATTTCACAATTTCTCAGCAGATCTCTGAAGAAGACTTCTAGGATGGTTTCAAGCTCACCATACTGTCCGCCAAAAGTACACGTGACTTGAAATTTACTCGCCAAGTGGTAAATCAAACTCTTTCCGTCAACCACAATTCCTTGCTTATAGTCCTCAGAAGTCGCCGTCTTCATGAGCTTGCGCATGAATTTCTTCAATCCAGGGATTCCCATCTTGGACTTTGGCACACGTGATTCTTGCCGAGCCCTATTTCTGCGAAATGTAGTTAGGCTGGGGAAAGTTGGCTACGCCTAACTACAGAAATGGATGCAGTCACCCGTGGCTATTATATAATAGGTCATTATCATATACTATTATTCTTTCCAATATGAGTTAGGGTAGCAACGCCATTTCCGGGACAGCGCCAATACCCGGACACTCCGCAAACATGTACGTCGCAGGAAACATACAGGCAAAACTTCCAGCTATCGTCACGCTTAGTTGATACTTGCACTAGCAGTGTTTAAGAATCCGCAGCCAAAACGGGACGAGCGCCCTTCGTTCGGCGGCTGGACACCGACTTCTTCTCCCCTATCTTTCCGAAAGAAGTGGCAGGAAGTAGGAGGAGCTAAGAATTGCACCATCTTTGATTGCGCGCCAAATTCGAACGGTTGGCCGGCTCTACCGGAAAGACACCTTGAATTCATTGGTGATCGAACTGCATGCGCTGCAATAGAAACTAACTTCTGTGCTTGAGTTAAGTTAGTAAAAATTCAGTACATATTAGTTACTGCAGTTGCCAATTGTCGGACAGCAGCAAAATATTCATACTTTGGTTGGTGATTTATTACACTCACAGACGATAGCTAGGCAGAGTGAAGGTAGACATGCATGTGCAGATTGATACTGGAAAGGCGGATGAAGGAATTTGCACCACCTGTGGAACTGATGAAGTGGGCACATGGATTTGCTGTGACAGTTGTTCCAAATGGAATCGTCCTTTTTGCGTAGGGTTATCTGACTCTAGCAACCTTGCCCAGTCCTTTTGGAAGTGCGCTGAATGTTGATCCATGGCTGTATTACCGATCTTATCCACTTAAACGGAGTTTAAATGAAAGCACCGTAATTCCTAAGGCCTGTCCCACTTTAGGAAAATATGTACGGGAGTAGGGATAATGGCTGGTGCGACTAAGGATGGTGTCATTGTTGCATTCTTCGCTAGCACAGTACATGCCATGAACTCCGTGATAGCTATATAGGTAGGTAGCTAGCCGTAGGTATACGCACGTATACCTTTTCTTTTCTTCATTGATCACAATTGAGGAGGTCCATTCTACAGTGATGCAAATAGAGAAGAGCAAGGCACCGAGACTTGATAAAATATGCCCTAGCATTTTAAGAGACGTTAAGATCATGCAATACCTACAGAATCTGTATCAAACTTGCTTCAAGAATGGTGTGGTACCTCAATCATGGTTTGATAGTACCATCCAGCCTATCTTTAAAGGCTCGGGTAGCAGACAGGATCCTAACAATTGCAGAGCTACTAGCAGGGCGCCCGCCTTCGGCGGGCTTCTGCTATGGCGAGTCGCACAACAGCGAGTCGGCCCCAGCCAGTTTTGACGTATGTGAGCTGGTAGCAATGGAAGGTAGCTGCTATAACGACGGCCGAGTTTAAAGTCGGTCGCTGGACGACAGCGAATCAAACCGTCCGACAACTGGAAGTCAAGGGAGCGATGATTAATGAAATGGCCGTCAGCCGCGAGCGAAAAACTGGAAATAGTAGGATATCTCTTCAAGAACTGCAAGACGGGCAATTTCAACCTGTGGAGGACACTCGCGGAGCCCCACTTTATAATCCCTGAGAGTTTGGTGACGTTCTGTGCAGTAGTGTTTGCCCGGATCGCGAACGAACAGACAAGCAAGCAAACGAACTTAATTATATAGAGATCACCTTACAATCATGTGTAGCAAAAGCATTCTGAAAAAATTCTGAATAATAGAATAACTGAATTTTTACAAGCTAATAAAATCTTGCATGAATAACAGAACGGATTTCGTACTATGCGCAGTTGTCAGGATCATATATCCTCTCTATATTTCTTAATTGAAAATAGGAAGCTAAATAACCAGGACACATATACTTGTTTTGTTGATTTTAAGAAAGCTTTTGATTCGATCCCTAGAGAACCATTGTGGCAAAAGCTCACCAAGATTGGCATCAGAGGCAAACTACTAACTTCTTTGAAGGCACTGTACACAAACCTGTACAGCTCAATGAAAATTAAGAATTAATTATCTCCTCCCTTTGAAGTTGGCCGAGGTGTAAAGCAGGGATGCACACTCTCCTCTATCCTATTTAACATTTTTATTAATGATTTAATTGGGCACCTATATAAAGCTTAAGAATGCTGCAGAAAGTATTAGGATTAGAGATATTGTAAGATAAATGCACTACTATTTGCAGATGACCTAGTCCTCATAGCAGAGAACCCAACTATGTTACAAAAATTACTAGATGCTCTGAAAGAATGGTGCATGGACAATGGAATGTCCATTAATCCCAATAAAACTAAGATTATGCACTTTAGATATCCTAGGAAGAAAATCTGTCAGTTCCAGTTTACCTGTGGTGAAGTACCAATCCAGTATACGGATTGCTACAAGTATCTAGGGGTAGATATTTCAGAACACCTTAGCTGGGCTAAATCAGTAGAGAACACGGCCATATCAGCTAATAAAGCTGCTAGTTACCTAATTGCAAAGGCTAGATCCAATGGTGCTTTTGTGTATACTGTTTACAACCACCTAATATACAACACTTTAGTCTTACCCATTATTGAATACAGTAGTTTCATCTGGGAACTTAAGTCATTTGATCAGATATCTAAAATCCAGAATAACCTAATGAGAAGTTTCTTGGGTGCAGGCAGAAATGCACCATTTGTCGCTCTATTAGGGGAGATGGGGTGGTTACCAATTGCAGTTCTCACAAAAATATCATGCATTAGATTTTGGCTCAGACCCAATAAAATGTCACAAACTAGACTTAATTATACAATCTTCGCTGAATCATGTACTTTAGCTGAAAATGGTATTGTAAAAAAAACTAGGCTTTCTATATTAAAGCCTACCTACATGATCTTAGCATTAATCTAGACTTTAGCCCATCAATACATGACGAACACTTCATTCAGTACTACAAAGATGCAGCAACAAATCTGTATAAGCTAGAATGGCTACGGCAGATACAAATGGTTAGAGAACATCTGAAACATGAGGTAGGCTAAATATCTATTGAACGATAAAGGCAGATTTCCCAACCACAGAGAGATATGTAGCCAATATTAGGTCAGTAAGAGTGAGGAGGGTGCTGGCGGGTCTCCGGGTGGGTTGCCTCCCACTCGCGATGGAGACTGGCCGCTACACTGGGGTCCCCCTCTGCCAGCGGTCTTGTAGATTGTGTGATTGTGGGGAGGTGGAAGACCACGTTCACTTTTTAACTATTTGCCCCGCTTTCAACCAATTCAGATTGCAGCTTTTTAATCACTGTAACTCACTATCATGCACATTCTTTTAACAGCCGATCACAAGCAATTTACATTTCATTTTAAGCTCCTACGACCATTCCATTGCAAACATACTTACCAAGATGTACACCCATAGGCAATCTCTTTTATTTAGCAACTAAAATCCACACTCCATGCATGTGTGACTTCCCCCCCATCTTTACATCCTGTCTTTTCCTTTGTGACCAGTAAGCCAGTACTGGCTGTGCGGGCTCTGATTACATGCTGCTGTCACTTTAATAATAAGAACATATACATAGTTATTGAAACAGATGCGTATAATTAGAATTTCTCGATGCCAATGTAGCTATAATTATGCATGTTTGTTGCCTTGCAACAAGACATGTAGCTACGTAGCTAATGTGTGTGATCCCCTTGTATAGCTAGCTAGCTACTGCATGAGTACAGTATAATTAGCTTTCATTATCATGAACGATGAATAAATTCAGTGCAAGTATAATATATATATTCATAGACATAATGCCAAAATATCAAAATTTCCCTAAATGGGATATAGAAAAATAGAAATTATGTAATTGTGGCAACGTGCAGAAAACATTAGCTAAAATCATGCAATTCTTAATAATAATTATGCTTAGGTTGAGTCTGGCTAACCACTGATGATGCATTGATATGAATCTTAGAGTGAATGGGTGGCAAAGATGATGCAGGGTTCTTCTTATTCTTCTCTTTATAGGTTGGCTGTCTTGCATTGAATGGCCACTTAGTCTAGCATAGTTTGGGATGGTTGTCTGGTTGTACTGTGTTGATTGGTTTTGAGCATTCTCCATTCTCCATTTGATGGAGAATGCTCAAAACCACAACACAAGCAATTTTTGCATATTTGTGCACAGACATATGCACATGCATATGTCCAGGTGTGTGGTTAGTGGTGAGAATGGAAGTAAGCTGCTGAGATCTATAGGCATAGTTCAAATTGTCATCATGCATGACGGTGACAGACTAGGAACAGGCCTAGGTTACATTCTCAACACCATTCTCAGTCACATTAAACATTCATTACATGGACCGTGGTACTGTGTAGTTTTTCGGTAGTTAATATACCTAATTATAATTTAAAAACTGATTTTAGTGTAGGTGAATGTCAGTGGTGAAGATGCTCTGCCTGTCTGTCTTGTACTAGAATGGGAAGCTCAGAGTGACTGGAGGATGTTCTGTCTGGAGGAGAGAAGCAGTGCATGGGCATGGCCAGGCTCTTCTACCACAAGTGAATGTTGTGGAAGAGTGTGGAGCGCATGGGAATGTGCTATTGTATGGAGAGCATTGGAAATATATATGTTGTGGAAGAAGTTTGTGGTAACCACTAAGTGTTATATATATATATATACTGCACATAGTGTGTGGTCTGCATGAATGAATATTAGTGAATATATGCTACATGGCAGTGACAAAGTTAGCAGCCAAAACTACAACCTCAGCCATTCTCTGGCCACCATTCCTGTCACTGTGACATGACTTGTCACATACTGCCTAGATCCTACTGTATATTACTCATCCATACGTATGTATGCATTTCCTCAATGATTGCAACTAAGTACAGCAAGTGTGTGGGAGGGTGGGGTTAGTGTGTATATATATAGCTTTCTATATGTAATGCTTCACTGTTAGAAATTTGGTGTGATGATCACATCGTTAATTGGTGTGAATTGCCTGCTACAGGGAGCACACCAATTATCAGTGTGAACTTCACACTAATCCATTCTGGTGTGAGCATCACACCCATGTACAGGAAGAGTGATCTTCACTAGCTTCAGTCAGTCGAACAACATTTGTATTGCATATGTAAATGGACACACATACACTCACATACACACAGACATTACACAGATGCACTTGATAGCAGATACTGCCCATTTTACCATGCACAGCCAGATAGTGTATGTGGACGGGACCACATGGCTCTCTTGGTGTCTACCACACTGCTGACTGAACTTGGTAAGAATGGGACAAATTTCATACAGTACATCGACTGCACAGCGTGCGTGCGTGCGCACGCACACACACACACACACACACACACACGCACACTTGTACTACCACTGCCAAGACTTGGCTACGTGGACCCTATGAATGGGGCACACCAGGAGGTAGCAACACACACACACAAACCTTCCTTCCTTTCACTGCTTTTATTCCAACAAGGAACGATGCAGGCCAGTGTCACTGCAGTTGTTTTGGAGTTTGAGTCACAAGTCAGCTTTTTTCTCATGTGCCATGACATTGACAGCCATGTAGACATGTTTTACTTTTGATTCCTTTGATTATTGTACTCTTGTGGAGTATATAATATCAACGTGTCCAAAAAGTGTGTGTGTGTGTGGTTGGGTGGGTGTGCATGTTTGTTGTGTACTACTGTACAAACCATGAATACCCTCGCTGAATCTCCTGATAACACTCACTCTCGGGCAGGATGCGTGGGGAGGTGTTATTGGTGTCTGTCTTTGCATGTTATACACTCAAATGTTGACAGGCAACAACACCTGACAATCCAAACTCGGTAAAGCTTTTACAATAAGACTGCAACTGTCTGACTGAAGAGGTGCTGTTTACTTTACCTCCCAACATAAGTGGCACGTGCTACTCTCATGTAAACTCACCTCTCCACAATTCCATGTTTGGACCCAAAATTACATTTGCAGGTATGAGCTAATCCAAACTTCCTCCTCACCCTAGCAGAAACATCTATCTGATAGACCCGAATTTAAATAAAACAGGAGGGTACATAATTCCTACAGTTAAACAGACATATCCCAAGGTGTACTGTAAGATAAACGTACCTTTGCGGTCTTTGAACTGCACGCTGCAGCGCCATCCAAGAACAAGTTTCTTGCGAGGTTTCTTGGCACGTTAAATGTGTTGCCAAGGATACCAGTAGGCCTACCGATAATATAATGGCTGCACACAGTTGCACAATAGTTACATGGCGGCGATGGTGTGATCATCACACTAAATGACAGTGTGAACGATCATACCTGTGATGTGAGCGCTAACTGGTGTGACGCTCACACAGCATTTTTAACAGTGTTTCTTTCAGGCCTCGCTTTGCTCTCCTTGATGAGTGCACCAATGCCAGCATCTACCAGACTGCCAAGGACAGTAGCATCACCCTCCTCACCATCACGCACCGACCGTCACTCTGGTGAGCTCCCTAGTCCATGTTTCAATCCTCCATCCCAGAAAGGAGTGGTGTTGTGGGCAGCTGATTGTGTGTGGTGTGATACAGTAGTTTGAGTTGCCAACGCAAATCCACCATTCCAATTCCAATACTGTATTCACATTATCAGTTGCAGACTGTATAGAATAATAGTACAATTGGAACATTAAACCCTGAAATGGCTGCATGTGGAAACTGCAGTGCATGGTGTATGTATGTTACCGGCCTATCATATTGTGAGAGATAACAAGGCTGCAGTACTGCTCTACAACATGCATACATTACACTGCATGCTTTTAGATCAAAATTAAAAGATGATCAGACCCCACATACACACACTGGCATGGGGTGGTGGCACTGATGTTAAAGTACTGTAGTAGCTATGGTGCATGATCTACGTAGCTTGCTAGCTAGCTAGCACTCAAGCTAGCATCACAGTAGTCATGTGGAATCCAGTGAAATCAATGAAATCCAGTGAAATCCATGAAATCCAGTGAAATCCATGAAATCCAGTGAAATCCTAGAAATCTTGTGAGATCTTGGAGATTTCAAAATCTGTACATTATTTTAGTTAGTGATTGACCCCTTGGTTGGATGTACGTGCGTAATGTTACATGCATCAAAGGTTTCTGTGTTATCTTAAAGGTAACGAGGATAAGCTAGCACTATTTTGTTGGTTAAGTTTGTACTAAGAAGTTCCCATTTCTCTCTTGTTTGAAGGCATACGCTATGCAATAGACACCGTTTGCGCTAACTTTCTCCTTTGTTCGCGGCGCAAATGGTACAAACGCACAAAACCCTTTGTAGTGGTGAAGTTTTGTACCTACTGTGCTTCTCTGGTAGCAGTTTTCTGCGATTTTTTCAAATGTGCTGGAGTGTAATACCGGACTGCGGCACACGCAACCGTAGGATTACTTGGTCTCACTTGCCTTGTCGCTGTGGACCCCTTTGGAGTAACATGGGCAGGAAAAAGAAACTGCCACACCGAAAGCAGAAAGGCAAGCCAAATGAGGTTACCAAGGTTGACGCCCCTAAGCTGTCAAGCAGTTCCAGCGACGGTTAGTAGCTAGCTAGCCAGCTTATATGTACCCTGCAAGACACCTAAGCACATTCTCCTGGTCTGCTTCAAATTTAGCTTCTGTCACAGGAACACTTCATTGTGGGTGCTTGCTCTTCAATGTTGCAACAAGGAGCTCCTCAAAGACCAGTCGACTCACTATCTGAGTCCAAAGCGGGTCGGGCATTGGCAGAGACAGGTCACGGTGGACCTGTCTCCACAGATCGGGAATTCGTTCTTGCTGAGCCTGAGAAAAGGCCACAGACGATCGCTCCCTGCATCTTAGTTCTGTAGCATAGGATGTCTTGATGCACAACTCGATTACGCGGAAGAGATCGGAAGCAAAACCGATCACCCGTGGTTTTAGCTCCCGCGTCGCTGTGGCTTCCAGGAGTCGCTTCACCTCAACAGACTGCTGCCTTCCACGCTTGGAGAACGAGTTGCAGTGAATGCCACCTTCTAGAGACTTCACAACCTGCGACAATGAGCTATAGCAATCGTGTGCTGAGGAATCGACGTGTGCAGCGGCCATTTTCCGGGTTACTATGCATTACATCATAGGATCGCGAGCTTCAACCTGTGACGTCACGCGTTTCCTATCCCGTTTTCTCCTCGATCTTTGGTGGACCCATTCATGCTTTCCTTCACATATGGAAACATCAGCGTGTGCTATGGGTACACACAGCAGTACCAACAGCCAATCAATCCCCCAAGTGACCTATGTGTGTGACGTTCATGCTACCAAGTAGTCCAACTCGATCCCCAGTCCCGGTTCAGAAATGCCTACTACCACTTGCATCTGCCATGCATTTGGTCCGTGTTGCCACAGTTTGACCCACAGCTACACCTGGTCATCGCTGACATCATCACTGTTGCCCTCCTTCCAGCACAAAAGCAGGCACTTGCTGCCTCGTTCAGGGTGTTCCTTGATTAATGAACACGTACAGTACAACTTAATAGCTTTGTAGAGGTATAGGATGACAATTTTGGGTTGCTACAAGTAAATTGAATTCACCTTCACAGTAGATACTTTGTTTTTGCATTGTTCTTCATTGTAGGGTAGATTTACTCAGTAGGACTTATATTGTGGGTTATATTAATTCTATGTGAATTATTCATAATAAAAGCGTTTCAAGAGGAGTATCAAGAGAGTTCCAGCCATTTCCGCCCTTCCTGCTGTTCCTCCTTGCCCAGTTAAAAGAGAACTTCTTTCTTAATACGTTAGAGTAAAAGAGAACTTCTTTCTATTCAGTACCATGTAAATCTGGATGCATATTTGGGCAGAAATAAGATTGTGTCCATTACAGAGCAAAGAGAGAGTGACCTAGACAAACTGAAAGAGGAATTCTGCACTGTTTTTGCAGATGATCCCACTGTATCAGCAGTAGCCTTCCAAGGATACAACCACAAACGGGAAGAGTACATTGAGCCGGAAATGGAAGCCAGTGTTACAGACAAGGACAAGCTGAAGGTGGTACCATCCAAGATAGCATCTTTTGAGGACCCTTCATCTGTTAAAGTGACTGTGTCTCCAGCTGCCCTCATTGTACAGCAGAATCCCGTCTACAGTGCCACCATTGCAGCACATCAGCAGCAAGCAAAGCAAGAATTCAGGCTGCAGCTAAGTCGGCAAAATACATCTGCTAGTGACCAACTAAAGCAAGAACTGCCCAGGCACCTGAAGAGAGCCATGGAACTAGGCAGTGAGAAGGTGCTTCTTTGTGGCTGTTCATCCTCCTAATAGATGAATTTGGGTTCAGCCTTGACAAGGGAGACTTCCGCAATGCTCTGTGCCTCAGATATGGATGGCAACCTAGAAATGTGGTGCCTCCTTCTCTGTGGAGCATGCACTTTATTGCAGGATGGGTGGCTTCCCTACTGTACCATCAAACATAACGAGACCATTGGGGCTCTTCACTGCCAAGGTCATGTCTGAGGCATGCCATGACGTTTGCATTGAGCAACCACTCCAAGAACTGATTACAGAGCCTCTTCCTTATGCCACCTCCAACAGAGATGTCGAAGCCCTTCTGGACATTCGAGTGTAAGGCTTCTGGGGGGACTGACACAGATGTGCATTCTTTGATGTGTGTTCTACCCCAATACACTGTCTTATCAGAGCCTACAGCTTGGCTCTGTGTACCATCGACACGAGAAGGAGAAGAGGAGCTATGAGGACATAGTCAGAGAGGTAGAGCATGGCTCCTTCACCCCATTGGTCTTCGGCACCACTGGTGGAATGGGACCACTTGCCACCACAGCCTACAAAAGGCTAGCATCCCGGATTGTCTGGGAATAACTGCCAGCCATACCACAAGGCAATGGTTGGCTACGTTGTGAGCATTGTTTCTCGCTGCTGACGTCCTCCATCACTGCCATCAGAGGAGTACACTCAAGAGTTGGCTATGCCGCCAGGCACATCCCAGGAGTGGACCATGCCATCCATGAAGGGCATGTGCAAGTGGATCTCTGTGTCAGTATTTGTGTTACTTGATTGTTGCTGTCCTCACTTCCATTATGCATGCCCTACACATTGCACTGAATTGTATTATATACGTAGATGCCATGCCTACTGCTGAAGGTAGTACCCCAGTGATACCATCTGACATAGTTAGTGCCAGGACCACATAGCTAATGGATGTGTATCTGGGCAGGAATAAGATTGTGTCCATTACAGAGCAAGAAGGAGAGAGTGACCTAGACAAACTGAAAGAGCAATTCTGCATTGTTTTTGCAGATGATCCCACTATATCAGTGACTGAAGCAGTAGCCTTCCAAGGATACAACCCCGAATGGGAAGAGTACATCGAGCTGGAAATGGGTGCAAGTGTTACAGACAAAGACAAGCTGAAGGTGGTACAATTACCCACATTGATCCCATCTGATACGGTTAGTGCCTGGACCACATAGCCAAGTGCACATTGAAGTGAAGTACCATATGACTATTAGCTACGTACATAAGAATGCAAACCAATGCAAGACTGATTTACTACCACCTATATATACTCCATACATGGCCTAGGAGTATAGGATACAGCAACAGCAATGGGCCACTTGAGTCTGGACAGCCAGATCAAGCCCTGCAACTCTTCCAATCCAGGAACAATAAGAGAAGTCCCGAAGAAGAAACACCCACCAAAATAACAGAGAAAACAATCAAGCATGCCTAAATACCACACACTGCCCCATTCAACTCTCTTCAACGGACTAGATGGAGACCCCATCCGCAGCACTGTCCTCCAAACAGACAGGGCTGCTGGTGCTTCAGGGTTTGATACAGCAGCCTGGAAACACTTGTGCAACTCCTTCACGTCTTCAACCGATCTATGTGATGCCGTGGCTGCAACAGTCAGACAGATATGTGCCTGCCACAGCCTGCAGTGGCCCAGAAGCAGCTTGAATGTCTTCATTGAAGGTTATTGTAATGGCTCTGCCAATGCCATTACATACGTATCGTCTCGCTCAAGCTGATCCATCTCACTCCAGGATTCTTATCCAGAGCAATATGACGACCAGTAACCAGGGCTGAGATCACATCTGGATCCAAATACATCTGTCACAACATGAGGCAACTGTGCACACCATGTGCAAAGTGTTTGGACTCCTAGAGATGGAGGCAGTCATCCTTGTGGAGGCATCCTTTGTGTTCAATGCCCTGGACTGGAACATCAGTAATCTGTTGTTCCCACAGCCCAAAGTCCTCATCAAACATATACTGGGATAATATCCAACTGTTCGTGCACGGTTGGGAAAACCTTTCACTCTCATGACATACAGCACAACTCAAAGGGACCCACCTGCAATGGCAATGTATGCTGTTGCCACGTATGTCTCTACTCATTCACTTCCTTGAAGATGAGGGTGTGAAGCACGTCTGGTTAGCAGACAGTGCCACAGCAGGCACAGAGCTGTCACCTCTTAACACAGTAGGATTGCATTGTACTGTAGATCTGGGACTGGATTACAGACACCACCCTAATGCTTCTACGGCATGGCTCATTTCCAGTGAGAGCAAACTGAAGGAAGCAAGTATCATGATTATTCCCAGGAACAAGGGTGCCCATCACTGTGGAAGGGAGAGGCACCTAGGAGCAGCCTTAGGGGTACCTGTGATGTGGAAAGTTGTGTGTAGCAGAAGGTAGCTGGATGGGTCATAAGGTAGAGTGTCTGTCATCCATCACAACCACTTACCCACCAACTGCCTATGTGGACCTCATACATGGTCTCCTTACCAAATGGACCTCAGGGGCGTAGGGAGGGGGGTTTCTGGGGGTTTCAGGAAACCCCTTTCAAAATAATAGTACCAATAAAACTGAAGAGAAGTAGCAACTGCAAACTTAACTGGTGCTTGAGGTAGTACAGCCAATGGCCTTTTTGTAGCTGGTGCACTATAGGTTTTGTTCGAATTTACATCGTTTCCCTCATGATTTCAATTGCAAAAATGACAACCTCACGTTTGGCGGCCATTTTAATGATGTAATATGACGTCATTCTGAGCATAAACCGGAAACCCCCTTATGAAATTCCTGGCTACGCCCCTGGACCTGCCTGGCTAGGACAGTCAAACCTTGAAGATCTGTTCAAGCCACTGGAGGATACCATTCTCTTCCTAATAATCATGATTAGCAGGATACTTTCAGCAACAGAGAACTCATTGTAGCTCCAGCGCGCCTTGGAGGACCTAGCATCATTGACCCATCAAGCCAAGCAACAACTCACTACAGGTCAAGTGAAACAATCACTGCTCTACTTAGCAGCCCTCCTTTGGCCGTAATTATAAGAATACCCACTATAGAGGCTAAAGTGGAACAAATGATAACCAAGGCTACTGCACACACCGACACCGACAACAGGAAGCCACGTCTGCAGAAGAGCTCAAAGAAAGAATGCCTGACAGAAAGCAAGCAGAGAGCCATGACAATGTCTGTATAGAAGGGTGGCCGCAAGCTGGCATAAATATTAAGCCAATCTCACGAGACAGATGTACAACAGGTTTGGCATGGAGCCCTGCCAGCATGTAGCTACAAAGGAGCAGCTGGGGCACAAATCTGCCAAAAGAGAACATTGGGTTCACCTAAGCAATGCACCTGAGAACTATTGGGAGAGATAAACAACACACATGTTTTGGCATTCCAGTTTGCAACCCCTTTGTGCCAAGCCACATTAACGCGCCCTTAGCTCAGGACTATTGAAAGGAGACGTAGAAGAAGAGGGTCTGTGAAGAGCAAATCAGTGAGTCCAAACATGGATCGTTCTCATGCTGGTCTTCACAACAGCAGGCCTAGGATCAACAGCTACAGTGGTGTGCACGAAGTTTGCTTTTCACATTGCAAAGAAACATGGCAAGCTTTGTGAAAAGACACTGGTTGTGATGTCAACCGAACTTCTTAATGCTGAGATCAGCAATGATGTGTCTGCGGGCTTCTCGTAGGCCAGTCACTGCTCTGACTGTTGACCAACTGGGCAAGCCATCAACCTTGTCTGCACAGAAGGCAAGGTCCTCAACAACATCTGAACACAAGCTAGCTACATATGATGTGGTAGAGGCTCATGCTACGAAGTGGATGAACTTGAACTTGACAAACTTTCGCGTAGCAGGCAAGGGCAGTAGTAAGATGTTTCAATCATGAGGGTCTTTTTAACTGACACAGACCTTCATGGTTGAAACATCTTACTACTACCCTTACCCGTTACCAAAAGCTTGTCATGTTCATGCAAGTTCACAAGCTAGCTAATCATGAACAAGTACACAAAGGATAGGCCAGTGCTGGAGTAAAGCCAAGGAAGTGCCGAGGGTGCACGAAGGAAGTCATTGATCATTACCTGGTCACCATGAACAAACACATGTATGTATATACCTTGGAAAATCACGGCATACCCACACGCTTACCGCATTGTTTAGCTGGGGGTCTGGTTTGAAAGCAAGGTAAGGATTCTGGCTGAGCACCAGAGGTAGCCATGACGTCAAGTACATGTCAAACCATGCCTCGGTGATGTAGCTGGTGTGTTTGTTAGCCTTGTTCCCCAGCACCAACAGCTCCTGTAGGACTGGAGGGAATAGAGCAGTGAATTCATCCACAGTATGACTGCACTTGGTGCCTCCTTATGAGTGTACACGTAAATGTGTATGAAGGTGCAAGCACACATGAACAAAACACATGCATGCAAACCATACACAAATGTACAAGCAACCATCTGTGGCCTTCTCCAGTTAGAGGGGCTTGCTTCCCTATTGCTCGTTATGGCCTAAAGCACCGAATGGAACCCTCACTGCTACAGTAATGCTCTTCACAATACAGCACACCCATTGTGTGGCTGCCCAGTGACTATACAATAACGTTAAACCTACCATACAATACAAATATGTATTAGTTTCTTCACGCCCAAGGGGGGAGTGCTTATAAATCAGCAACATCCCGAAAGGAGGTGTTATAAGTGATTTATTTGCCGAACAAAGGGAAGCGTGGGCGAATGTTATTTGGTTTCTTGCCAAATAAGGAAAGCATTAGGGGAGCGCGGGCAAATCAAATGCATTTTCATTCTTTAGGAGAGCTAGCTAGCGAGGAGCCAAGCGAGTCAGAAACCTCTTTCTCTACGGAGGAGACGTCTTGCCCCACTCCTGCAATGTGATCTAAGGTGCCAACAAGACTGGCTGATGAATCGTGCGTCAGTGAAGGTGCGCCCGACAGCATTGGAGGCGGGGGGAGCCAAGCTGGCTCAGAGGAATCTGCTGGTGGGGCAGCACGATGGATCGGTGATCAGCTGCGCATGGAACTGACCGTGATCTGAGTTTCTATGTTCGTCCGATAGCTAGCTAGCTACGTACTTGAGATGTCTTTCTGACCGGATCCTCTTGTGTGGAAGAAGCGGCCACCATCAACCCACAAATTTCGACAGCTGTAGTACGGTAGAACGGCAATAATCAGTTTGCTCAGTGCTTCCAATAGGATGAAGCTTAAGCTTTTTGCGCCCTTTTCCATGACTGAAACTACATGTACAGTGGCACCATAGATATTCAAAACCCAACCATATTAATGGTTGGGTAGTGTAGAGTTACTGTATGCTTCATTGAACTATTCTTGTGTTTTGATCTGAATGCAAGCACTTGCATGTGAAGTGTTGTTGCTATTGATTGAATGACACTGAACCCGATTAGACATTTTCATGAACCCGATTAGATATTCTTGTTCTCCAATAAGATAAAATAGCTCTCCTATAAGATATAATCGCTCTCCAATAAGATATAATCGCTGTCTGATAAATTGTCACCTCTCACTGCAAGTAGCACTTTTATAGTCACTCAATAAACATAGCAACCACCTAGCAACGGCAAATAAACATAGTTGCCAAGTGCATCCTGATCCCTACAACCCTGTCTTGCTCGCCCCTGAACTTGAGGTATCGTTGTCAGTAGCTCTCGCGCTTTCTTTCAGTACTCAGTCTTTGCTGCGGCGGGTGGATATTTGCTGCTTTCCTGAGCGTAGGAGGTGCTCCCTTCCAGCGAACTTACCTGGCAGTCCCTGGTTACTCTTGCTAGTGCTGTGCGGCGATGTTCAGACAAACCCCGGTCCTGTTTGTGGATGCCAGCATCCCTCTAGGAGGTGTGACAAAGTACCATCCTTCACATTTACTCATCTGAATGTTCGCAGCCTCTTTCGGCACCTCGACCAATTACTGAGTTTGCTGAAACTGCCTCTCCTGACATCTTAGCCTTGTCTGAAACCTGGTTAGACTCCAGTGTTGATGACTCCATGCTGCCCATTCCAGGGTTCACTATCCACAGAGCTGATCGACATCGACATGGTGGTGGTGTCTGCATTTATGTATGCAACTCTCTTACTTGCAGGAAGGTCTCCATCAGCAACAACTCCTCAACATCTTCAGTTGAGTCAATCTGGCTTGAGGTTCACTCCCGTTCAGTTCCATCTAAGATCCTAGTTGGTTGCATTTACCGTCCTCCCAGCCTTGGTGTAAACAGTGTTCAGTTCAAGTGTCAAGTGTACGCTCATCCACTCTTCTCGTCGGAGATCCCTGTCACTCCTCGATGTTCAACTCAATGGTACCCACATTCAGCAGGTACAGAACTACAAATACCTTGGTGTGGTAATCAGTGACACTCTCTCATGGAGTCAGCATATTGACCTTGTCCGAAGCAAAGCTGCCAAGGGGATTGGCCTCCCCCGCCGACTGTCTTGGTTCTTACCTAGGCAAGCCCTCTGCACCATGTACAATGCGTACATACTCCCTCACCTCACCTATGCAGATGCAGTCTGGGGCACTTGCACACAAGGGCAAAGCAGAAGTCTGGAGCATCTCCAGAATTATGCTGCCCGTATCATCCTCCGCAGATGTGTGGGTGCCTCAGCTACTGACATGCGGCAGGAGCTGAACTGGCCCACACTGATTTCCAGAAGGGCAGTGAGTGAAGCTGTGGCAGCTTACCGAAGTGTCTCTGGTGGTGGCCCTGCCTATCTGTCTGCATTATTCCAGCAATGCGCAAGAACCCATCAACATGCCACCAGGTCCACCTCCTACAGAGGCATCTGTGTGCCTCAAGTGAGGACTGAACTTGGGAAGAAGGCATTTGCTTTCAGAGGAGCGCTGAGGTGGAATGGACTTCCAGTGAGTATCAGAACTAGCAAGAGTAACGACATCTCAAGCTCCATCAAATCTCACTTGCTGACTTACTCTATTTAACGCCACCTGTCATTCACATATATATGCATGTACTCTGCTGTATCACATTACTTGTGTATGCCTGCATGACAATTCTTCACTCTTTATTCTAAATGCTTAAATTTAATTCTATTGTTATTAATGCAAGGCCTTTTAATTCTTTATATTCATTTATTCCCCCTCACCCCACCCCACCCCTCTTTATTTATTTTACTGTGCTTGTGTCTGTACTGTTCTGGGTGCCTTGTAAAGTAGCCTCATGGCTAAAGGCTTCCCCAGGCGAAATAAGATATCCATACCATACCATAGTTACGGAACCTCCTGTTAAATGAGTAACTACTGACGAGAAAGTTCAAAGTATGTAGGCGTGGCCTACTTGAATAATGAAGAGACAGGCTGTCTAGGGTACACACACAACACACCACAACACACACAGTGTACATCAGGTATCAAACATACGTGCACTGTGACCTTACCTCGTCCTTGTCCTTCCTCTTTACAGAAGTCCTTCACTGCTTCCTCCGTCTTCTCCAGCTCCTCTTGACTCAAGATCACTCGCTGTGTGGCAAGGTACCGTTGACAGGTGTCCTCCAACTTGGGCACTGGGGGACGAGGCAGGCTTGCCTGGAAGTGCATCGTGGGGATGCTACTGTGCTGCAGGTAGGGGTCATCCAGGTGACCGCTGCCACTGCTGCTGCAATGCAGACAGGAAGAGCACAACAAGATGAAGGCATGACGACTAGCAGTTAACCAGTCTCAGAACTCTCCTTTCTACAGCTCTAAGCAGGCCTTGTCTTTATTCACGTCTGGCATCAAAGAGGTGCGAAATGTACATCACTATGCCTTCGCTCCCTGTGATGCCCTGAGTACTCTCAGGCTAGACACTCCTAACTGTCGTACTGAACTACACAAATCCACGTTCGTCTGTGCACACTCACTAGCGAATACATTGACTGGACGCGTAGACTGAAACAAACAATGGCCGGATTTCTTTTAAAGTAGACAGACGGAAGTAAAAGGTTATAGGCACCACAACAACGAATATGCACTAAAGAGATATTTGACGAACAGGCAAGACTGTCCGAAATTGGGGTGTGTCCAGGATCACAGATCTAGCTATGCCATATTAAATGGCACTCTATTTCTACTGGTAACTAGAAAGGTAAGCTTATGGCTTCGTACAAGGGAGGACCAAAGAGCAGCTCTTGATTCGCCTCACCTGGTGCCAGATGCTCTTCTCACACGCCCAGCACATGTTGCGCGAAGTACACGAGGTAAGCACTGTCTGGCCAACATTATACGGTACATTACGCTCGTTTTGCCGCCGAATATGGTAATACAACGATTTGGCGACCGGAGGGGACTTACCCTAGTGATCACGTGCCTAGAAGGGGGATCCTCGGACTGATGAGTTTTGTGAAAAGCAGCGACATTCGCTTGAAAAGGGTGACGTCTGCAGACTTTAACGGCCTGGTAGTTGACGGAAAGAGCTTGATGTACCACTTGTCCCGTAGTTCTGGCCTTGCATGCACCTTTGGCGGACAGTATCCTGAGCTAGAACGCATCCTGGAAGGCTTCTTCAAAGCTCTGCTGAGTAACCGTATAATAGTTGTGGTTGTGTTTGATGGCATAGACTGTGACGAACAGAAGCGTGGCACCAAATTGAGACGTAAGAAGGGTTCGTATTCTGACATACGTATTGCTCTGAGAATGAACTAGGAGATAGACCCTCCTTCCACCGCTGGCTGCTTTGGTGTTCTGCCGTGTTTTGCGAAAGCTGGATATATTCGTTGATGGAGATGCGGACCAGAAAGTAGCCCAGATTGCTAACTTCCATCACTACCCTGTCATAGCTAACAATTCAGATTACTATTGTTTTGACCTGCATGCTGGATACATGCCACATGTAACATGAGTGTGCAGAAAACGTTAGCTAAAGACATACACTTCCTACTAATACACTTGATAAAAACTAAAATGTACATACATAGCTAGCTAGCTAATTAGCTATACAGGCACACAGCTGCTGTGTAGACTCTCACATAAAAGCACATGTGTCGACTTTGATGGACATTAGCAGTAGCACTGAATTACTGCACACTAAGTGATCAATCACTGTCACTACTGGAAGTGTCCATGTCCACTGTCAGGAGAGCAAATTGGTTGACCAGTGGCACAGCAGGTGGTGATTGGGTGCAAAACTGCTTCGGTGGAGTCTGGTAAGCCGCTATGAGGCCTTGGTATGCGTATTAGAATGAGTCAGTGGTGGGGATAATGCAGGTTTCTTCTTTGTTGTCTTAGCCTGCATTGAATGGCCACAAGAAACGTTTGTCAGGGTTGTCTCGCTGTACTGTGATGAATGGCCTTGAGCATTCTCAATGTGGCAGAGTGGTGCGGATGATGCCATTTTGGTAGCCTGGTGGTGTGCCACCGAGGCCTCTCTTGCTTGCTCACTGAACTGATGGGTACTCAGCTGCTGCTTCTTGGGTACAGAAATTACACTATACACTTCATCACTTGCTGCTACGACTAGTCGATGGAACAGGTCACTATTTACTTGGTAAGCTCGAAGCATAGCTTCATCCTGCAAGGGGAATTCCCTGGTAAGAAAATGAAGCAACCGACCATCAAATAGCTCGAAATGGGTGAAAGTGGGGGAAAGGGCTCTAAAAGGAGGTTATTGAGGTCATAGACGTCCATATAAACCTTCTGCCACTGAACACAGCTGTGGGTAGTTCTCAGATTGAAGTTTGAAATGTGAACTTTGTGTCTTGCACCATTATGAATGGTGAGCAGGCAGACAATTAGAGCTCTCAGCTCCGGAGGTCTGGGATTAGGTACAGCATGGTGATACCAGTACCTGGTGACCATGGCCAGGAGATGGAATGAGCTAGGGAGGCCTTGAATGGCTGCAGCAGCAGATGGAGGTACCTCTAAGCAGTGCATGATGACACCTTTTCTTGTGTCCAGAGGTAATTGGCAGACTTCTTTGAATGTTTTACAAGCAGATGGAACCATTGGCAGTACTGACGAGCGAATGACCTTGACAGAAGCTAACTTTAAGTTATCGTTGTAAGGGTGACAGCGAACCTGCTCCTTGATAACCAGCTCGTCCTGATCCAAATGGACCAGAGCATAAACAGTGGCTCGCAGTGGCTCTCCAATATTGTAGCAAGATGGCTGCTCCAGGTCTTCAAAGACAGTTGGTAGGTCTACAAACTCTTTACAAAGTGCTTCTAATGTTGTCTTGTTGGCTAATCCTTTACGGAAGAAATGCAATAACTCCTTGGGCACTGGCTTTCCATCGTTTTGAGGCATTAGAGCAGACACTTCCAACTCTGCTATTGGATCAGAAATGAATGGCGGTTTTGCATCATACACATTCTTCATTAGCTCCAATCCATCACACACTGATTGGACTCCCGCAGGGTCTGGTTTATCCAACTTTCCCGGTAACTCCTTGATGCATTCAGCCAGGGAAGAGAACTGCAAGAGAAAGTCAATGGTCAAGTGGACATTCTTTGCTCCATGGCCTCTACCAGCTCCACCTTGCAACACATGACCAAGGCTCCTCCTAATGACTGCCTCATAGAAGTCATTGCCAATAAAGAGGGGTATAATACCTAACATCAGGTCTGGTGAGTGGAAACCAGCACTTTTAACAAGGAAGTCTCTCTTGTACAAGAGTGCAGACACAGTGCCTCCTTCCCATTCAAACGTATGCAGCGGCATGTATCCAGCACACAGGTCAAAAATATAGTAATCTGAATCGTTAGCTATGACAGGGTAGTGATAGAAGTTAGCAATCTGGGCTATTTTCTGGTCTGCATCTCCATCAACGAATACAAAGGGTATATCCAACTTTCGTAGAACATGGCAGAACACCAAGCAGCCAAAGGTGGAAGGAGGTCAATCTCCTTGTTCTTTCTCAGAGCAATACGCATGTCAGAATACGAACCCTTCTTACGTCTCAATTTGGTGTCGCGCTTCTGTTCGTCATAGTCTATGCCATCAAATACAACCACAACTTCTAAGCGGTTACTCAGCAAAGCTTTGAAGAAGCCTTCCAGGATGCGTTCTAGCTCAGGGTACTGCCCGCCAAAGGTGCATGCAAGGCCAGAACTACGAGTCAAGTGGTACATCAAACTCTTTCCGTCCACTACCAGGCCGTTAAAGTCTACAGACGTCACCCTTTCCAAGCGAATGTCGCTGTTTTTCACAAAACTCATCAGTCCGAGGATCCCCATTCTAAGCACGTGATCACCAAGGGTAAGTCCCCTCTGGTCGTCACCCCTCGTTGTACTATATTACTAGTCTCGTTCCCAGCCCACCACTTCCGCTAACAAAATGGCCGCGGAAAAGGTGGTCTGGTATCTTTGGGCCGATTCCTTGGTTCTCGCCATCCCAAATAATTCTGGCCAATCAGATCGCTGCTTGGTCACGTGTCTGCTGAAAACCACGCAGAACCTGGTACGTGAAGCTGAATAGGGAGGAGTCTCAAAGAGTAAGCGTTCTTTCTTGGATTATGGATAGTCCATGATTGGGATCCAGTTCTGTGGAATATCCAGGATCCATAAAAGAACGTTTGAGAGTCATCTTCCATATCTTCACGTACGAGGCTCACGCGTGGTTTCGTAAGCACGTGATCAAGCGGCGATCTGATTGGCCAAAAGTATTTGAGATACGTCGAGGCGAGCCAAGGAATGGGCCCAAAGATACCTAGTCTGGCTCGCTAGACCGTCCCGTAAGCGCCGGTAGGCGTGGAAGGGAAGGGACGGTCTAGCGGCAATAGCGATCAGTTCACACCTTCTCGACCAATCAGATGCCTTAGCACCGAATCGGTGCAACTGTATTCATGAAGTGTTGAAACAGACTACCGGCAAAAAGGAGCGGAAGGTGTAACAACCGAAGGCCATCGTTTCCAGGATCAGTTGAATTCGTGCAAGCAGCAAGTAAGACAAGGGACCACCGTGAAACCAGACGAGAGCCACCGTTTCCAGGATCCGGTAATTTCGCGCAAGGACCCAAGCCAATGGACGTTAATCGCTATCGCTTCGAGGACGCAAGTTTGTCGCGCAGTGCACGTTTCCTCGCTTCCACATCCTCTTCCATCTTCTTCAGCGCGAGTACCCATCTATAGCAGCTACCACACACGTAAGAAGGACCTCCTTCCCCGCTGATGTCCAGCTCGTGGACAAGTGCAAGTCCAACGGTACTGAGCTGGCCGGTGCTCAACACTAATGAATACTTTCTGTCCAACGGTCCACAACAAACACGACAGAAACGCTTGTACTTCTCCATGCGGATTCGCGTGCACACACACTGCTCTAGCAAAACGTTCTGCTGCTTTGTAGCAAACCACAGGAATGTCTGGCGCGAGGTGTGAATCTGATAATTCAAAGTGTTAACTAATCGCTATTGCCGCTAGACCGTCCCTCCCCTCGCAGCCCCAAGGCGCTTATTGGGACGGTCTAGCGAGCCAGACTAAAAGATACCAGACCACCTTTTCCGTTGCCATTTTGTTAGCGGAAGTGGTGGGCTGGGAACGAGACTACTATATTACCATATTCGGCGGCAAACGAGCGTAATGTTGGCCAGACGGTGCTTGTACACACCGCGTGTATTTCGGGCAGCATGTGTTGTGCCTGCGAGAAGAGCATCTGGCACCAGGTGAGGCGAGTCAAGAGCTGCTCTTTGGTCCTCCCTTGTACGAAGCCATAAGCTTACCTTTCTAGTTACCAGTAGAAATAGAGTGCCATTTAACATGGCATAGCTAGATCTGTGATCCTGGACACACCCCAATTTCGGACAATCTTGCCTGTTCGTCTAATATCTCTTTAGTGCATATTCGTGGTTGTGGTGCCTGTTACCTTTTACTTCTGTCTGTATACTTTAAAAGAAATTCGGCCGTTGTTTGTTTCAGTCTACGCGGCCATTCAATGTATTCGCTAGTGAGTGTGCACAGACGAACGTGGATTTGTGTAGTTCAGTACGACAGTTAGGAGTGTATAGCTGAGAGTATTCAGGGCATCACAGGGAGTGATGGCATAGTGATGTACATTTCGCACCTCGTTGAAGTTACAGTAGACATGAATGAAGACAAGGCCTGCTTAGAGCTGTAGAAAGGAGAATGCTGAGACTGGTTAACTGCTAGTCGTCATGCCTTCATCTTGTTGTGCTCTTCCTGTCTACCATTGCAGCAGCAGTGGCAGCAGTCACCTGGATGACCCCTACCTGCAGCACAGTAGCATCCCTACGATGCACTTCCAGGCCAGCCTGCCTCGTCTCCCCGTGCCCAAGTTGGAGGACACCTGTCAACGATACCTCGCCACACAGCGAGTGATCTTGAGTCAAGAGGAGCTGGAGAAGACGGAGGAAGCAGTGAAGGACTTCTGTAAAGAGGGAGGACAAGGACAGGGTAAGGTCACAGTGCATGTGCTTGTGCTTTGATACTTGATTTGTAGTGTGTGTGTGTTGTGGTGTGTTGTGTGTGTACCCTAGACAGCCTGTCTCTTCGTTATTTAAGTAGGCCACACCTACATACTTTGAACTTCCTCGTAAGTAGTCACTCAATAAACAAGAGGTTCCGTAATTATGTATATTTGTATTGTATGGTAGGTTTAACGTTAATGTATAGTCATTGGGCAGCCTCACAATGGGTGTGCTGTATTGTGAAGAGCATTACTGTAGCAGTGAGGGTTTCCATTCAGTGCTTTAGGCCATAGCGAGCAATAAGGAGGGGAGCCCCTCTAACTGGAGAAGGCCACAGATGGTTGCTTGTACATTTGTGTATGGTTTGCATGTATTTTGTTCATGTGTGCTTGCACATTCATACACATTTATGGGTACACTCATAAGGAGGCACCAAGTGCAGTCATACTGATGGTGAACTCGCTGTGCTCCATCCCCTCCAGTCCTACAGGAGCTGTTGGTGCAGGGGAACAAGGCTAACAAACACACCAGCTACATCTCCGAGGCATGGTTTGATATGTACTTGACGTCGCGGCTGCCTCTGGTGCTCAACCAGAATCCTTACCTTGCTTTCAAACCAGACCCACAGCTAAATAATGCGGTAAGCGTGTGGGTATGCTGTGATCTTCCAAGGTATATACAGTACATGTGTTTGTTCATGGTGACCAGGTAATGATCAATGACTTCCTTCGTGCACCATCGGCACTTCCTTGGCTTTACTCCATCTCTGGCCTATCCTTTGCGTACTTGTTCATGATTAGCTAGCTTGTGAACTTGAACTTGACGAGCTTTTGCATAGCAGGTAAGGGCAGTAGTAAGACGTTTCAACCATGAGGGTCTTTGTCAGTTAAAAAGTTCCTCATGGTTGAAACGTCTTAGTACTACCCTTACCTGCTACACGAAAGCTTGTCAAGTTCAAGTTCATCCACTCCGTAGCATAAGCGCCACATCATACATAGCTAACTTGTGTTCAGATGTTGTTGAGAACCTTGCCTTCTGTGCAGGCAAGGCTTGCCCAGTTGGTGAACAGTCAGAGCTAGCAGTTTGGCTAGTCTTGCATAGCCAGACCGCCATTTTGGTCACGTGCAGAGTCTGTGCATGACCAAAATGGCGGTCTGGCTACGTGAGACTAGTGACTGGCCTACGTTAAGCTTGCAGACACATCATTGCTGATCTCAGCAGTGAGAAGTTTGGTTGACATCACAGCCAGTGTCTTTTCACAAAGTTTGCTGTTCTTTGCAATGTGAAAGTGAGCCTCGTGTATACCACTGTAGCTGTTGATCCCAGGCCTGCTGTTTTAAAGACCAGCATGAGAACAATCCATGTTTGGACTCACTGATTTGCTCTTCACAGACCCTCTTCTTCTCTGTCTCCTTTCAATAGCCCTGAGCTAAAGGCGTGTTAATGTGGCTTGGCACAAAGGGGTTGCAAAGTGGAATGCCAAAACATGTGTGTTGATTATCTCTCACAATAGTTCTCAGCTGCATTGCCTAGGCGAACCTGATGTTCTCTTTTGGCAGATTTGTGCCTCAGCTACTCCTCTGTATTGTCTGTAGCTGCATGCATGCAGGGCTCTATGCCAACCCTGTTGTACACCTGTCTCGTGAGATTGGCTTAACATTTACCGGATTTCATTGTGTTGGACTGATGATGAAATCCTCCTTGGCTGCAGCATAGGGCATGTTTGCCTGTCAGTCTTTAGCTGCATTGTAGGAGTTGTGACACCAGCTACGCGTGTTGCAGGCAAAGGGCATGTCTGAGGGCAAGGAGTGAAGCGATGGTTGGCAATGTGCAGGGTTGAAAGCCAGCTTGTTGTCCCCCTTCTATACAGACATTGTCATGGCTCTCTGCTTGCTTTCTATCAGGCTGTCCTGCATTGGTTTGCACTCCTATGTACGTAACTAATAGTCTTACATGTATGTCCTTCACTTCAACATGCACTTGGCTATGTGGTCCAGGCACTAACCTTATCAGATGGGATCACTGTGGGTATTTGTACCACCTTCAGCTTGTCCTTGTCTGTAACACTGGCATCCTTTTCCAGCTCGATGTACTCTTCTCATTCGGGGTGGTGTCCTTGGAAGGCTACTGCTGCAGTCACTGATACAGTGGGATCATCTGCAAAAACAGTGCAGAACTTCTCTTTCAGTTTGTCTAGGTCACTCTTTCCTTCTTGCTCTGTAATGGACACAACCTTATTCCTGCCCAAATATACATCTAGATTTACATGGTACTGAGTAGAGGGAAGTTCTCTTATTCATACATATGCAGCTAACAGGTTTGGTAGATTACACAATTTGACTTATCATGAAATTTATGGTCACCAGAGTTACGCAGTGTATATATTTCTCAACGTTTTTGGTCTGTCTTGAACATGGCAACTTGAGAAAACTTTGACTTTCAAAATTAAAACTGAATTAAATGGGGCTGTGTGGTATGTGTGTCTAGTGCAGTAATGGTTCTTTTGAATTTCTAATCATGACACTGTTTTAAAAGCATGATTATCATGATTTTGCCTTGGATGCCATTACCCTCAGGGTAGCATCATAACTTCCATTGTCCTCACTGCACTATAGGCATTTGGCTGTGTACGACTAGTGATGAAGTTTGCAAACTTTT
>CAXHTE010000095.1:0-22500 GCA_964019415.1 Ianthella basta
AGCTGTAACAGTTCTGCAATGTGTCTTGATAATAGAGTGTCACTGTGGTTACAGGGTGTAAATCACATCAGAAAGGGTTGGTTCTCTAATACCAGCTTCACAACAGGGTTGAAAACCTTGCCGACGTTTCGACCAGATGCTCTGGTCTTCTTCAGGGCGAAGATAGGCTAGCGCGAGAACGGATCATATTTATAGCCTAGCATCTCATCATGCGCTGTCACCGGAAGCTACATCAAGGGGTGTCACTGGAAGTTGCGGGATTGCCTTCCTCAAGGCGGCCATCCAACATCCAGGCAGCTGTGGTGTGGCTCCTCAGTGGTCTCCACATCTCGCCTGGAAGGAATGGATGAGGAGCGGATGAAGTTACTGGGGTAACCATTCTGTCTCAGCACCTCGGTGAGGTGACACTCTTCCTTCTGTAAGTCCTCCTGCTTGGTGGTGATGCTCCTTGCTCTGTCGTACAGACATCTGACCAGCCCTCTTTTGACGTGAGATGGATGGTGGGACCGGAAGTCCAGGTACCGGTCCGTGTGTGTGGCCTTCCTGTAGACAGTGACATCCAAGTTGCCATCATCTTTCCTCTGGAGCAGGGCGTCAAGAAAGGGGAGGCTCCCTTCCTTCTCCACTTCCACAGTGAACTTGATGGATGGCCGCACACTGTTGAGGTGGCTCAGGAGTCCTTCCATTGTGCCCTTCTTCACGATGCAGCAGGTGTCATCCACGTACCTCTTCCAGAGGCGGGGCTTGGAAGAAGGGCACAATGGAAGGACTCCTGAGCCACCTCAACAGTGTGCGGCCATCCATCAAGTTCACTGTGGAAGTGGAGAAGGAAGGGAGCCTCCCCTTTCTTGACGCCCTGCTCCAGAGGAAAGATGATGGCAACTTGGATGTCACTGTCTACAGGAAGCCCACACACACGGACCGGTACCTGGACTTCCGGTCCCACCATCCATCTCACGTCAAAAGAGGGCTGGTCAGATGTCTGTACGACAGAGCAAGGAGCATCACCACCAAGCAGGAGGACTTACAGAAGGAAGAGTGTCACCTCACCGAGGTGCTGAGACAGAATGGTTACCCCAGTAACTTCATCCGCTCCTCATCCATTCCTTCCAGGCGAGATGTGGAGACCACTGAGGAGCCACTGCCGGAGGAGGGACGCAGACCCCCACTGGTGATGCTTCCCTACACGGAAGGAGTCAGTGAGGACATCAGACGGGTCTGTAGGAAGTTCGGCATGAAGGTTGTCTTCAAGTCTGGACTGTCTCTACGTTCCATGCTAACCAAGGTGAAGGACACACTGGCGCTGGAGAAGAAGTCCAAGGTGGTGTATCAAGTCCCATGCAGCTGTGGCGAGATCTACATTGGGGAGACACTGAGGAGGCTCGAGACAAGAATGAAAGAGCACCAGGATGCCTGTCAGAAGGGGACACTGGAGAAGTCAGCCCTTGCAGAACATGCGTGGGAGAACCACCATCCAATCAAATGGGAGGAGACAACAGTGATCGACCAAGCCAGGACCTCCAAAGAACTGATGCTCAAGGAGGCAATCCACATCAGGCTGAACCACCCCTCCCTCAACAGGGATGGTGGGCTGGAGCTGCCTGGATGTTGGATGGCCGCCTTGAGGAAGGCAATCCCGCAACTTCCAGTGACACCCCTTGATGTAGCTTCCGGTGACAGCGCATGATGAGATGCTAGGCTATAAATATGATCCGTTCTCGCGCTAGCCTATCTTCGCCCTGAAGAAGACCAGAGCATCTGGTCGAAACGTCGGCAAGGTTTTCAACCCTGTTGTGAAGCTGGTATTAGAGAACCAACCCTTTCTGATGCCTGAGCCAGCTGAGAAGCCCTCACTTCATGTAAATCACATGGTAGAATATTAAGGACTGCATGGTCTCCTGATCATTTGCCATGCTATATACATAGTATATAATCATCCTGTTCCTGATGGCCCTCACCAAACAACAATAAAGGTTAACAGATAACTGGGAGCTTTAGATTCAATCTATGAATGAAATGCCATTGCTGCGCGTGCACCCAGAGTTTGATTGCCTTTACAGTCTAATCTTTCCTGCATGTGGCAGCAGCCATCAGCTATGTGGATCTGGGAGTGGGTTAAAGCTTAGATTACATACGTACTAAATGCATATAATAGTTTTATGTACTTCAGGCTTGTATTAGGAATCAGGTTCACATGCAGACATTTTGCAATGCTTAAGCTCATGATCATGCACAATTGCATGACCAATTGCAAATCTAGGCTCTTGCCCATACCATTGGGTAAATTATGAAATTAATGCAAGCAGCCTTTTGTCAATTGTACCCATGCAATTTAGAATACGAATTCTGCGTGGCTACATTAGTTACCTATGGGCCACTTGCAGACTGCAGACATGTATTCATTAGGTCCCAGTTTCTCATTTCACAAATATTGCATAGAGATAATTACAGAGACAATTACCATGGCCACTGTTTCAAACAACATAATCGGTCATCAGTAGAAGCTGAATGTGAAGATTGTTAGGCCTCTAGATGCATGTGGGCATCTATATGGCTATAGTTAGTAGTTAAATAGCTGGCTAGCAATCAGGCCACTAGCTACTATGGTACTAGCTATGCATAATATTCATTGATTTTGTTTTCTGCCATTTATACATATATTATATATCTGTTTATAGCACTGAGGAAATGGGACTAAATTTGTAAGTAGGCTGCATACCTAATAAGACCATCCATGGGAGGGTATAATTATGGGCAGGCTGTAAAAGTAAGCAATTAGACATAAATAGCTATCAATTTGAAAGTATAAAGTGTTAACATAATGTATAATTATTACACTGTAATTCTGCCAATAAAAATAGCTATCTAAATATAAATTGTATAGTAACTGTTACAAGTCAGATGTTATGGAATGGATTCTTCCATCTGCTTCGATCCACACAGTCATTTCTAGTTCCAACTAAATACACACAAATCAGCTATATGGAAGAAAGCATACACAATGAGATTGCAGATGTGCTATGACATCACATACACACCAACTTGAGACAACCAATGTTATTGCACATCAGCAATGTTTGCTTGGGACTGTTCACATGCTTACTGGTTGATTGGTAACTCATTGACACGTGCTGGTTAGTGACATCATAGCATATCTGTAATCTGATTGGCTTACACTGTGGCACTGTGTACATGGGTCACACTTTCTGGAGGACTGCCTCAAATGTAGTGGTAATGGCTATAGGGCTGAAGCTGTCCCCTGGTGGAACACGTACTGTTGATTTAAAAGGAAGGCTTTTCTCATTCATTAAGTTGTACTATATATAAGGTGGTTCCTGAGTCAGGAACCACCTTAGGAGTACAACGTATTATACAAATTGTGGGAAGCCTACCCTTTTGTCAGGATTCCTGACAAAAGGGTAGGCTTCCCACAATTCATGCCTTCTAGAAACAGCTCAGCAGATTGGCGACCACTTGTTTATTGCATGCGACACTTACACATTTTATATAGAGAGCATGGCTAGGTATCAGTTCATTTTAGACTAGTTTTTTAATATATAGAAGTTGAGCTCAAATTGAGGCCAGGTCAAAAATCTCTTGAAAGAAATAGAGGCCCGGGCCTCTATTCAGACATATACGATAGTCATGTCAGTATTGTCAATTCATCAGTTCAGCAACAATCATGCAGTCTGGCCGGGTATACTGTGCATGCATTCACAGTACATGTTTGGTAATGTATAACACTGGTGATGTCGTCGTTGTGATCACATAATATTATGCCATTAAATAATTAATTTGTTTACAATAATATTACTATAAAACCATAAATATTATGTGGCCAATAAGGAATATTAACAGCTGAACACCAATGATATACATAATAAACTCAACAAGCATTCGTGAAAAGATTATATATACACATATACATATGATTAACTGCTGTCATGAGGATGCAGCCTCAAGACAAGGTACTGGTGCATCCAGTCCACATTTTAAAATGGCTGTGCGAAGCTGTTTTGCAACACTGTGGTTTCCTCCATCATCATGACTCTTAAGAGCTTCAATGAGTCGGCGTACATTGTCCTCAAACACATCAGCATACCATTTAAACAGAACTGAATTGACAAAATAAGTGCTTGCCTTTGACACATTGTGACCCATAATGTGAGCGTCGATTTCATTATATTCTGTTCTTGTGACCAGAGCACGTTGATGAAGGTTTCCCAACAATTTAGCATCCAGTTTTATTCCATCTAGCAAATTACTCTGTATCTTCTGTACTTGGTAATACAAGGCTACAATGGAACAAAGATACATGTTCTCTATAGACACAGGGAAATTGCCAAACTATGCAGCATGTATATTCCCCACACTTGTATACATGCAAACACACACACACACACACACACACACACACGTGTGCGCGCGCACACACGCACACACACACAGGAATGTACATAATTTATGCATAAAATGAACACACAAGCATTCACCTTTTCCACGCTTTCCACTCTCTGTCAAAGTAGTGCTACCTTCTGCATCTGCATACAATGCATGAACATATTGTTACATCAGATTACAATGCACCTACGAGAGAATGCATATACCATAGCATTCTTAGAAAACTTAAATAATACACTAACAGTCAAGAAACATTTACAGACTGATTGCTGCAGTTCAATAAAAGGCAATACATCATTGCCTATACCATAAACAAAGTAGTACGGAATTATAGATAAGGCATCTCGGTTGAATGAGAAGCACATTGCAGATGATACCCTTCCATCAATGTTGACTGTGATGGAAAGCTTGGCAACAGATGCTACTGCTGGCATTACATTACGTCAAGGGTGTACAAATAAATTGTACAATTGTACAATTGGACTGTACAATTAAATTAGTGTATCCAAAATTTTACCTTCCTCTGTACGTACTGCCACAGGCTGAGTCACTGCAGAATAGAAACATAATTATATTTACAGGGCATGTATCCATTATACAAATAATAGACAGCATAATATGTGAGCGGATTTGAGAAAAGGGACCATTTCACGCTAAAAATCGATTTTGAGTTAGTGGTACTGAGTCACAGCACAGTTGGTGGGGTCTCTGTTGCACTTTGTTGCACTTCAATAGCTGCTCCCGTTCCCGAGTTACGCTCGCTCAAAGTACGAAAATACGGTCAGTGCAATTACGAGAAAACGGCCTGTAACCCTTCCGTTTTATATCCGTAAACATGGCGACGGCGTAACTAGTCTTCCTGGTTTGAAGCGCTGGAAAGGACTAGGCGTTTCAAACTTGGCCAGGATGTTGGGACTATACCACAGGTGCGTATGATGCAGTAATCTCACTTTACTGGAAACACGACTCGTTTGCATGTTTTCACCCGTAGTGACACTTTATACATAGCGCAAAATGGTCCCTTTTCTCAAATCCGCTCACATATTATGTATACCTTTACTGTAGCCAACAGAAGTGTCTACAATTAGTCTTGTCCCCAGACCTTCCGCTGCACACGCACAAGGAGGAAGGTCTGGAGAAAATAGACAGGTTCTTGTAACCACTGTCAGAATATCGGCAGTGCCAATCAGATGTCTAGTTCACGTATTGCACAACTATTCACCTGAAACCTCGAGTTTGATTTCAAGTACACAGACAAGGAGATTCAGAATCAAAGAAGTGAGCATAGCAGTATCGAGAACAGCTATAAGGCTGGATAAAGCTGAAGGACAATTAGTACGACACAGGAACAGAGTTCATCCATGTGGCAAAGATGTCTTGGTCAGGCTTCCGACGGACGGGCATGGAAAACCACTTTTTAATCTGTGCTGCCCAATATTCTAGGCAAGTGCCACATTCTTACCTCGACAACCTTCAGTGTGTGCTGTAGTAAGTTCCTGAGCCAGAATGCAGTGTGGCCATGGTGTGGAATCTACACCACACGCAAATATACTCGCCACTAATTACGTAGCACACAATTACGTCATCAACCGTACTTAGATTCCATTGTGCCACAACATCCTGTCCATAGCCGCCAGACCCAACCTCCTCTGGTGGAAGGGTCTGGGGACAAGACTAGTCTATGATAGGTTGGGTGGGGGGCTACTTGTTACAACAACTCAAGTATACACCAATACATCAGCTTTGGTCCATAAAGCTTCCACATTAAATACGTTCTAGGCCTACCCACCATACTGTAGGGCAGTTCTAATACATTTTACATAATTACGAGCAAGTGGACAAGAAGTGGACAATGCAGGCCATCCATCACCATTTGGGTGATAGCAGCTGGGTGACACTGCCTGGGTATAATTATAGTGCTGATCTTGTTTGCACTGACGTTGGCCACTGTCATGCACTTGCATGCACATAGCTATACATAGCGATAGCTACATCTACACCATGTTAAAAGTATTGCATGGTCATGTCTTTCCTTAGCCAATAAGGCAGTGCCGAAGCCAAGCAAGTTTTTTGCACAATAGCTTACTTCGCGACAGAGAGAGAGGGCTTTCAGCAGCCCAGAACGCTAACAGCTAAAGTACCCAAATAGCGAAATAGAAATACTCACATACCGATAGCCAGAGCAGCTTCCTCACACCAGATAATAACAGGAAGCTTGCGCAAATGTGCGTCGTGCCTTGGAGACCCAACCTCAGGCGTGCAGAGTGTCTAAGAGATGGCTGGCTGCCAGGCACATGCGCCCAGCCAGAGCGGCCATGTTTGCGGTTTCGTCATTGCATCGTCCAATCAAATGCCCGTTTTAAATGCCATGCACAAGCGAACAAATGCACAGACTGGAAAAGATTAAATATATTAAGGATGCCTAGTTGCATAAATGTTGCAGGTGGCCACCAAAGAAAACTAGAAGTGGATGTAAGAGAACAGCAGGATGCATGTGTTCCACTCCTTTGCATGTATATTATGACCCCAGGACTAAGGATTAATGTTCTTTCATATGCATGATGCGACTGATTGGCTGACAAACGCTATCAAGATACTTTCCAAGCATCACTCCATAATCTGGGCTAGTTGACAGAGTTTCATCATGAATCAACATAGCAAATGGGAACTAAGTAATAGTTAAATGCTGACCAAGAGGTGTCTCTGAGATTTAGAGCACAAGGCACAAGGGCACAAAGTGCCCGAGTGCCGAGTAGTCTAAATCTTCAGAGACACCGATTGGTCAGCATTTAAGTGTTATAGATCCCAAATGATTGGGTAAGGAGCCGGCAGCGAATCAGTTTACATACGCGTCCTTGCGTCATCATGCGTCTACCAGAAGTAGTTAGCTACTCCTGACAATGGCGGAGAAAACGTCGTGTGATTCGGGTCTCACGTTGGGTTGTTAATCTTGCAGCAGACATTTCCTACAGTGGATGCAGCATCAGCTAAGCTTACTTACTGTCAGCCATGTCAGCCACAGCGTAGCTACCAAAGCCTGTTCCCCGTGTAGCTTGTAACCAGCTGCAGTTCCAATTTCTTGGCTCTGGTTCGTAGCCGGATTGTTGCTGTACCCTGTTTATCAACGAAACAAGTAAGCCGACCTGTGCATCGTATCATATGTTATGGTGCTTCAATTGTTATCACAACTGCAGTTCTGTTCAGCTGCAGGCATCTACGGGATTTAGACACCCAGTATCTAAATGATTTAGATCCCACGCAAATTACAAGAGAAAGTCTACGAGTTTTAGAAACATCGCTTAGAAAGTCTGTTACCATGGTAACGGGATCTATTAGGCAGATGATATAAATATTAATAACATGTATTCCTAACATTGACTTGACTTACACCCAGTAGCTCCATACTGAGGCGAGTTTGGACTTGTTGCTCCTGCAATAAGGAAATAAAACAGTCTTGGAAACACTGGTTTCATTAAATATCCTTCCACTACTATGTGAATGCATTACAAAGTAGAAGATAGTATGCAGTTGGAGGAGCCGTACTGTTAATAATAGCAAGCAGAGGCTTAACAGTGTTGCTCATACTCTAGACCTTTTACGCCACTACAGTGGATGTGTAGACCTACTGTACCTAGGTGCAGAGACCTCGCAGGAAGTAGTATATATAGCCGAGTCCTTTATTGTATTTTGTCCACCCCTGCATGAATCTTCCTCTGTATTTCGAGCATGCAATGACGCAATTTAACATCATCAGCATTTTGGGGGTTGCCAGCCAATTGTGTGCAAGTGGTTGCTTAGTGACGTCTGGACGCTGTTGGCCCAGTGCTGCTGATGAGGAGTGGTATTCTCCAAAAAGGCTTTCCAGCACAGTAATGGAAGCTCAGTATAGAGATGAGTCGCCCATTTTTTCGACTATATGTACCATTCCCACTAGATGGATATGTAGAGTTAACCTGTAGCTGGTGATCTGAAAATGAATAATGAAATCTGGAGAGGCTGGGTAAAAATGCATGTGGGCGGGGACAATAAACTGGGAATCGAATTTGCCTGGCCTAAATATGAACCGCATAGGCTGAATTTCCATTACCTCTCCTATCAATTGGGTAGTGTTTCAATGATTCTAAACTCTGACAGCAGTAGTGCATGAACCATAGCAAGTAGAATAAAACTTTACCACAGTCTTACACTGCTTTCCACTGGCAGTATTCCTTTGTAAGTTAGAAACCTCCGCGAGCACATTTCAAAAATAGGGGGCTTCCAGGCTTTCAGGTGACATTGCTATGCGAGAGACACCATTTTATGATGACATAAGTGAACAATTTGGCTGCAAATGTTTGCCTGGTGACTATCCTTCAGATTTGATTCAACAGTCTCACAACGCCATCAGAACTCTATTTGGAAGTGTACGTGGCCAGCTTTGGCCAAAGTTGCCTTGCATGCATTTCAACGAACATTCACAGTCGTGCATTTCTGCCATATTTAATTACAGTAACTGCACAGTCGGCTTCCAGTCGTCAAATTCTGTGTTCATTTGGTGGGTTAGAGTGGAACCTAGGGGCTAGCTGACACATCGAGCTCCAAGGTTACTCCAAGGAATCTGAATTTTTACATTTAACATTATTCTTTATCACATCATAACTGTCAGCTGTCATCACATCATCCACTGTCACTGTAATCTTTATAAATGCATGAATGCTCCACTTGTCATTATCCCTTGAATAAGGTAGTTCTACGCTACCGACCAGTTGAAAACAATTGTCCATTTTGGCTAGTGTCTGCGAATCTTTACGTGAATATATGCCTCTGGTTGCCCTCAGCAACATGCCCATATCCGTACATACATTTAACCACACAACTACAAACACAAAGTAGGTCCACTAACCCTTTTTGTCTCCTTTTGCTTTTCCCCATAGACTCTCAGCTGAAGTAGGTTGGTTAGTTCCACTGGATCTTGGAGGTTTTCTCCCGCATTTCCAAATACATTTGCATGCTATCATGATGATGATGAGAACATCTACACCCGTGAAGGGGCACTGTACAATAATTGCTACCGTCATACCAATGATCGTCGGAATGGAGAAGCAAATTTGGGGAGGTTGGAAATGAAACAATCCAAGTGCTTGCTTCATTGAAGAATACAGTTCAGTTTCTCTGTGTGCCAAGCAAACAAAGCTACCACCCACTGCCTTTGAGCGCACTTGACAAGCAGCTGATACACTAAAGTTATTCAAGTTGGGTGGTGAAGAGCTAATGGTAGCAGTCACTCCTGGTCCCAAAACGCCTTCATCACACATACCACACAGGCAGCATTCACTGGAACCATTGGCAATAAACGAAGCTGCTACCCAATCTAGGTCAGTTTTTCCACCGTGATAGGCACAAACTGTGTAGTAGATTTCAACTCCATCCTCAGGATTCACTGCACAGTAAGCCACCAAATCTGTCACAGAACCCTGACTTTGAGATTCATGGGGTGTCAAGAAGTAGTCATAGAAAGCTGTACATAAAGAGCGATAAACAGCAGACAGTTACATATGAGACAACTGCTAAGGGGGGGGGGGGGGGGGGGGGGGGTCTGTACACCTAGTCTCCCCCTTTCCCTAGTTCCCATGGTTCAATTTTGCCTCACATCTACACACTGTTACAGTAGGTCTCACCATAGAACATATATATATATATTCTACTTAGCACTGACAGGTAGTTGGTCGGCAATGCTTTCTACATTGCAAAATTGCAAAATCTCAACAAAGAAATCTAACATTCAATCAAAGCAGCTAACATTTAACTTCCTCATTAATATTTGCACATTTGTGATCTGAGGAACGGATTATGCCAAAAAATTATGCAGACAGAAACAAGACCACCTTCGGTCCAACTCTCAATATGGCAACTGGCACTGAGCTGGGAGCATGACTAACTAGTCTAAGAATAATTCTGTTAGGAAAGGTTGACCAGTAAAATTGGAAAGTATGCTGCATGCATATAAGCAGCTACAAATGATTCCATGTAATAGGCACCAATTGGTAGCACCTATCATCCCAAGCAAAATAATTTCATACGCTGTAAATTAATATAGGAGGGTAGCTAAAGCAGCATTAACTATGCTAGCGAAACGATGTACAAATGCGAACAATTAACAAATTAGGTATGGAATTCCTTACTACCAATCACATTACATCGCACAAATACACTGTACATACGTACCTTGTAAGTGAATTTGTTGCTCAGCTTGAAAGTCTCCCACTGCATTACTCACATGGCAGTAATACGTCACAAGTGTGGGCAACTCTTTCCGGCTTGGAAACAGGATAACAAGAACCTGCAAGTATGACAAACACAATCAGGCATAGCATGACAATGCAGATAAGCAAAAACCCTTGTACCATAAAAGCATGGGCATTCCCTTTGATGTGGTTAGCCAAGCATATGACTAAGACATCTCATTCAGTAAAATGCAGCTGCAAATTCATTGTTTGCAGGTGTCTAACTAGTGAGCCCAGGCGTGACCACTGTGTCCTCACTTTCACTTCAAAATTGAGATATGTAGGCAGTGACACAAGAGAGTATTCAAAGGCAACAAAAGACGGTAGCAGCAACGTAAGAGAGAGGGTTAAAGGAAGCAGACACGGTAGCACCAATGGCAAAGACAGCAACAATGGTGGAAATGCCAGTAGCAAAGTCGCATACGGCATATAGCAGGGTGGTTGCATCAGCAGAGAAACCAAATACTTGCAGAAATTAGGGTGCTCAAAGACAAGGTGCCATGCGAAGGCGAAGTGGCAGTGGAGGATACCGTGGAACTGATGAAGCTCGAGGAAACAATGGCAGTGATGACTGAGGAAAAGTAAGTGCTCACCGATATGACCAGAACACGTTCAGGGACTGTGACAACTTGCGAGAATGCTCTGCAGGGCTATTCCATTCCTCCGAATAAGAAAAAAGTATGCAGTGGGCTAGTCTGTGTTGCTGTCAGCTCAGCTGTGGTTTCCTCTGTTCTGCTTACTCGTCACTAAGGAAATGAAGTTGTTGTGAAGGACAGCAGCTCTTAAGAACCTTGAATTAGTGCTGATTGACCACCGTTCGTGTTAGAAGCAAGTTTTGTATGGCTGACATTTGATGAATGAATCTCATTGGTTGCATTCAGGTACAAGCCGGTTATACATTTTGAACTCAGGTTCATTGTATATATAACCTATAGTATACATGTAACCCTCAGAAGCTCACTTGTCCATTCTCGGTAACATTGTAGTTGGGAAAGTTAAAAACTGATGTGTTGCCTTCAGCACTGCTGAGGCTCCAACTGGTTTTAGAAGGTGGCCACGCACTGTTGGTGCAATTCACTTTTAACACTCCCTCACTGGTTTCATTCAGTTCTGTCTCCACCACTTCGGGATAGATGTACAGCACCCCACCACTTGTATCATTCTCAACAAGCAAATGAGGACATTCTATAGGGAAATAAAGTATACAAGTGCACAATTGAGCAATACACTGTCATAACAAGTATTTCAAGTTAAAAAACTCGTGGGGTGCCGGGGCACCCCTGAACTCAAACTACTTGCTAGCAATTTCCCCATGTACGTTCAGTAAATCAGATAGTTGGGGGTACAGCATTGTTGTTAGCCTGAAAGATACATCAAGATACACTAGACCATTGGGTTTGCAAGAGTTTCAAGTCTCCAGAGCAGCCAGTCATATCCAGTGAAAGCACCCCTACCAAACTGTCAAATGCTTGCCTACTGCTTTTTGATCTATTTTGCATTCTGAATGAGCAATTGTCACTTTGTGCCTGGAGGAGGAGTGTGCTGGCTGAAAGGCTACCCTATGATGACTCTATGAGCGAATCATGGCTATAATTATATGCCCTGATTCACTGGTCTGCCATTGGCCAACGGGTCATTCGACCTCTGTTGTATTTGGGGCTGTACCTCGCAGGAAAACAGTTAGGTAAGCTTCCTACTACGATACTATTACTTACACATGTTCTAGAAACACTTTGCGTTCTTTGGATACATGGATAAATATGAAGAAAGATGATTTTGAGCCTAGCAAACAGAACGTCGAGCACGCAGCCATTTTACAATGTCCATCAGTGATAATTGGAGCTGTATCTTGCAGAAGAAACGTTCCTTAGGCTTTTTTATTAGTATCACTCTATTAACACATGTTCATGACCACATTTCGTTCGATTCAAACACAGCGAAATGCCATTAGAGACGATTTAAAGCTTTGTAAAGAACTATATGAGCGCTGCCATTTGCAATGACAGAAATATATACCGGTAATATATATATATGAACATGAAGCCATACGAATACCTAAAAGTGAAACAATATAGGGGTGCCGAAGGCGCCCCAAAAAGCTGGAGTAACATTTCCACCAATGACATAAATTTAATTAATTATTCTCATTATGGTTGTGAATGTTGGTCAATAACAAGCAGATTTCCATTAAAATAGACCCCTTCTGTGCAAGTGCATGTTCAAGCACACACACTTGTTACACACTGTCAGACCTGATGTGATGAACTGGTGTCATTTGTTTACTTGACATTGTGTGTGTAGCTATGTGTAAGCCTGTTAACCTGAAATGTGTACTAGTGAACCATTAGTGGTGGTGCAGCTGTGTAACAGTCCTATATAAGTCCTTGCAGCTGTTGTACTGTTTGGTTGCTGCTTATTATTGAAGTTGAGTCATGTTGCTAGTGCAAACGGCGTTTCTCGTCCGGACAAGTCTTCACATTTGGTGTCAGAAGTGAGCAGAGAGTGACAGCGGCTCGCCCAAACCCACCTACTTTGGATGACTACAAGGTCCGGATGGCCGTTTCGCGAGATGTCAGACGAAAGGGAAGCGAGGGATGGTGACGCGGTCGCCAATTTGGTGAAGGTCTTGCTGGAGGACTGTCAGCGGCGAGAGGAGGAGGCAGCTCGACGGGAGCAACAGTTGCAGCAGCACATGGAGACTCTGCTGAAGATGGTGCAGACGCCAGGCGCTTGAGAAGAACTGGGGACAAGGCACCAGTCGTCGGGAGGCAACAGCGGACCAGACAACTACAAACTATCGCGCCTGACAGAGGCAGACAATATCGAAGCCTATCTGACCACGTTTGAACGGGTCATGGGCGCGTACAGTGTGGCCAAGGAGCGGTGGCCCTTCCAGTTGGCTCCCGAACTGACTGGGAAAGCCCAGCAAGCCTATGCTGCATTGTCTGCAGAGGCAGCAAGCAATTATGACCAGCTGAAAGTGGCTATCCTTCGCAGATACGACATCAATGATGAAACATACCGTCAGAGATTCAGAGCAGCAACCCAAAAGGGAGGAGAGACCATCCGAGAGTTGGCCACCAGGCTCCAAGACCTAGCACGGAAGTGGACGCGCGAATGTACCACAGTGGACGAGCTATTACAGGCCATTGTAGTGGAGCAACTCATCCACACACTGCCAGAAGACATCCGAGTATGGGTCCGAGAAAGAAAGCCCAAGTCTAGTCTGGAGGCAGGACAACTTGCAGATGACTACCAGCAGGCTCGGAGAACAGGACCCCTGGACACTGGCGCAGAGCAGCACAAGCACTCAGGAAAACAACTGAGAGGTGAGCAAGTGGGGAAACGATGCCATAGTTGTGGGAATGTGGGGCATGTGGCTAAGGATTGTGTGCATGCTGGAAACACCACGAGGGTACCCTAAGAAGTACCACCCCATCATGGGCGACCCCAAGGGGGAGTCAAGTGTTTCAACTGCAAGGGCAAAGTGGAGGCTGTAAAACAATTTCCGACACCGAGCACCAAGTCAGATGTCCGGATCTTTCTGGGGTTGGCTGGATATTATAGGAAAGGCATCCCTAGCTTTGCATCAGTGGCCGCCCCTCTTACACATTTGACCAGAAAGTCTGCGCCAAACCAAGTGCAGTGGAGCGATGAATGTGAAACAGCTTTTTGTCGTCTGAAGGCAGCCATGTGCTCTTCTCCAGTTCTGGAGGCCCCGGATTTCCAGAAGCCCTTTATTCTCCAAACCAATGCATCTGAGCGAGGAGTTGGGGCAGTGCTAAGTCAAAAGAATGCATTGGGGAAGGAGCACCCAGTGTCGTATTTTAGCTGCAAGTTGTTACCCAGAGAGGCAAAGTATTCCACGGTAGAAAAAGAGTGCCTCGCCATTAAACTGGCTGTCCAGGCCTTCAGAGTGTATCTCCTGGGACGGCCCTTCATGATCCAGACAGACCATCGGTCGTTGATGTGGCTGGACAAGTTTAAGGACACCAACGACAGACTTGCCAGGTGGAGCTTGGCTCTACAGCCCTTCCAGTTCTCCATTATCCACTGCCCTGGAGCCAGCAACGGAAATGCTGATGCTTTATCGCGGGCAGGAGACAGAGTTGCAGCAAAGACAGCAACGTCTGCCCCGGAGAAGGGGAAAGGAGTGTGATGAACTGGTGTCATTTGTTTACTTGACATTGTGTGTGCAGCTATGTGTAAGCCTGTTAACCTGAACTGTGTACTAGTGAACCATTAGTGGTGTTGCAGCTGCGGCATTACTAAAACGCGGAATACGGAATAGCAGAATAACGGAATAACGGAATAGCGGAATAACGGAATAACGGAATAGCGGAATAACGGAATAGCGGAATAGCGGAATAACGGAATTAGATAATATTAAATGGCGGGCGACTCGTACGCAAACAAGTCTCGCTGGCGTGCGCTTCTGCCCAGAAAGGTTCGAGTTTCGAACGAAAGTAAGGGAAATGGGTACATTGACAACTGCTTGGAAATGAAGTGAGGGCTTCTCAGCTGGCTCAGGCATCAGAAAGGGTTGGTTCTCTAATACCAGCTTCACAACAGGGTTGAAAACCTTGCCGACGTTTCGACCAGATGCTCTGGTCTTCTTCAGGGCGAAGATAGGCTAGCGCGAGCACGGATCATATTTATAGCCTAGCATCTCATCATGCGCTGTCACCGGAAGCCACATCAAGGGGTGTCACCGGAAGTTGCGGGATTGCCTTCCTCAAGGCGGCCATCCAACATCCAGGCAGCTCCAGCCCACCATCCCTGTTGAGGGAGGGGTGGTTCAGCCTGATGTGGATTGCCTCCTTGAGCATCAGTTCTTTGGAGGTCCTGGCTTGGTCGATCACTGTTGTCTCCTCCCATTTGATTGGATGGTGGTTCTCCCACGCATGTTCTGCAAGGGCTGACTTCTCCAGTGTCCCGTTGCTCATAGAACTCTCCTCCGTAGCAGAAATAGGTGGACTTCAGGGAGGATACGTCAAAGCTGACCAGCATCTCGTCCTCCTCAACCCTCAGGCTTTGACGTATCCTCCCTGTTCACCAACGTGCCCATCGACGAGGCAGTTCAGGTCATTCGTGACAGACTGCGAAGGGATGAAACGCTGGTGAACAGGACCACTCTCTCTCCTGACAGGGTTGCAGAACTGCTTGAGACGTGCCTGAAGTCCACCTATTTCTGCTACGGAGGAGAGTTCTATGAGCAACAGGAAGGCACAGCAATGGGTTCCCCTGTCTCAGCAGTGGTGGCGAACCTGTACATGGAGTTCTTCGAAGAACTGGCACTCAGGTCCGCCCCAACCAAGCCCCGACTCTGGAAGAGGTACGTGGATGACACCTGCTGCATCGTGAAGAAGGGCACAATGGAAGGACTCCTGAGCCACCTCAACAGTGTGCGGCCATCCATCAAGTTCACTGTGGAAGTGGAGAAGGAAGGGAGCCTCCCCTTTCTTGACGCCCTGCTCCAGAGGAAAGATGATGGCAACTTGGATGTCACTGTCTACAGGAAGCCCACACACACGGACCGGTACCTGGACTTCCGGTCCCACCATCCATCTCACGTCAAAAGAGGGCTGGTCAGATGTCTGTACGACAGAGCAAGGAGCATCACCACCAGGCAGGAGGACTTACAGAAGGAAGAGTGTCACCTCACCGAGGTGCTGAGACAGAATGGTTACCCCAACTTCATCCGCTCCTCATCCATTCCTTCCAGGCGAGATGTGGAGACCACTGAGGAGCCGCTGCCGGAGGAGGGACGCAGACCCCCACTGGTGATGCTTCCCTACACGGAAGGAGTCAGTGAGGACATCAGACGGGTCTGTAGGAAGTTCGGCATGAAGGTTGTCTTCAAGTCTGGACTGTCTCTACGTTCCATGCTAACCAAGGTGAAGGACACACTGGCGCTGGAGAAGAAGTCCAAGGTGGTGTATCAAGTCCCATGCAGCTGTGGCGAGATCTACATTGGGGAGACACTAAGGAGGCTCGAGACAAGAATGAAAGAGCACCAGGATGCCTGTCAGAAGGGGACACTGGAGAAGTCAGCCCTTGCAGAACATGCGTGGGAGAACCACCATCCAATCAAATGGGAGGAGACAACAGTGATCGACCAAGCCAGGACCTCCAAAGAACTGATGCTCAAGGAGGCAATCCACATCAGGCTGAACCACCCCTCCCTCAACAGGGATGGTGGGCTGGAGCTGCCTGGATGTTGGATGGCCGCCTTGAGGAAGGCAATCCCGCAACTTCCGGTGACACCCCTTGATGTGGCTTCCGGTGACAGCGCATGATGAGATGCTAGGCTATAAATATGATCCGTGCTCGCGCTAGCCTATCTTCGCCCTGAAGAAGACCAGAGCATCTGGTCGAAACGTCGGCAAGGTTTTCAACCCTGTTGTGAAGCTGGTATTAGAGAACCAACCCTTTCTGATGCTTGGAAATGGTTTGCGCAGAAATGCTTCTTCGAATGAAAACAGCAGCTAATCGCAGTTTCCTCGCACAAAAACCTCGAGAAAGGCACCGTACAACCCACTATCCACTCAACGGCAGAGCCTCCGTCGCTCGCCGAAGTAGAGATTCATTCTTTCTTGCTGCGTATACCACATATCTTGTCCCCACACCCAACACCAGGCAGGCTTTTGGTAGGGGAAGTGGAGGGATCAATTGAAGGTCTGTGTGTGTGTGTGTGGGGGGGGGGGGTGAATTGCCCTCCCACCTTGAAGATTGTGTGGCTCTATTCTGCCCCCTCCCCCCTCACACACACAAGTAAACTTTAGCATTTCACAGAGCCATTCTATGCATGTAGCTATTGGTACACTCATGCAGTGCGTGTCACTGTGCTTGTGTGTGAGCATGTGTACATGCGCGTGTGTATGGAGTGTGCATGTGTGTGTGTGATGCATGAGTGGAGTGTGTATGTGATGTGTGTGCGTATGTACATGTGTGTGTGAGTGGAGGTGTAGTGTGTGCATGTATGTCACTGTGTGTGAATGAGTGGAGTGTGTGTGTGCATGTATGGGAGGGAGTTTGGGGGAAAGCAATACCAAAGGTTTTGTCCCCACACCCACCACAGGTCTAGGCAAGTGTGAGAAGACTATGTCTGTCATTGCCTTTGCCCATACTCCCTCCCACACACATGCATGCACACTACACCTCCACTCACACACACACACACACACACACACACACACACACACACACACACACACACACACACACACACACACGCACACACACCACACACACTCACACATCACATTCCATGCACTCACTCGCTCACAGTGACACACATGCGCATGCACACACCACACTTACAATCTTCAAGGTGGGAAGGCAATTCACCCCCCCCACACACACACCTTCAATCGATCCCTCCACCTCCCCTACCAAAAGCCTGCCTGGTGGTGGGAACGAGATATGTGGTATACACGTAGCTATCGTTGCGTCGGTACATAAGATAGGATGAATCTCTACTTCGGCGAGTGACGGAGGCTCTGCTGTTGAGTGGATAGTGGGTTGTACGGTGCCTTTCTCGAGGTTTTTGTGCGAGGAAACTGCAATGAGCTGCTGCTTTCATCCGAAGAAGCATTTCTGCGCAAACCACTTCCAAGCAGTTGTCAATGTACCCATTTCCCTTACTTTCGTTCGAAATTCGAACCTTTCTGGGCAGAAGCACACGCCAGCGAGATTTGTTTGCGTACGAATCGTCCGCCATTTCAATATTATCTAATTCCGTTATTCCGCTATTCCGCTATTCCGTTATTCCGCTATTCCGTTATTCCGCTATTCCGTATTCCGCGTTTTAGTAATGCCGTTGCAGCTGTGTAACAGTCCTATATAAGTCCTTGCAGCTGTTGTATTGTTTGGTTGCTGCTTATTATTGAAGTTGAGTCACGTTGCTAGTGCGAACAGCGTTTCTCGTCCGGACGAGTCCTCACACCTGAACACATGCAGGAGCAAGACCACTGTATGTGCATTCATGCTGACTTCAGGTATACAGCATATTGTCCACAAATAGTCAACATTAATGATTTCAACATGTTTTGATAGCCACAGATCTGCAATTATAAATCATTCATCACAACATTTGTCTCTCTTCATAGCCATGCACTTCAGACAGCTAGAGTGATGCATATAAGTGTGAGTTATAGCCCAAAGACGGTAGCCAGTATATAGTATGAGGCCAAGGTGAAGCTGAGGCTTAGTAATCATATTCTGGCAAAATTCCAAGTCCATGGGCTATAACTGGTTTATACTCCTTTACCATGGCAATCGGGCAGAACTCAACCCAGCCGGTGAAAAGAATGGTGACAGCAACCCACATTACTCCTGATTCTGATTCAGACCAAGTTTATAATAAGCATGACAGTAGTCTTTGCAGAAGGTTGCAGTGGACTAGGATTGCATTCACTACAAAAATATTGAAGATGCTTTCCAACATACTGAACAACTACAGTATATAGCTAGGATCACAGCTCTAGCTCGTGAAGATACCCTTGGAGCTCCCAAGGAGATTGAACCTTTGTGGCATGCTGTGGGCTCGTTTATCACAGCAAACACAACCCAAGCAACATGTCCACCTCCAACAAAGCACTTCTGTGCATAGCTAGGTAGCAAAGTAGCCATACATGCTCCTCCCATCAGGGCAGAATAGCTATAGCTAGCTAGTTAGTTAGCTACATGCTTGTTGATCTTTTCATGTTCACCGTATGTACATGGCTCATTTCCTATACCCCATTGCCATGGCAACAGGCTGGTTAATGGTGGGGTATATTCTGGATATATGTGAGATTATTTGATTAGTTTTCAGATATACCCGAGAAGAGTTAATCAGGATGTGAATCAGACACCTTTACGCTGCTCTGTAATGTGTGAAAACAATGACTTGAATGGCAGGCTTGCTATAACATAATATCAACTTTAGTCAGAGACTCATAGCAAAGGGAGTAACCGTGTGCTGTAGACTAGCTAGGTTGTTATTGCATGACCAGCAGATATATAGTCAGTAACTGGTTCAAATTTATTGCTATAATATTAGTTAATCTGATACACAACCTTGTCAAGGGCTTCAGGATTTCCCCACTAGTCACTTACCGGCCGCTTGAATAGCTACTGAGAAGGAATGTGATTTCCCATAACAGACACAAGTGTAGCAGCCAGAGTCACTTGGCTCAACATCTTTGGCAGGAATCTTTGCAACAGCAGTGTGGTATGGTAGTGGCACTGTATCACGCTTCCACTGAACCTCTTTTGCTGATGAGCATAAAGAGCAATTCAGTATCAGGTCCCAAGATGAGACAGCATCACAAATGCTAGCTTCACCATCACATTGGCGAGAGGCTGCATAGAAGAAAGGAATGAATGTTGGCTTGTGAACTGTATAATTATGTTTGTACATACACACTGCGGACACACTGACGTATAGAACCACTACGGTGTCTATAATATAAGCAACTCCAATGTAGCCTGAGTAGCCATATATTATAAGGGTTGGCTTGTGTGTGTACACAGTTTAAGCAAGAGCAATTAACATAGGCAGTCTGGCAAGGCATTCTGATTTCTGACTTGAAACCCTCGCATGGCAAAGACAAAAGGAGGAAAGGAAGAACCGGAAACAATAGGCCTTGACTACAATTAAGAGACATCCACTTTGAAACTAAAATTATCACCAAGTCATAACCACAGCCAGTCACTATTTAACTCTCCAAACTGCTTTTCATGCATGCTGCTGTGAGCAATAACATCTATTGCATCACCATAGTATATAATTATGTCCAATCCCTATAGTGACATAGACCCATGCAATGTGTACACATAAGAGAAAGTTGGTTGCAACATGGCAGGATACTCATACCATAGCATACACATGATGTAGGAAGGTATGTATGAGTGATGTTTGGCTAGATACCAACAAATGTTTAGTCAATACATTGGACAAACAGGTTTCTAGAGCACTAAATCTTACAGCATTTCCCACAATGTTGCAAAAGTAAACCGAATCCATAAGCCAAGTGGTCGTCAATTGGTAAGCAGAATTCAGTGGCTCCTGCTTAGTAATTTGTCCACATGACTGTCACAGTTTCACACGTTTTGCAAGGTCATGGAATTAGCTATACATATATAGTAGAGTAGAGCAGCGTCAGCAGCCAAAAATATGCTGAGTCATCTGATCCCATAAATGGGCATGGTATGCACTGTCAGCAATGCAGCTGACCTTTCAGCAATAGGTGAACAAGAAGGAGTAAGGCACACAGGTACACCATGTATTTCTACATAGCAACAGCAGTGGCAAATTAAAAGGTAACCAGCCCATCTCCATTGGACCAAATATGACAGTGGTATTATAAGCTTACCGTTACAGACCTATAGTTAACCTCTCTCCTGCCCATTCCATCACACTTGTTTAAAGTAAAGCCAAGGACTCGCTACAAAAGTAGGACGTCATGCCACAGAGGCAAAGTTAGGCACAGCTATCGCACATGTAGGTATGGCTAGTCGCTAACTAAACCATAGACACACCTCGTGTGTCTATGATTAAACCGAGCCGTCTGCCATCGAACTGACGCCTCGGTCATCGGAACACGAAGACGGTAGCTATGTGATTGTAGGGCTATAGCTACAGAGAAGCAGTGGCATTCATCCTCATGCACTGATAATGGCTAATGATCCCATATCGTCTCCTACACCTGTGTACGTAGCTAGTTAGGCACCACTCACCGGTACTAATCTGATTGTCTTGGCAAAGGATAGGCTGATCTGGGTGAACATTACAGTTGTACAGGCTACCACATGGAGGAACGCAGAGAATCAATATGAAAGCGGCAACATGTACAGAAAAGGAAACGATGTCGAGTTTCTTCATGGCCCGGGCTCCTATGTACAGCTGTAAGAACACTATGTCAGCATAGATATAGCTATAGGGGATGACGCCAGCTATTCAACATGTGACCTGCACTTGAGTAGATACCGTATATCGCAAAATGTTCGCGAAAATTTCTATCCGAAATTTATATGCAGATAATACCTATGCTATAATAATAACTTGCGTATGCGCGTGATGTCATAATAAAATGGCGGATCAACAAACAGCGTGTAGCTCTGTAGTTTGCTTCATTTCAGAAGCGATTGCTCCTGCTATTTACACTAAAAAGAGTTTAATGTCTACCTTGTAAAAATTTCGCGAACATTTTTGACACCAGTTTTGGCAGCGATTCGCGAAACATTAAGGTCGCGAAAATTTTGCGATATAGGGTAATTAACTTTCGGATCGGATCCGGGGCACGTGCACGCATGCCTCCGGGCGGAAGCGACTGGCTTGATCTCTAGTGAAACATGCAGCTAGTTGCAGCGCGTCTCGACGGCTGCCTGGGATAAGAGACTAGCTACGTAGGTTCACATTCTGCATGCATATACCACTGCCAGCTGTTGAGAAAGTGCAATTGCCACCAATGCCTCAGTAGTAGTACAAAATTTGTATTAACACATTTCAATGGTAATAGCAAGCTATATAACAAGGTACAGCTAATAATTCCCATGTCTCATGTAGCTACGACTGAGCACTAACAAATTAGGCCACTGTAGGTTGTCACAAATTACAAGGCGAATGAATTCAGCTAACTGCTGTCGTAGTGGATGTGTCCTCAAAATGTGGGGCATCCAGTCCACATTCTGAAAAGGCTTTGCACGGCTTTTCCGCAATACTCTTATTTCCTCTGTCACCATGGCTCTTGAGGGCTTCAATGAGTAGGCATACACTGCTCTCAAACACTGCAGCAGACCATCGAAACAGAACTGTATTGACAAAATGTGTTCCTGCTGCTCGAACATT
>CAXHTE010000095.1:25000-43383 GCA_964019415.1 Ianthella basta
TAGGGGGGGTGTTATTGCGTAATGCTGATTTAGGGGTTTGTCACAAGACATGCCAACACAGCTGGATTGATCCTAATTTGGCCATAAGACTCATTAATATGCATACTGCAACCAATGAATATCATACAAATTCACCTTTGTATAAATTCTCACCCCCCATCCCACCCCCAGAAGATATATATATGCTGGTACAGAGGTTGCACACAAGTTTGACAGTCATTGCAATACTGTATAATGTAGAGGAACCTCCATAATCAGGACACCCTTGGGACCAGATCCAAGTGTCCTCATTATGGAAGTGTCCTGATTTCAGAGGTTTGCCATTAAATGTCACAGTGTAATAATTACATTTATATGCAAAGTTAGGCAATGTATTGACAACATAATGCTAGTATGCTACGGTAGTGCAACTAAAATATGCATATATAGAGTGCACTACCATCATGATAGCTACACTTCTACACTACACTGTTGATAGAAAAAGTCATCCAGTGTTGTCTTCCTGGCTTAATAGTAAGAGCAGAGTAGTGAAGTGCTGCAACCACATTTGTTACATGGCTAACTTCTGTTGAATTAGAAGTGTACCCCTTGTACTCTAAAAAGGTAGCAACACCATCTTGTCCCACTCTTTGGTTGTGTGAAACATCTGCAGGACACATGCAGGGTCAAGGGCAAGGCCAAGGTCAATAACTTTGCCCTTGCCATTTGATTGTGTGATACACGCACACATAGCCGTACTATGGCAAGTCAGCCAGCTGCAGAAATGTCTTAGATTACTGCAAGATTTATTCTTTTGTGAGAGGAGCACAGGCATGCCTATCAAGAACACTGGCAGCCAAGAACAGGACAGATATTGAATCTGCAGAGAGAGTTGGATAATTGTTGGGATAGTGTGCCGTTGCTATAATATACGTAGGCTGACAGTACAACAGTAGGGCATATTCCATACAATCTTGCTCCGCTTATCTCGCTGTTCCCAAATAATGCTAACATGGCATTAAAACATCGCAGTCTACCTCTGTAATGCAGCCACGCCTCTCTCTATACAGGCCAGTTATAGTTGGCCCGCAGGTAGCTGTCTTAGATAGGTTTCGCTGTAGCCACATTATCAGTTATAACAAATATTTGCCTTGATGCTTTAGTGACAACCCACATGTTAGCTGTAGCCCACTTCCAAGACAGTAACCACTATAGCTATGTACATACAGTACTTGCTAGCCATGACATCAGTAGTGGCCATACGGTATATACTTGCAAAGGTAGCATCACCAAATGACTATGAGTCAGATACATGTTATAATGAACATCTCTTATACTTCCCACTGCATGCATACAACGTACGTCCTGGAGCAACTGTGATGGAAAAATTCACTCCAAAAGGTGTTTCTGCCTCTTTACACTTGCATTGGTAACAGCCTTCCGCCTCCTTAACTTCACTGGCAGTCAGTGTAAGGGTTTTGTTGGTTGTGTCCAGCTCCACCCACTCCCCTGAGGAGGAGTACATCACTGTCCAGTTAATGGCTATCCCATCTGGGCAGGTCCAGCACTCAACACTGAGGGAGGCATCCAGCACTGCTTGGCACAGGACAGCATCTTCACTGCTACAATGACTGGTTGAACCTAAATTAAATATAATATAGGCAGCAAAACATCACATACTTGAAATACTATCCGGGGGGGGGGGGGGGGGGGGATATGATTCTACCCGGTTTAAATCTGATTCCCATATTGATAATCCACTTCTCTAGGCCGCTGATTGCAGAGGTGTGCATGCATTCGTTCCATTTCTAGTTTCACAGTGACAAGGGTGGCTTACAGGCCAACTGTACTGCTACTCCTAGCTATGTACTCGCGCAGCAACAATACCCGCAGGGTGGACCCTGCGTGCCGTAAGTATGTTACATAGTCTCGCGTAGCCAGACTGCTGGGCTACTGAAAAGCGGTTTCCCCAACGAAAAGAAAGAACCCTACGGCTTTAGATAGCTGGCGTAACCACGTACACAGAGTACCTGTTGGCTTTGTATGAGTCTGGTGGCACAAGAAGTGGGTTCCTCCTACAACCACCGCGAAGATTAGCACTGCCGTCGACGCTTTGGTACCGCTGATCCACATAGTAATGATGACTTCGCCAGGAAATTCAGAAACGAATCAACACACCAGCCAAGCGAAGCCAACACCGTCACAGGAATTACCTGATGTGGCACTTCCGCAAATTAAATGGCTGCAAGAAGGCGAGCAGAAAACCATAGCATGCGTCCGTTAATTTCGAAGTGTTGAATAGTTCTGAACACGTACACATACGTACGTATATATACCCACATGCAAAATTTTGTAGCTTTGTTAGCTAGCCTAGCCTGCACCTGCGCGCACGACATGCAGATGCTGCTCTTTGTCGACATATAGTGTTGGTGATAACGGGGTGATAGCTATGATGATGACAGAGAAAGAATGTGTTGGGGCTGCAGTACAGTGGTGGACAGGAACAGATTGCATGATGAAGCAAGCATTATAGCTAGCTATAATTGTGATGAACATCTGACAGGACGGCAGCCCATAGAGGAGGTGCCACACATGCACAATGCAAAAGCGCAATTGACTAAGTACTGCCTCCATAATAATAATCATTATACTACAGTATATTATGCACTAGCAAGCATTAATTTTCATACATATGCATGGAATGCTATACCTCAAGCTTCTATGTACAATTTCTCTACAAACAACTGAGTCTACCTGTATGTGCCAGGCACACATGCATGCTATTGCTTGTTATGATCCAGACAAGCTATAAATAAAAGCTATAAATTCAATTCTTCTAGACTCACATGCACTATAATTATGCATGCACATGGTGACCTGCACCAGTAACTTCACAAATATGTACATTTATATCATAGATTATAGATACAAGTGTCATAACTTTTTAAGAGTCAATCCACAGAAAGAGTTATAATTCTCATTAAAAGTTTGGAAGCTATTCACAAAACATCCATCCCAAATAAGAGTAGCTACTAGCCCAGACGTAATCGAGGTCTGGTGAACTAATTATGTTAACGCATTACAGTATGGGAGCTGTGTCAGATGTATCAGTTGGTGTTGAGGGTTCAGGTGGCTGTGAATCACCGTTAGTTGACGGCAGTGTAGCATCACTTCGTCGAGCATCCTCTCTCAGGCTCTCCTTCACAGCTAGCATCACTTCGTCGAGCATCCTCTCTCAGGCTCTCCTTCACAGCTACTACCAAATCAGACGCAACTTGTGCTAGATCAACACGCTCACTACTCAAAACCTTCAGTAACACTCCATAGTTTGGGAGGCTTCCCGACTCCTTTGCTGCACCAATGACTTGCTCGCAGACACTTTCAGGAACATAGCCTGGTACGCTCCGAAGGTTCTGGACCAAAATAGAATGATCTAGCTGAGTACCAATTGCATCCCATTTGCTTGCCATTCTTGGTATGAAGTTAGACACAACTGCCATATCGACTGGTTTATCTGTGACACCCTCAGAGTCTGTAGGATTGCTACCTGTTGTGATGTGGTACATAGGGGGAAGGAAGAGAATGGAATTAAGAGGGGATCACCTGATATCAAGCAACAATGCACACACACACACACACACACACACACACACACACACACACACACACACACACACACACACACACACACACACACACACACACACACACACACACACACACACACACACACACACACACACACACACACACACACACACACACACACACACACACACACACACACACACACACACACATGTACACACGCACACAGTTGTAACCCACCCACTCTGTTTCTTTCTCCTTCTCTTAATTCTCACATTCTCACTATAAGCTTCACCATTATTCTGTTCACACCACTCTGCACTTCTACACATACTCCCACTGACTGGTCTAATTGCAAAACACTGTCACCAATACCCCACATATATACATGTGCATATACATCTCCACACACATCAAACACAAAGTTAAACCTACCCACTGTTATTGGCTCTCCATCCTGTCCATCAGGCTGCTTCAAATATAAAATCGAATAGCCAAGTCTTTTACGACACTTACACAGCATTACTGAGAGCACATTACTTGTAACTATGAGACATGCCGGTCCCAGCACTGCAACAGCTAAGGCCACTGAAAGACCAATTGTAAGCATACAATAAACGTCAGTGGCAGTCTGATTAACAACAAAGGCAGTTGTAGGTGAAAGTGGAATGCAATAGGAGATGGTACCAGTGTGCTGCTTCAGAGAAGTTCCAAACCTTGACGAGCGTTGAACAAAGCAGTCAAACGTAAGGGCATGCTCAGAATATACAATGCAAGAATCAATGCCCGGATATACAGCATGGGCAGGAGTAACGCCCAAGGAGGTGTTCACACCCTCTCCTAGAGCCTGGTTGCAGCCAGGATTCCCACAGATGCAACAATTTGGCATGTTATGTGCAATCAAGGAACAGACTTTAGTGTCATTGTCTGGCACTCGGCACACTGTGTAGATGGGTTCAACCTCTGCTTCAGGATAGACAGAACAGTAGCCTTCACTGCCAACCTCCACACTTGCAACCCTGGTCTGTGCTGGTTTCATGAAGTAATCATGCACATCTAATAAAGAGAGAGGTACTATATATAAATACATCGAGCCAACCATTATAGATCCTCTAGGGCACATTTGCAACTACATAGCAATTATACAGTATATAAACATAAGTTATATAGTAAAGCTTAGCACAGTGGCTTTACGGATCCTAGTTTCAATTGACTGTGTGCTTCGATCACTCGCTTGAATAAAGTATTGGAAAAGATAGTTTCTCACATGATTCAATCTTTACTCTCAATGCTTGAAGCAAGGTTTTCTAGCTTGATTTCGTCAAACATTATTTTTGGCAGTTAGTGATGAGCCATGCCATTGATGAAGGCACCAGCGAGCTGCCGAAATGTTTGGTGAAATCAAGATAACCTTTGGTTCATGAACTTTGCTGATTTCTCCTCTGACGATGATACCCAGCAGGATAAGCTTCTTCTAAGTGACCAAGGAAAGATGACAAGCAGATGATACAAGAGGCACATTATACTATGTGTTATATGACCTGCAGTTAGCTTAACATAAGCAACACGCCACCCTCAAGGTACTGCATGTACAAAGAGCTGTACTGCATGTACAAAGAGCTGAAGGTCATAGGGTCACTGAAACACATCACACAGGTTCTTAAATGCACAAATATTGCACTGCTATCGCAAGATACGCCAGTTAGACTAGGACCTATTCCTTCAGCGCTGCCAACTAGAATTTGCTCTACAGCCACAACACTTCTGTCTACTCAAAGACAAATTTCTCAAATTACTTCCCATGCACCCTCAATTCAATGGCATGCCCTTAGGCAAGTTACATTTGCTTGCTGCATCGTGCACTCCAATGGCAGCGGTGCAGGTTCTGACAGGCTGTAACTTGCGCTGGTTGTCTTTTTCCTCAGCCATTGAGCGTATTTACTTTCTGGCACATGTGGTGGTGCGAATGGTGCGTGTGCTGGCCTGGGGCCACTGTAACTTGCACTGGGGTCTTTTTCTATGACCAACTAGCACAGATACTCTACTGGCACAGGTGGTGGTGGCTGTGATATTGTAACTTGCACTGTGTGGTAGTGGTGGTGATTATATATATCCTATATATCACCACACAATGCAAGTTGCAATCTGCGCATGCAGTATATGCGCCAGTGCTTCTACGAACAAGGCCACCAGTGCAAGTTGCCGATAGTAACCACCCCAAGTGTAGGTAGAGTGTTTGCACTAGTTGATGGAACGAAGAACACCACCAGCGCAAGTTGCTGAAGGTCAAGGGGACCGGGCACCAGCATCGATTGGCATGCAGTGGGGGACCACTATGAATGCAAGTACAGTGTTGGTGCTAGTCGAACGGCACGAAATGAAGCAGGATGCAGCAACAGGTGTGCAACTTGCACTTGGGCAGAACACGGTTCACATATAGTGCCCAAGTGCAAGTTGCAAAGCTGTTGCTGCATCCTGCTCCAACTTGTGTCTGCTAGTATTATATAATAGATGCAACGCATTAGTTTAAATTATTGGTGAAATCAAGAAAACCTTTGGTTGGTGAACTCTGCTTATTGTCCTATCTGACTATAGGATCCCAGACATACAGAACAGAGTTGCTTCTTATGTGTGAATATTCAGGGTTTGCATGACCCTTCATGTGTAGAGGGGTAACGCAATGTCTGTCCACGAGGATTCAGGAATGGCCAGCAGAAACCCATTGGAACACGTAATTGTAACTCTGCACTTTGATACACCTCATTTCTGAGAAGCTAACATCATCTCATGACTGATGTACTGTACAAGCATGCAAATGTGCAACTACACACGTAGCCACACAAGTACATACTGTATGTACACACATACAAACACACACAGACATGCATATGTCACATTCATCCACTTATGCACACACACACGCACGCACACACATGTGCACACACACACCCTCCTCCTCTGGTCACCTTGCCCTCGTGAGGGTGTAGGGCATGAACCAGGCCATAGCCTGGGATGCTGTTGTAAAGGCCCAGTCTGCATGTCAATAGAGTGAGTTGGCCAGACTCACACCCGATGACCCTTGGCGGGTGGCTGCAGAGTGCCATAGCCATAAAAAATGGCTGTCATGGCACCCAGTCGACTAGATACTATAGCCACTAATGGCTGTTATGGTCGTCCTGTCGAACAAGCCAGCCCAAAAGGCCATAATCCTGAATACTCGTAGACACACACACACACACACACACACACACACACACACACACACACACACACACACACACACACACACACACACACACACACACACACACACACACACACATATACACTGACAACAGTATATTATTAGCAACTTGACAATTATACTCAACAAAGTCGAGCTCTATGGTCACCTTACCAATGTATGTTACTGTCTGAGTAGCTCTGAGAGTCCCAGCCAGATTGTACAGGGTGCAGTAGTACTGGGTGTCCGGTAATTGGGCTATGGGATCACGTGGAAGCACTTTCTGAAGCACCTGCATCACAGTGAAATACAGGACCACAAAGTGCAGAATATTTCAGAATATGAACACAATTAAAGCATGTTTCCAGTGCTTAAAGCCAACACACTCAGTAAATGTGCATGCACCGGTACCCCTACACCTGTCTCCTTGTGACAACCTACCACAAACATCCCCTGTATGCATTACACTTCAGTGTCTTGGTGGCTTAAGTTCCCCATGTAGCAGTGACAGCTGTACTATAGTACTAGAGTCCTCTATGCCTACTATAAGGCCAGCTGTCCCCAAAACATACAATAAGTGTGCATGTGTATTATGTAATAGTTATACGCTATGTGTCTACCACTGTCAACTTACAAATCCATCATTCCATATAAACTGGCATGGGTCTTGGAATGGGGGCATCGGATCACTGCTCCAGTTAACTTTGGGTGTGGGCCATCCTCCTCCTGTGCAATTCACAGTGACGTTCCCAGGTGAGTTGCGTGGCAACACAGTATTCTTTGGGTCTGGTTGCAGAATAAATGGTTGATCTTTAAAAGCAGTATATGGTACCAACAGGAATGGTTTCTCTGTTCAAAGAGACATACAGACAAACAAGTCACATGATTAGTGATAGTGGATGCAAAACATGCACGTTGTGTTACAGTACATACTTAAATAGGATATAGTTTCTGTGTATAGTTATCAACTAATATAATTATATTTTATAGACTGAGGAATCATGAATTTATCCACAACAGGACAGAGATCAATAGTGAATTATTGCGTGTGATCAAAGACACACAATCTGGAGCATTACTGCCCATTAACATTTGAAACGGCAAAAGGTTCAAAAGTAAGGTGGTACCGCCAGGAGTCAAACCTACCTGCTAAAATGCCAGTGATCTAGATCTGCTGCATGCTGAGTTGCACACCACCACCCCCGGCTCCCTTTTCAACCCCTGCTCAAGTTGATTATTGATTGTACAGTGAAACCTGCTTAAGACCAGTTCTAGCTGACCTTATAGAGAGGTGGATGCTCCACAGAGGTAGATTGCAATGCTTTTAATTTAGTGCAATTGGGACCAGGGAGGCTGGCTGTTATAGAGAGGTGGCTGCCTAACACAGTGACCCTCTTAGTACAGGTTCCACTGTATATCTAATATATAAAGCCGAAATTGTGTGTGTATGTGTGTGTGTGTGTTCGCGATAAGCGCGCGCCTTTCTTGCTCCGTCGCCCTCAAACTGCCTGTGGTTGCTGGGGAAATCGGGGGTCAGGTTATAGCGGGGTTGACGGCGCGGGCGACCGCCATTTTCTAATTATCGTTTCCTCGACTTCCGGTTTTTACCGGACTTGATTCGCTGTTGATCACGTTTGAATTTAAACCGCTAATCATTAATTTTTTAGCCGTAGCAGTAACGTGGTTGCTGAGGGCATCGGGCGTAGAGGCGTAGGAACCATATAACCAGGGCGTTGAGCCCCTTGGATTGAAATGAGAGGGGGGAGGGGGCTCAGAAAATTAGCTGTACAATTTTGACTCAATTATTGCAGAGTCTAGGCTAACCACTTAACAGATGCATTTTGGTATCAATGGGTAATTGATTGAACCGGGCTACCCACAGCTTGATCGTTGGCCCTTGAAGTTGATTCAGCCCCTTAACTGGAACCATCTTCCTACACTACTGAGTAACATGGTTGCTGAGGGCATCGGGAGACAGGCGTCGGGCGCCATAGCTCACCGAAGGCGGGCCACTCTGCTAGTGTTATTATAATTATACTATTATATAGTGCACGTGTACATTTAATTCCAGAACACAATAGGGATACAGCAATTGTACTAGTCAGACATTTGGCAACTCTTCCGCATACAAAGGGGCCATGGGATGCCTGATTACAATGGTACAGCATCGACACAACACATACCAAGGAGTTTCAAGAATGATGGCAATGTATGTGCTTGCCCTTCACCCGGCCCTATGTATATGCTTGGAGCATCAGTTTTGCCCCACACACCCGGCCCACACCCATGGACCCATCCCTTGAAGGGGTTTCTAAATACAGCACAACATAGTACACACCTGCACTTCTCATTTCCACATCAAAGGCAGCGTCACTGTTACTCCCTTGACAAGAGCACCGATAGCACCCACTGGCAGACATCACCACCTTGTCAGGGGGAAAAGTCAGTTGGGCGCTGGTTTCATTCAGTGTCACTTCATTGTAAGTCCACTCCACTGTAGCTTTACCCTCACAAGGGGTGCACACTATAACTAGCTGCATTTTGGTCACTGCCTCACACCAAGTGGTCTCCACTTGATGACAATAATTTTCTGCGTCTGAGGATGTGGTGAACACATGCACACACAGCTTGGTCATGTCTGTAATCACTTCACAGCCACACAGAACACACATCACGACTACAACATGCATAACCTATAAATTCATGCGTTACGGGTACCGTAATATTTACAACAGCTTCAGAGTATGATAAATATCTTTGAATTCGAAGAAGCAATGATATGAGCTTGAAGAAACACAAAGAACACGTGATGAAACACATTACTGACATAATTATAACAAGAGTACTGGGCACAGACTCAGGAGGCAAGAGTTGTGCCTCTTATACTAACAGTTTTGTGCTCGTCTCTCAAGGAAAGGGAAGGGGTTAAAACAGCATCAGTACCAGCACAGCAACACGGTAGCACGCTAGGGAATGTAGCTATGATGAAACAAGCACTGCGTAACTTGGATCACCCGTCGAACCTACGACTACTGGAGCTTGCATAGCACGGAAGATCGGGAGCTCGTATACACTGGACGGGTAAGCGCCCGAAGGGTCACCCATTGTCTCATTCGACTGCGTCCACACAGTGGAATACACGCGGCCGTTGGTGAAACACGAACAGACACACACAGGCTGACGGCTCACTTTTTGGCGCCGTTAAATTACAACCATTACCAGGAGCGATTAATGCGTTCAGTATCTCATCTGATCCACTACACGCCTACGTATGTAGCTATAGCTATATGGCTAAATCATCGTGCAATTCTCAAACATAGTGCTGATACTGATGACTAGACTTGTTTCTGTCCTGTAATCGAAACATTTCAGTTCATTCATGTCTATACTGTATCACAGGCATGCAGTGCGCGTGTGTGCCTGATTGATTGCTATAGCTAAATATCGCCAAAGGTGTAAACAGTTCTGTACCTCGGGATGCTGGATCTTTTCTACAAGTGATCCCGCTTTCGGTTTTAGTCAGCTCCCAAAGCATAAAGAGAACAGCGGTGATCTTCAACAACCCCATGGCCCTCTCCATCGCAAAAATGCTGACTCATTCAGCGAGGAAACGCTAACAATGAATATGCATCAATAGGAACTGCCAGGTTGCACCTGAAACGCAATCGTAGTGCTCGAGTAGCCGTGTGCCAGGAGCTGTTCTGCTCTCAGTTATTGCAGCGCATCTCCGCTGAATACCCCATTTCGCTGTACGCTGCATGCACTCACGGCTGTTTCGCATAATACAAATGGCGGCAACTTAGTTTGGTTTGGAAACCAGAACGAGGAATTGGTGACTCTCGAGTAAATGGACTTTCAAGATGTTTTAGCCTTTTTCTCTTCCTACACTTGAACAAGGGGCAATTAACTTGGAACATACGTAGAACAGATAACAGGCGAGTGTGCTATAGTCCAATAAGCCTGCTTTGTGTTGTCTAGGCAGCAAGATAATGGCTTTAACTTATGGCAAATAATCGCCCAATAGCACACTTCTCCCAGTTTTCCAGCCGGTGCACTGGGTAGCGAAGGTAAGTTAAAGTAGTGCAGAACATTGTCCTGTATAGCTTGTTCTACTGCCCGGCTCGTACTTCAAGTTTCGAACGACTTCACTAGCACTGTACTTCGCCATACTATAATCCTATGCTATAGTATGGCGGGGTACAGTTGTAATAAAGTTGTTCGAAACGCGAAGTACGAACCGGGCAGTAGAACAAGCTATACAGGACAACGACGTGCACTACCTTGACTTTCCTTCGATACACAGGACAATGGCTGGAAAACTGGCAGAAGTGCGCTATTGGGCGATTAAGTGTCGCCAGTGATAGCCATTTTCTTGCTGTCAAGAGAATGTACGAAGCAGGCTTAGCTAGTTGTTAGACTAATGCACATACGCCTGATATCAATTCGATGTCTGTGCACGGTTTAGTTGAGATTCCTTCTGTATCTGATGAGACAAAGGCTGAAACTGAACCCTCTACAGCTACATATTTGTTGACATATGAGCATAACCTGCAGCAAATTGGAGAGAGAATGGGAATCAGTAACTTTGCTTTGCCTTAAAATTATAATGTTGGTATTGGACCCCACAAGCAGTTACCTCATGTTTAGACACTATTTGGAATGCATATGCCTGATCAATCAAAGTGATGAAGTGGTGTCAGTCGTCCAGTTGCATGTGACTGTTGTACAGAGTAAGGGCCATGGGACAGTATTCACTAGTGAATACTGTACTGGGGGACAAACTGTAGTGGGGATGCCCCATGCACTCTGTGACACCAGGGCCTTATATCTTGTGGTCCTCTTTGAAGGTACCTGGTATTTGGAAGACATATGGATGGAACAATGCAACAGATTGGAGCTAGAGTTAGGTGAAATTGTGAAGTGCATGGGTGGTACTGGATGTGAGGGTGTCTGTCTCAACATGCACAGCATTGTGCATATACATCTGTGGTGGGTGCCGTGGATAGTATTCCATTTGAGGACCAGCAGCTGATTCCATGCATCTTCTTTCTCATTATGCTAATGTTGATAGAATTTAGAATGCTGGCTGCAGAAGTATGATGGAACCCTACCTTCTTTATCAATCATTCAAATGATGGCCTGCCTAGCCCTGTTCTACAGCAGCTTTCCAGGTATATAGCATAGCCCTTTGCCCTCCGGTCCTGCAGCTGACATACTACGTGCACTTGCATGTGTCACTCTTGCATGCACTCTCATATATCCACACCCATGCATGCATATGTGAACACACACGCACATGCACAAACACACGCACACACACTTGCAAACACAATGCCAATGCATTATGTTTGGCAATACACGTTATAAGTCATGATCACATGCAATTATAATATCACTTAATATGGCAGATACCACACGTACATAGCTTTATGTGTAATATACTCTTTAGCTACATTTTCATGCAAAATTTGAACTTAATAAGATGATAACAATTACACTCACATGCAATATAAATGCACACTAATTACAATAGTGCAGACAATAATTATTGCAGTGACTATAATATAAAAGAAAAAGAGGAATCAAAAGGGAAGCTACTATAAGGTCAAATGCATGGTATTCAAATATTACAGCTGGTTTTGAAGTGGAAAGTGCATGTTTGGGATTATGACATCAAATAATTCTTATAATTATAGCAAAGCAACAACTGTGTGTATTATTCCCTTACAAGTGCAGGCTGTACCAGGGCACAAACAATCATATAGGCACTGCTACTGCAAATAACCACTGCTACTTCAATGCACACGACACACTATAGGTATGTTTCGGCCAATTCGAGGCCATCATCAGGTGTGCTGGAAGTATAGGGGTGCCATCTGTACACACACACACACAGTGACCGTATGTGCCCCATTAAATAACCATATAGTATATTAAGCAAAAGGTTATTTTTTATTACAATCATGTGCCAACCTGCAACATCAATAGCTTGACATAGCAAAACAGCTGAAAAGCAAGGGAAATGAATGAAGAAGCAAAGGCCAGTTAAATCACCTTTTGGAAGATTCCTAGTCTCTTCCAGGAATGCCATAAATTAATAATAACAATTGTGTATGGCAAATGCAATTGCAAATGGCAGAACATGGGACATTACAAACGCGTACTATGCAAAAAGTTTAGTGTGCAGCGAAGTCACCTAGTTCTACAGTCACTTGGCTATCACTCAAGACATAGCTAGCTCACTGGCGTGAAAACCCAGAGAAATATGCTTCGAACCGTTTAAACCTTGCTGGCTAACTCACTATTTGCAAAACGGAAAACCATAATCCACAATTTTCAAAGTACAACCTACCTTCACTGGGTGAGAGCTATCCAGAAGCAAAGTTTCATCCTCCTTGCAGTGGCGAGGGCGTAGGGATAAGGCAGTTAAATCATAGATTTGTTGACGTATTCCCATTCCCATTCCCAATTTTTCCATTCGGAAAACTAAGCTGCCGCCTCGAAACAGCCGTGGCTCCGCAAGCGCTGCTAATGACGTCATGCGATATGAAACGAGTCACGCCTGCAATGAAGAGTGCACGGCTGTTTCGAGGCGGCAGCTTAGTTTTCCGAATGGAAAAATTGGGAATGGGAATGGGAATACGTCAACAAATCTATGATTTAACTGCCTTATCCCTACGCCCTCGCCACTGCAAGGAGGATGAAACTTTGCTTCTGGATAGCTCTCACCCAGTGAAGGTAGGTTGTACTTTGAAAATTGTGGATTATGGTTTTCCGTTTTGCAAATAGTGAGTTAGCCAGCAAGGTTTAAACGGTTCGAAGCATATTTCTCTGGGTTTTCACGCCAGTGAGCTAGCTATGTCTTGAGTGATAGCCAAGTGACTGTAGAACTAGGTGACTTCGCTGCACACTAAACTTTTTGCATAGTACGCGTTTGTAATGTCCCATGTTCTGCCATTTGCAATTGCATTTGCCATACACAATTGTTATTATTAATTTATGGCATTCCTGGAAGAGACTAGGAATCTTCCAAAAGGTGATTTAACTGGCCTTTGCTTCTTCATTCATTTCCCTTGCTTTTCAGCTGTTTTGCTATGTCAAGCTATTGATGTTGCAGGTTGGCACATGATTGTAATAAAAAATAACCTTTTGCTTAATATACTATATGGTTATTTAATGGGGCACATACTGTCACTATGTGTGTGTGTGTACAGATGGCACCCCTATACTTCCAGCACACCTGATGATGGCCTCGAATTGGCCGAAACATACCTATAGTGTGTCGTGTGCATTGAAGTAGCAGTGGTTATTTGCAGTAGCAGTGCCTATATGATTGTTTGTGCCCTGGTACAGCCTGCACTTGTAAGGGAATAATACACACAGTTGTTGCTTTGCTATAATTATAAGAATTATTTGATGTCATAATCCCAAACATGCACTTTCCACTTCAAAACCAGCTGTAATATTTGAATACCATGCATTTGACCTTATAGTAGCTTCCCTTTTGATTCCTCTTTTTCTTTTATATTATAGTCACTGCAATAATTATTGTCTGCACTATTGTAATTAGTGTGCATTTATATTGCATGTGAGTGTAATTGTTATCATCTTATTAAGTTCAAATTTTGCATGAAAATGTAGCTAAAGAGTATATTACACATAAAGCTATGTACGTGTGGTATCTGCCATATTAAGTGATATTATAATTGCATGTGATCATGACTTATAACGTGTATTGCCAAACATAATGCATTGGCATTGTGTTTGCAAGTGTGTGTGCGTGTGTTTGTGCGTGTGCGTGTGTGTTCACATATGCATGCATGGGTGTGGATATATGAGAGTGCATGCAAGAGTGACACATGCAAGTGCACGTAGTATGTCAGCTGCAGGACCGGAGGGCAAAGGGCTATGCTATATACCTGGAAAGCTGCTGTAGAACAGGGCTAGGCAGGCCATCATTTGAATGATTGATAAAGAAGGTAGGGTTCCATCATACTTCTGCAGCCAGCATTCTAAATTCTATCAACATTAGCATAATGAGAAAGAAGATGCATGGAATCAGCTGCTGGTCCTCAAATGGAATACTATCCACGGCACCCACCACAGATGTATATGCACAATGCTGTGCATGTTGAGACAGACACCCTCACATCCAGTACCACCCATGCACTTCACAATTTCACCTAACTCTAGCTCCAATCTGTTGCATTGTTCCATCCATATGTCTTCCAAATACCAGGTACCTTCAAAGAGGACCACAAGATATAAGGCCCTGGTGTCACAGAGTGTATGGGGCATCCCCACTACAGTTTGTCCCCCAGTACAGTATTCACTAGTGAATACTGTCCCATGGCCCTTACTCTGTACAACAGTCACATGCAACTGGACGACTGACACCACTTCATCACTTTGATTGATCAGGCATATGCATTCCAAATAGTGTCTAAACATGAGGTAACTGCTTGTGGGGTCCAATACCAACATTATAATTTTAAGGCAAAGCAAAGTTACTGATTCCCATTCTCTCTCCAATTTGCTGCAGGTTATGCTCATATGTCAACAAATATGTAGCTGTAGAGGGTTCAGTTTCAGCCTTTGTCTCATCAGATACAGAAGGAATCTCAACTAAACCGTGCACAGACATCGAATTGATATCAGGCGTATGTGCATTAGTCTAACAACTAGCTAAGCCTGCTTCGTACATTCTCTTGACAGCAAGAAAATGGCTATCACTGGCGACACTTAATCGCCCAATAGCGCACTTCTGCCAGTTTTCCAGCCATTGTCCTGTGTATCGAAGGAAAGTCAAGGTAGTGCACGTCGTTGTCCTGTATAGCTTGTTCTACTGCCCGGTTCGTACTTCGCGTTTCGAACAACTTTATTACAACTGTACCCCGCCATACTATAGCATAGGATTATAGTATGGCGAAGTACAGTGCTAGTGAAGTCGTTCGAAACTTGAAGTACGAGCCGGGCAGTAGAACAAGCTATACAGGACAATGTTCTGCACTACTTTAACTTACCTTCGCTACCCAGTGCACCGGCTGGAAAACTGGGAGAAGTGTGCTATTGGGCGATTATTTGCCATAAGTTAAAGCCATTATCTTGCTGCCTAGACAACACAAAGCAGGCTTATTGGACTATAGCACACTCGCCTGTTATCTGTTCTACGTATGTTCCAAGTTAATTGCCCCTTGTTCAAGTGTAGGAAGAGAAAAAGGCTAAAACATCTTGAAAGTCCATTTACTCGAGAGTCACCAATTCCTCGTTCTGGTTTCCAAACCAAACTAAGTTGCCGCCATTTGTATTATGCGAAACAGCCGTGGAGCTGGCCCAGCTGCAGAACGTACGCGCCCGTACACGTACGGACCCCTCGAGGATGCATTGTATCGTCGATCAAGTCTGAGCAAAGTGATCCAAGTGAACTCATCTAGGGTCAACACCACGGCTCAACTTCTCTCATGCAAATCTCATTTCAATTTCTCAGTGTCGAATGCAAGGATCTCCTTCAAGACTGACATGCACTACACATGACACGATGATCTACAGCTGTAACTTCACAAACATATAAATTGTTTATACTATACAGTACAGGTACACAGTGCCTATAAGTCCATCCACAGAAAGTTGTCTTGCATTCTAGAAACAAGCATGCATCCTATTATTAGAAGTAAGAGTACAGACATAATGAAGCTCTGTGAGTTAACTATGGTAACGGATAATCACTTTGTTGAGAATCTTCTCTCAGGATCTTCTCAAATTACAAGCATGCACAGACATAGCTAAAGGAGCTGAGTTAACTATGGTAATGGATTAAAAATGCCAGTCATGTCGGATGTATCTGTTGGTGTGCGTAGACGGACTCACTGCATGGGATGAAGTGAGGGCTTCTCAGCTGGCTCAGGCATCAGAAAGGGGTTGGTTCTCCAATACCAGCTTCACAACAGAGTTGAAAACCTTGCCGACGTTTTGACCAGATGCTCTGGTCTTCTGGAGAACCAACCCCTTTCTGACTCACTGGGATGCGCCCCGTTCAGATAATATACCATATAGCGCACAAGAAAATTTTCGCGAATTTCGCGGGTAGATTACGATTCGCGAAAATATTCCCCGCGAAATTTTGTATTAACCCTATGCTTATACATTGGGTGGTTAACTTAGACAGATGATGGCATAGTTGCCTGTAACTATACACCGCAGCAGATCTAGTTTAGTTGCTCACGCTCAGAAGGCACAGTGCCTGGTGCTCGTGATCTCATCACCGAGTCTTTACTGCTACAGCTCTGCTGCCGCCTTAAAGTTTTCAGCCCTTAAGGGTGAATCTGTGATCGATGTCCCTGTACGACTACTTCACGCGTACTAACGAAGCCAGACAGTTCCTTGTCAACAGTAATACAGCTGCCAATGAAGCAGTGAATTTTAACTGCAAGCAGTATCCTCTTCGCTCACAGTGGGCGACGAGTATACTGCTTGCAGTTCACGACGTGGATCGTGGAGCGTACGAGCACTTCACCCATAAGGAAAAGACTCGTGTTGCATGGGGAAGGGCAGCACAGCGCGATGTAACCACGACAGTACGATTCTTTTCCAAAGCGTTCCCAGGCCGTCCTTTCAAGGAAAGCAGCGTGCGAACTTAGAAGAAATACGAGGTGGAATTGGCTCTCACTAAACGCGAAAATTTTCCCGCGAAAATTACAGCTTGAGCCAAAATTTGAAGATTCGCGAAAATATTCTCCCGCGAAAATTTTGCGCTATACTGTAGTGCATTGTATCGTGCCGACACATCGAGGCAGACACATTAATGTACACATTACGTCTGAGTGAAGTGATGTTTCATGTGAGCTCATCTAGGGTCATCGTCACAGCTCAACTTTCCGCATGTGACTCTCAATTCGATTCAGTGTTCTCTGTGTTGAATGCAAGTAGCTCCTTCAAGACTGACATGCACTACACATGACATGACAATCTGCAGCTGCAACTTTACATTCATGGAAATTGTTCATACTATACAGTACAGGCTTCTAGTAGCAAACATGCATCCTAATATTAAGAGTAAGAGACCAGACATAATGGAGCTCTGTGAGTTAACTATGGCAATAGATCCATCATGCGAGCCGTCACGGTGTCGGATGTATCAGTTGGTGCTGAGGGTTCAGGTTGCTGTGAATCACCATTAGTTGCCGGCAGTGTATTATCACTTCGTTGAGCATCCTCTCTCAGGCTCTCCTTCACAGCTACCACCAAATCAGACACAACTTGTGCTAGATCAACACGCTCACTACTCAAAACCTTCAGTAACACTACATAGTTAGGGAGGCTTCCCGACTCCATTGCTGCATCAATTACTTGTTGGCAGAAACTTACAACATCATGGCGTGGTACAACGAAGGTTTCGGACCAAAATAGAATGATGGAGTTGAGTACCAACTGCATCACATTTGCTTGCCATTCTTGGTATGAAGTTAGACACAACTGCAAAGTCGACTGGTTTATCTGTGACACCCTCAGAGTCTGTAGGATTGGGACCTGTAGTGATGAACGTACATAGGAAAAAGGAAGAGAATGGAAGAGGGGACAGCTAAGGCCGCTGAAA
>CAXHTE010000096.1:0-12667 GCA_964019415.1 Ianthella basta
CCCAGGCCTAGGCAGGCAACACCATGTCACTTGGCAGAGTCCAGAGCACACACTCTGTCACACACACAATGAATGTAAAATATAGTATGGGACAAATTGTACTTATAGCATGCACAAAACATAGGGTATATGGCACTGGCCAAACAAAGTCTAGTGCATATTGTTGTAGCATTCCCTCAACTTTGTATGCAAAGCAAAGATGCAAGGTTATAGAACAGGACATCACAGTGCTACAAAGGTACATGACATGCATACTGCCTGTTTGGACACATTTCATGTATAAACATATGTTATATATTATATTTATATAGCTGTTGCTTGTAATATATATGTACTGTGTGGCTAGTGTTTATAATAGTCAACTTCCTTTGTGAACGTAATAAGGCTTCAGTTGATCTCAGATTGAGAAGGTTTCCACATCCTATACAATCTTACCAGAACCTTTGGGGAATTTCATCCATTCTTAAATTAATTCTCATTGTAAGTTGTTACTATTTGTGGAACTGCTGATATTGGCTGAGATGCAGTTCCAGTAATTATAGACCCCACCCATACTCTCACATTCCTCAAGCATGCGTACATTAGGAACTTAGCTGGTTGCCTCAGAGTCTGTTAATTAACTCTATTTGCGCACGGCACTTTTAATTACTCAAAGGCTTAATGCTCAAGAGGTACATAGCTTGCCATGAAGTGTAATCAAAGGTGCTAACATACAACCAACATCTGGATATATACACTTCAGATGTACAGTGAAACCTGTCTAAGACAGCCACCTGTGGGTCAGTTGCAATTGCATGGCCTTTATGCAGAGGTGGCTGCTTTGCAGACGTATAGACTGCAATATGTTTCGTGCTATGTTATAGTGCAGTTTGGTGCCAGAGAGGCTGCATGGTTGGTTTAGAGAGGTGACTGCCTTACACAGTGGCCATCTCAGATTTCACTGTACCAGGTTACATGCAGCTCTGTATCCTGTATGGATTCCATACATATTCATAGAAGCCATGGTAAAGTTAACTTGGTGTGCATAATATAGTCGTGTGCACAGCATGCTGTGTGTGTGTGTGCTGTGTGATGTATGTATGCATGTAAGTGTGTGTGTACGTGTGAATGTGCGTTTCATAACAACCAGCATTTCCGCTGAGCCAGACCTCAGTCAGTGGAGACTTTGCCTGACTTGGCCTGCATCTCCTGTATCCTCATGCATGGTTGTTATGGAGCACAAGCAGCAAATGGATGGACGGTGTGTGCATGTGTGTGTGCTGTTGAAGGTGCAGTGTACAGCTATAAATTGGCTGCAATGTAAGGGGTTGATCTCCACAGGCTACATATAATGGTAGTAAGTATAATACACCAGTAACAATGCCAATGTGTATAAACACAGCCTAGCGTGTGTCACATATATACGCAGGTTGGAGGTATGCGCGTAACATATATAGTTCAGAGACACTTCTACACAATACAACTGAGTGTACATTGTGTGTATTTATGCAGATACTGCAGATACCTATGCTCCTGTAAATCTTTGCTAGCTGCTGAGTGCACGCCAATGCCCAGTATTATAGTGACCTACAATATATAGTATCATTACACAGCAGTGCTCTGTGTATTAAGCTGCATTGCTACAACAGTCCGTCACTCTGCAAGCAGGTCATAGCTACATACAGCTCAAATCCACCAAATTCTGTGCAAGAGTAATACTTGTTGAACATAAGGTGAAAGAACCATAATGAAGAATAAAAATGTTACAAACATCCGAATAAATATTGACATTACATTCAGTGATTTCATGCAATCAGTTTGGTTAATTTGCTTGAAATGAATAAAACCTACACTAGTTATAATTTATTATTCTACTGGGAACCTGCGTCTCTTGGACAAGATGCTGATTAGCATCTTATGGGATTGGCCTGTATTGTGGCACAGACTGGCCAAGGTGTGAACTCCGCTGGTAGATCGTGATGACTTAGAGTCAAATAAGTGGATATTGCCTCTCTCTGCATCCTTTTGATAATCTTGCCAAGAAACAGTTTCCGGCTGCACCCTGAAGGATTGAACTCCCTCTGAATTACTTCTTGAATGCTTTCGTCATTGCTGCCTTGGTGCACGGTGCAATTGGTGTCCTTGCAGGAACAGCGATGGACCTGTAGATACCGCTCCACTTGGTTGGAGAATCGGGAGAAGGTTATATCGAGGAAGTCCAGCTTAGCTGATTCAGACTCTTCACTATAGCCCTCATGCAGCTCCATTGCTCTCCATACTTTGTGGTACATTTGCAGGAGGTGAGTCAGCTTCCATAAAGCATTGGCTGTGGACTGCAGAGTTGAGTTGAATACAGAGTAAGGTGTGGGTGGGAGGACAATGGACTGACACTGTCCACTCTCCTTAAGTCCATCTATCTTGAGCTGGGGATCATGTTCTCCATAGAGCAGACTGTGGGTAACTCTGCTGGTTATCTCAGCTTCCCTGCGGGCTTTTCGAATGGTATTATCCTGGTTGGCCACTATATCGTGATTGCACCAAAGAGCTTCGCCTTCACCTTCTACTGGAGCAGGTATCCTTGGCATGGTACCAACCGCTGCACCTGCAGATAGGTGCAGGCAGGCAAGCAGAAGAACTGAGATTGCAATCTGGAGCATTTTAATCGAATCTTGCTGTTGAAGTTGATCGTTCTTGGTCTTTGTTGCAGTTTGCTGGTTGATCTGCAAGAGCTGATGGTCTCCCTTTTATATGCTTGATTTGGAACTAAAAGTGAATTCTATTCATGAATTCTGCTCTTAAACATTATCACTTCCTGCAATGATGCCATTTCTGAAATCTATCGGCGTGCGCTTGATAGGGGGGCTCCTGTAGCCTCTATATTGTTAATATTGCCTGTTTGTAATTATGGCTTCAGTTAGCTTCCGGTGTGGGAAGCCATTTTACTGATCTGACGCCGACCGGGCCGGAGTCGCTCCATACATTCTCCAAACTATGGTCGCTCGCTCTGTGCGGAATATGGAAGTCTTCTGCCTTCGAAAATGGTAGAACAGGTGACCATGCACAGATTTTCTGGTCTATAGACTCAGCGAAAGTAAGGGGATAGCACCCTGGTCCCTGCATGCTGCTTGTCTGTGGACAGCTAGCTACTTTGTGCATGATCTACAACTGGTATGAATTATGAGTGCCCAATAATGAAAAGTGATATGAAAGTCCACGTATACTCTAGATCTAACGGCCAATACTTTAAGTACATCTCAAAGCTTTAATGCAAGAGTGGGCCACACCAATTTCCTACATTCCTGATATGTGCATGTTTTGTATTCGCCTTCTCTTCAATAGGGAAATGGGGATGGGCTATTCTATTCCCTCCTGTGACCTTCAATCACTCACCTTACCACACAGTCATGCTCATTCTGAGGAACAGTGGAGTGTCCACAAAGTCTATCAGACTATAAATAGATCTGAAATACAGTCATGTGGTGTTTCATTGTCTGCTACAGATAATGAGCTCCTCTTGATCCTTCATACCGTTTGACTACTATATAGGGATGCGTATGTCTTCGTGTAGCTATCCATGCATACATTGCACATACATAGTTTAGTAACTGCACTTTGTAGGGCATGCTACATTTTATGTAGTTGGCTGTACTACAGTGGAACCTGGACACCTTTGGGACAAGTACATGCAAGTGCCCTGATTTGTCAGGTGTAGCTGCTTACATACCTTGAAGCCTGTCTAAGACAGCCACCTGTATGTGACAGGTATAACTGACCTATATAAAGAGTAGTCAGGCTTCGCGTGACCCCCCCCACAAGGGGTCATGTGACATCTGACTACATAGAGAGGTGGTTGCATTACAGAGGTCGACTGCAATATTTCAATGCTATGATAGTGCTATTTGGGGCCAGGGAGACTGGCTGTTTTAGAGAGTAGGCTGCCTTACGCAATGACCATCTTAGAAAAGTGTCATTGTATGTCAGTTTTGACCATTTCTCTTCATATCTGGACATATCGATAGATGATATATCTTTGGTTAAAGCAGTGTCAAGAATTCAAGGAGGCATCCTTTATAAAATGCTTTCATTGTTGTGTTCTTGAAGGGCTCTTTCACATGTGAACCATGTTTTTGGATTAACAGTGATTGTATAACATCTTGAAGAGATATGATGAGATCTCTTCATCTCAATTGATAATGGAGCAAGCTCTTGAGGCTTGTGCATACCAAGCATAGTGTTGGCTTCCCTAAAAGGAAGTTGTGTGAATGCATGAGATGAATGCATCGGAGTCCCATGTGGTATGGTCTATTTGTGGAAACATACGCATTTGGAATGACACAATGTTTAGTGAATGCAAACAGTTTTGTTTCACTATTGGGAAAATACATGGGCGTGTCTGTACAAGCTCCACCTGAACACTTAATGGCCTTCATTTCCTGTAATATGCAAGGCATAGGTGGTCTGACTTGTCTTCTTGTTTTCTTGTACTCCTCTCTTGTGTTCCTACCTGTTACAATATCTGATGTACGATTACTCCCAATGTATGTATTGTATGTTGCATCTTTAGACCTCAAGGAGCCACTTGCTGCCTATAATACGCAGCTGCAGTTGGCATTAGGTCGTCAGTGTGATTAGTACAGATGCATGGCATGTATTACTGGTATAAATTGTGACCCCAGTATCAGAAACTAAATTTTTGCATTCCCACTATATAGGAAATTTACCCATGAACTCATACTAACACAATTTGCTACATGCTTGATGTATGAGCTAGGGCAGCTAGAGGTATGGGGCATATATGGGGGGGCACTTAATTTCATCCCCCACGCCAGTGACATTTGTTCACTTGCCTGGCTGATGAAGGAGGGGGCTTGCAGACATATCCCCCACCAGTGACCTTTGTTCACTTGCCTGGCGGATGAGGGAGGGGGCTTGCAGACATGTCCCCCACCAGAAACCTTTACTTGCTTACATTGCAACCTACATACTCTGTTGAACAGCTAGTGTGTCTATGTGTCTGTACTTGGTGCAATCATGTTCGAACCAAAGCAGTGGGTGAAAAGGTTTAGAGTTGCTTAGAAAACAGTTTAAGCCATCACACTTCGATCTGCCATTGTAATTTCCAAACATTTCTTCCGAAGGAGCTGCATGTGTTAGTGTGGAAAACAAGTGCACACTATGTACTGTATGGCGCTATGTCCACCTTCTAGTGAATCATATACTTTATCATGATGGATAGCTACTACAATAGTCATTCTACACAGTGGAACCCCGCTAAATGACCACCTCTATAAAGCGACCATCTTAGAAATAAGACCAGTTAGGTTTAGTATCAAATCCATGTACAACTGTATTATTGATTGCAGAATTGACGCCACCTCGAAAATAAGACCACTTTGCATGGCCCGGATGGTGGTCTTATTTCTGAGGTTCCCACTGTATAGCAGGCCCGGAAGTGAATGAGTAATACTGTAGCTTCAAACAGGGGAGGGAGTGCAGGACTTTGTCAACAGCTAGTGATGTGAGTCGACGTCGTTGGGTCGAATGACATTCACGACAACCATTCTGCAAATGTTGTAACCATGCAGTTGACGAAGGCTCTCAAACCAAAACATCCTAATATACAATCTATCCCCGTTTGAAGCTGCAGTCTTGCTCATTCATTTCCAACTTGAATCTACCGATGCAGCTACGTATTAGCCTCTAACATATTATGATAGTTAATGACAGTTATAAATGGTGTTGTACTTGCCATTTAAAATTCTATTTCAAATATAATATTAATACATACAATACAATACCATTCTGTACCTTGCTACGTATGTACGTATCATATTACAGTAGAACCATTGGCCCATTCTTGCTACATATTATCATCATTTGGGAGTACTGTACATAAACATGACATTAAGGTTTGGGATAACGTGCAGATGTAAGGATGCTTTCGTTCCAATTGTTTAAGTGTGAACCATCAAGCCCTTGAGGCCTGTGTGCACCAGGCACACATAGTACAACTTGGCTTCCCCTCAGAGGAAGCTATGCAAATGCACATGCATGTCACATGCAAGGATTGTGCAAGTGGAACTTAAATGTCAACACAAATGACATCGTTTATGATAAGTGAATGCATTTGCATTGATTTTGGGAGTCTACATGGGAATGTAAGTATTGCATTAAGCTCCATCCTAGCATTGTATGCACAGTGTCATCTCCCCATTTTTGTAACAATACTAGTTAAACCACACAAAGTGTGATGCAATTAGTGATATTTCCTGCTACCGAAGACCAAGGAGAGTATCACTAGTGCATCACTTTTTGGTGTGGTCTGAATAGTATAGACCACTTTTAGATACATGAAAAGCCATTATGAAATTGAAGGGTTTTACTTTGGTTACCATGGCAACAGGATCCAAGCTGTCTTGCATTATCATACACTGGGTCACTCCTCATCTATGTACGTATGATGCCTTCCTGAAATTGTGCACAATCCATGCACAACTATGGGTGCCAGTATATATTTCCATCAGTACACATGAACAGCTCCGTGGCATTCAGTCTCATGACAGCTATTGTGTGGGGTCAAGTACAGTGACAAAACAAGTGGAGGAACAATGGATAGTCACAGCAGCACTAAAGGTCCTTGAAATCATCATTCGTGGTTTGCAAGTGGAATCGATTATGTAACACATTCGGAAGCCATAAAAGATAACTGCGTATACAATATTATAGTTTTTTTGATGGCTGCGTCAAGACGAGACAGACTCCAAGTCATGAGATCCACACTAGAGAGAGAGACCCCACTGTCTATACATAGCATTGTCTTATCTAAGTTGCTTCTCTTCTCTCAATACACATAGGTCAGTCGATGGGTATATTGTGCAAAATGATGTAGTTTGTATGGAATGTCAGGCACTTTCTATTCCTGTAAGGCCTTACTGTACTGGTTAGTCCCTCTCACGATAGGTCGGCATGTGACACCTGCATGGCCCAACATCCCATACCCACTTCACAGAGGGCGGTTCCTATTCACACACATACAGTGTTACAAAGATTCTGTGGAATTGTAACTTTGTGACACGTTCATGTGTGTGTACATGTTTCCTGCTACAGTCTTTGTAATGAGAACGGGAACTGCATGCATTCTCTTATGTAAGCGTGCTTAATACATTACAACATTTTTAGGGCTCTTGTATGTTCCAGTTATGATTAGCTAGCACTATGAAATCAATCTTGTGAATAAAGCATATATCACTCAGGGATGGCGGATTCTTGTGTATGCATGCTGCTTTGAATCCTCCCTACACAGTCAATGTGTTAACTGCATAGCTGTATATACATGCATGTGGAATAGTACTGACTTGTCACTGTATCACCATGCATGGGAGCTATGAGGAGACGAGTGGAGGCAAGGGGCTGGGCAAGGGACATACATACTAAATATACAGTAGCAAAGGAAGTTAGACACTCTGACATTTCTGGTGGAGATTGACACTCGCAGCACACAAAATGAAATCATCAGTTGTGGTTTGCAAGTGGAAGCGATTACCTAATTCAGAAGCCACAATAGATTAATGGGTATACCATTCTTGATGACTGATGAGGAAGGGTTTTCCAGTGGCCAGGGTTCCCACTATATAGATTAACCCCTTTGTCTTATCTACTGTACCCTTCCTTCTTTCAATATACATAGGTCAGTTGAAATTCTTAACTATGCAGTACAGGAAACTGGCATTGTTTGAATGGAATGTATGGCATTCACTTGCTGTTCCTATGGGGTCATCCTGTATTTGTTAGCCTTCTCAAGATAAAGGGCAGCATTCGGCACAGCCTAATGCCCCATGCCCACTTCACAGGGGGCGGTTCCGGTTCACATAGTGTTACAGTGATTCTGTGGAATTGTATCTCTAGATAAGTTGTGTGTGTGTGTATCCTGCATTCCACAGTGTATGTTCTGAGAGGGGGAAGTGCTTGCATGCAAAGGACATTGTGCATACATTATCTTACACTGTAAGTGTATAAATATTTGTGGGAGGAATAGTAAAATTTCATACGTACATACAAGGTGTCAATACTATACATTGATGGTGGACTGCTGTGAAAATATACTTAACTCACTTGAAGTGCAAAAAGTATTACTATCTGTGCATACATACATACATACACATGTAGTAGTTAAATGCTGCCCAAGAGGTGTCTGCGGGATTGAGGGCGCGAAGCGCGCGAGTGCTGTGTAGTCTAAATCTTCATCGATTGGGCGGCATTTGAATAATATAGATCCAAAAACTGTTCTCCAATCAAATCAAAATCATCTCCCCTATCTCCTCATAACAATGTTCGAGTCACTGGCAACCAATGACAATGTGGGAGCCCAATAGAAGAACTCTCCTGCACCTGTAAACCTTCTCGTTACATTCCTTCGCTGTCTACCCTTAATCCTACTAGCAGGCCATTCAACGAGAAATGAAGGAATAGTTTGCAGCGACAAGTGCATATTACAGCAGATACAAAATGGCTGTGATATTGTCATATATACTGCACGTGCACTCTGCCCGCAACATGCATGTATGGGATTAATCATCATGCACACTCTGCCAGCCACGTACGTCTACGAGATTTAGAAGCACACACAAAGCAATTGGAACGCTTCTTCGAGATTTAGAATCATTATTTAGATGCCCATTACCATGGCAACAGGATCTATACTTACACACATACATATACAGCAACACCATTCATACAAGTCATATTAATTTTGTTCCTGTAATTATGTGCACAATTCTATGATTGTACAGTTGTGAAGCTGAAGGTAAAATGGCTCTTTTTGGCTTCATTTGTCTTCAAGGCTTACCAGAATGGCGCTAACTGAAACGAGAAAGACTATTTCAGTGGTCTTAGGCCTTACTTCCAGTGTTTTAGCATTTTCTGCTGCTTTCAGCTCCTTGTAGTCATGCAAATTGATATTAGTGTAAATGTTGCAAATACAGAATGAAATTGCTCTGTGTATGAATGAAAATGTTTTAATGTATACACGGCCTAAATGTACTCATACTTATTACTGAATTGGCACATTACATTACCCATCACAGTCTACTGTACATTATATCTAGATGTAAAGTCCACCCACAGCTGTATGCAGCTGGTGCACTGTGTACAGGTGCAGCTCTTAAAGACCCCACAGATTCACTGCAAACATCCTATATATAATGGACTTAAGTGTTTCGTATTCTTGGCACCATTCTGTATTCTTGGCCCCATTTTGTATTGTCCGAGCGTTTTGTATTCTTGGCTGTGTTCCATATTCTTAGCAGCATTTAGGGGGTTGCACTGCGAAATCGACCAGTTCCTTGCACCTGCACTGCGCCCTACTTCACGTCAGAACATTGGGATCATGAAAACAGCAACGTTCGGTGCCGGCGCGGAGAAGAAAGGGTAGGAGCTACCGGCAAGCGGTCATCTGTCCCAGATCCACAGTCATTTGTGTGCACGTTAATTGCCAGGCAAGGGATGGTGCAAAAGTACGGCGGGACAACCGTGTGCTTCAGCTGCAAAGCCGAACAGCATGGACCAATTGTAGCAGCAAGGCTCATGCGCACCACAAATGCCTAAACGAAACAGCACCATGAATTCGGAGCACTTCTGCTGCACCAGCGTCAGCACAGCCAGGCACAATGTCCAAGGACCATACCTGCACAGAGCACACTGCACTGGACTAGGAGCACTTCAGCAGCAGCAAGAGAACAATTGCAGGAGACTAGCAGGGAGCAATGTCTGAGAGAAGGTGCAGAGTTTGCAAGAGAAACATGTATAGGAACAGGTCTAACACTGAGTAAGGTGCAAAGAAAACATGCCAATGTGTAAGATGTGAGATATCAAAGAGAAAATGCATGGATGGTCACTGCAAACGGTACTGTATGCATGCTTTGTTATCAAGTTTTAAATCTGTTGGCCATTTGTACTGTCTGACTTCATCTTAATATACTGTAGGCATGCACCTTACTCAGTGCCAGACCTATTCCTGTACATGTTTCTCTTGCAAACTCTGCACCTTCTCTCAGACATTGCTATATACATCTTGTCCTTGGAGTGTCATGTTGCTCAATATCGTACGCCAGCACAGTATACTACCTAGCTGCTTGCTAAACTTATACACTCTGTGGTTTGACACAAGAGTGCAGCTGTTACATGCCCCCAGCCACGTCTAGTGGTACAGTAACAACTGCATGGCTGCCCCATCCCATATGCTGTTTACATCACACACACTGGTATACACACACTGGTGTCATCATGCCGTCATGGAGTAGCCATCGTGGGGGCACCGGAATAGGAAAGTCCGCCTTTGGCAGGCTTTCCTGCTAGTTTAACATAATCTGCTTTATACCTGCTATGGCATATCATACAGTAAGAACTTCATGGCTCTAATCAAGCAATTTTGTTTCCAGGGGAATTAAGATGTTTTTTGCCAAACTAAAATGGCCAATCTAGGTGACAATGTCAAAAATGTGTGTTGCAAAATAGAGGTGGACAAACATGTTCTCAACCATACATTTATAAGGTTTGCGAATCTGTCCATTCTGAACACTACAGAATTAAACTGGGAATATCATTATAACATTCTTAGGTATCCTCAAGAGTACATAAGAGATAAGAGTATGCAATGTGTACCCCTGCGTACATAACAGCATTTTCAGGGTGCTGGAGGTGCCCGTATATTGTTTTCACATTTAGGTATTCGTATGGCTTCATGTTCGTAATGGCCTATGTATGTATGTATATTTCGGGCAATCCAGCGGTGCTCGAGGTCTACGCTTTCAAGGCTGGCAATCATCTATGTTTGCATTTCACCGTCTATCTATCAAACGAAATTAGGACATAGGTATGTGTTTACACAGTAATACTAGTAAGAAGCCTATTAAAAGATGGCGGCGCTCTGAGACGAGTCGCTATCGACTTACTAGATTTTAACTTCTTCTCTTGCCTAGTACTTTAGTTGCTTGAAGGGGGATTTGAATCATTTGTTCATTATAATATACCAACGCAAAGAGCTTCCTTGGATGAATTGGCTTCAGTTTCAACCAAAAAGCCTGATGAATTGCGGATGGAAACTACCCTCGTGGAGTTCGTTTAAACAGTGGAACAGCACGGCCCACTTCAGAAAATCATGGCACCGAAGTGTGCGAAGGTTAGTACTCATAGAGGAATCGAAGTTACACTATGGGCAGGCAACATGCGCTGTAATGTCCCTCCATTTACAATAGACACTGCTAGCTAGCTAGCGCTCTGTGTCTACCCGCCTCTCTCTGTCTCTTTCTCTGTGTGTGTGTGCGTATGCGCTATTGTGTATGTGCACGTGTGTGTGTATGTGTGTGTGTTTTTCATGCGCGAGCATGCGTGTGTGTGTTTTTCATGCGCGAGCATGCGTGTGTGTGTGCACGTGTGTGTTTGCATGTGTGTGTATTCATACAATTAGGCAAGTAGTTTGAGTTCAGGGGCGCCCCGGCGTCCCACGAGTTTTTTAACTCGAAATACTTGTTCTAGAATGACACAGCAAGACATCACACGTGGGTATGGTAATGCAACTAATATTCCAGCGTAATGCATGATTATTATTAACTCAATCTGCTGATCTTTACATACTCAGCATCGCATTGCACAGCTCTTCAGTTTGCTAGTCGGGAGTTGCAACACTGTCCAGGACACCTCTGCAGCGCCAGCAAGAAAGGACCAGGATATATAGCAAGCATGGATTTGGGTGCTTGGGAGCAGTGCTGCCATCCATGGCTCTACAGTTCTCTTTCAGAGTTTCATGGTGGCTACATAGCAAGTTCTGGGCTTGATCACACGCCTTGTCAACCTCTTCAAAGTGACTTCGAAGTTCGAACTGGTACTCTTGGTTGAACTCATTCTGTCGGTGTGAACATCTTCCGTAAGTGTGATCATTCTCCATAGCTATGCAGCCATTGCCATTACATTGGAAAATACTACACATCGCCATGCCAACGCGTGACGTATTACTGCATTATTTAGAACATTGCTGTCACAGGTGAGTATATGGGGTTGCATACTCCTATCTCTTCTGTACTCCTGGTATCATGCAATTACTCTTGCTTGCAAAACATGCCATAAATAAAGCCAGACCTTAACAAGTACATTATGAAAAAAACTGAGCAAATGCTGCTAATTGTGTATTAGTTATGTACGTTTCTAATGCTCACTACTTAGCTACTTGGTTGTGTGGCTGGGTATGCCTGAAGGGCTTGTTTCATCCCGCCACTCATCCACGGCATGTCTCATTTAGCCTCTCTATGTGGTTGCAAAGGCGGTAGCCAAAATTATGAATACGACTGAATTGATTCAATCTCACTGTTGCTCCCCCTAGTTCAACAAACTTCCAAATGATCAACTTGAGAAGCCCCTTGGGGGTGCAGCCTTTCTTCGACAATGGATCATTAATTTCCCCCAGAATCCAATTCTGATCAACAACTGAGACCACTGTGGCATCACTGACCTGTACATACCATTCCATATTTTGAGAGAATCGAGAGAACATCATTTCCAGAAAGTCCAATTCTTTTTCATTCGTTTCACTGTCGTTAAGTCGCAAGACATAACTGTACATGTAAAGGAGGTGTTTCAGGTTCCGGGAGATGTTTGTGGATGTATTGCACCCAGACACAGTAAGTGGACATGGGAG
>CAXHTE010000100.1:0-30000 GCA_964019415.1 Ianthella basta
TTGTACTGCACAAGCGTTGCAGATATAAGAACATATGCAAGCATAGCATTTCATTGCGCAAGCTGCTGATATACAAAAGATATACAAATGAAATACATACGGGGACGACAAAGCATCACAATTACTTGCCTCATCTTTCGGCTCGGCAATAAACATAACGCACATTTTCGATGTGTCTAGGATATACTCCTTCAATTCTGGACGGAATGTCACAAAATGTGGTAGGATTACAAAGAGGCATAGCGAGAGTAATTTGGCTGAGCCGAAATTTGGTTTAGAGTCATTCCGTCTGAGGTCTTGCCTCTTTTACTGTCACCGCCATATCTAAGCAATAGGGAAAGATTGTGTTTCATTGTCCAGAAACTCCTCCTTCAATTTTCCACCAATCTTCACTTAACTTGGAAGAGTATATCACGGCAATACGGGGGGTGACCCAAGGTGGTTGGCGTCTTCGCCACTGGACTCCTAATGGCTTAACATAAGTAAATTCTTTACGCATGGAGGTTCACATATTCTGTATGTATTTACATACTCTTGTTGCTGTCGGGGGATGTAGAGTTGAACCCAGGGCCAGTGAGGTATCCTTGCACTATCTGTAAGAACCCCGTCAAGATCAACCAACGTGGTTTGTGTTGTGATGTCTGTAATTTGTGGACCCACACCCGCTGCTGTCGTGTGTCGAAAGAGCAATACGATCAGCTCAGCCTCAACTGCAGTAATGATTGGCTATGTCCAGTGTGTATTTCTGATGAACTGCTGTTTGCCAACAGCAGTGTATCATGGCCACACAAGGATCTATCATTTGCTGAAGAAAGTATGACCACAGACACCTTCAATCCCAGTCCTTTTGATGTCTGCAAGCCATCATCACCACTAGACAGCCACACCAACAAGGCTATCTTCTGCCACCTCAATGCCCAATGCTTACGAAACAAGATGGATGAACTGTAATCCATTTTCAATAGTGCTAAGAGGCCTGTAATCTTTGGAGTCAGTGAGACATGGCTGGAGAGTGATATCCCGATGGTGAAGTTGGCATACCCTCTTATAAATTGTTTAGACGTGACCACAAAAGCAGAGGTGGAGGGGTGGTAGTGTATGTGCCTGAGCAATGCTGAAGTAAGAGAAGACTAGATCTAGAGGATTATGAGATTGAATGTGTTTGGGTTGAAATGCGGATAAACAAAATGACTATCCTGCTGGGCAACATGTACAGACCGCCAAATGCTGACCCGAAACTACTTACCAACTTGGAAGTGATGATGGAGAGGGTGGCAGCCTAGTGCAAGGATGTAGTCTTGATGGGTGACCTCAACATCAACTTACTAACTCCCTCCTGCCAAACAGACAGACTTCTCCTCATTACGAGTGAGAATAATCTTAGGCAGCTGATCTCAGAGCCAACCCACATCGCCAACCACTCACAAATGCTCTTGGATATTCTTTTCACCTCTTCTCCTGACCTATTTACTTCAGCCGGAGCAACCGAATGCTTAGGAAGCGACCATCTCATGATTTTTGGTGAATGCAAAAACAGGTGAAGAAGCAAGCAAAGGTGTATGGTCAGAAGCTTTAAGAAGTGTGAAGAAAAAGAGTTACTGTCAGACTTAGAAAGTGCTCCATGGCAGGTCATTGATAGTTTTGCTGATGTAAATGACAAATTGAACTATTGGAAGACGCTCTTCCTCAGTGTTGTTAACAGGGATGCACCACTCATCAAGGTTAGAATCAGAAACAAGAATCAAGATTGTGATTGGATCGATTCAGAGCTGCGTAGTTTGATGCGATCTCGGAACTACTATAAGAAGAAACATTGAAAGACCCGTGCACAGCAAGATTGGCACAAATTCAAAGCCATCAGAAATGAAGTGAACCAAAGATTGCAGGTGGCGAAGTCTGAGCACTTTAGGAGTGTACATAAGAATATCTCTCACCAGCCCAGGTCAACGTGGAAGGAGCTAAACTCTGCTCTGGGAAGGAAGAGGAATGGTGCCATTGATGAAATAAACTGGGGAGGAAGAATCTTGGCTCAATCCTTAGACATTGCAAATGGGTTTGTACAGCACTTCAGCTCTACAAAGCAGTTATCACAAACCAACTTGGAATACTATGTACAACCTATCGTCACCAACTTCTCATTTACCCCTGTCTTGGAGGAAGATGTGCTAAAGAAGCTGTCTCAACTGGATCAGCGAAAGGCAACTGGACCTGACAGAGTATCTGCCAAACTCCTCCGAATGGTTGCCCCTGCTATATCCAACAGTCGTACCTCCATACTCAATGCTAGCTTAATGCAAGGTTGTTTTCCATCTGAGTGGAAGGAAGCAAATGTGACACTTGTGCCTAAGACTGGGGACAGGAATGAAATGAACAACTACGTCCCATCTCAGTGATACCCGTGTTAGCTACAGTATTTGAGTGCATTGTTCGGGATCAACTCTTTTGAGTATGTGGAGAAGAACAAGATTCTGAATGAAGAGCAAGCTGGGTTCAGACCAAACAGATCAACCCAAGATGTGTTGTTGTGAGCAACAGATGACTGGAAGAAAGCCCTCAACCTTGGTCTGTTTGTAGCCACAGTAATGATTGACCTCAGCAAAGCCTTTGATACTATCAATCATGCTTGCAGTAAACTGTTAGAAAGATGTGTGAATGAGCAACTGTCCTCTCACCTGCATTCCAACAATCTTGTCTTCCCTCTTCAATCTGGTTTTTGCCCTCAGCACTCAACTCAAACACTTCTCCTTCACTGCACTGACTCCTGGTACAAGGCGCTAGATAGAAAACAGTTTGTTGGTGTTGTTTTCCTTGACATCTCCAAAGCCTGTTAACCATGACCTTCTGTTTGCTAAACTCTCTCTCCTTGGCCTGTCTTCCTCTACAGTTTCTTGGTTTCGGTCTTATCTTTCTAATAGATCTCAGGTGACACATGTTGGTGACAGCTTTTCTTCAGTTGGCTACCCTTCCTCTGGTGTCCCACAAGGTTCAGTTCTTGGTCCTACCTTATTTTCTGCATTCATCAATGGCCTTCCCAAAGCACTCCCCCCAGATTCCACTGTCCTTTTTGCTGATGATACTTCCATCTAAATCACTAGCGATAATCTTCCTTCCCTGAATTCTTCTCTTCAACTCTGCCTCAACTTAGCCAACATTTGGATGCTGAAAAATGGTCTAAAGCTTAATGCTCTGAAGTCAAAGTGTATGCTGATCCACTCATCACGGAAGAAAGTTGATGGTAACCTGGAGCTGTTTATTGATGGTCTTCCCATTGAACAGGTTCGAGTGATGAAGTTTCTTGGCGTGCTCTTGAATGACACCTTGACCTGGGGTGATCACATTGCCCACATCAGCACAAAGGTCTCTCGCAGTTTGAACTTACTTCGGCGTCTATCATGGTTTCTTCCTAAATCCCTTCTTCTGCTTTACTTCAAGTCCTATGTCATTCCGACCTTTGAATATTGTGATGTCGTGTGGTCCAACTGTACCACTTCTGAAGCTAAACGTCTTGATACTCTTTTCAATTATGGTTGTCGTCTTGTCCTTCACAAGCCTCACCTATACTCTGCCTCATCTGCCAGACAGGAGCTTCAATTTACAACCTTAAGTGACAGAAGAAAGTTTCACATGTGTCAAACAATGTACAAGTGTTTGAACTCCCAGTCTCCTCCGTACCTGACATGCCTTTTTGACACTCCATCAACCCACTACACACGTGCATCAACCACGAAGCAACTCAACCTCACTGTAACTCGTTCCTCCTTTGGACAAAAAGCTTTCAGCTTTGCAGGTGCTTTGGCATGGCGATCCCTACCTAGCCATGTTCGGGTGTCCAAAGACTTTTCAACTTTCTGCAAACTGTACAATTTGATGAGCTAATTTTTCTTTGTATAAACATTTTGCATGAATTCCCTCATACATTTCTCTGCCTTTTTTGCATGTACCATACAATTATTGATTTTGCTCTTTTAACCTAATATCTGACAAATGTATCTAACTCAACTCAAATCACAATTTTTTCCCACTTATGCATCTTTTTCATTTACCTCATCCCACCCTTTTTCTCCTTTTATGTTGTGGGTGCCTTTGGAGTAGCCTGTGGCTAGTGGCTTTCCCACGTCAAATAAGATTACCTAACCTAACCTAACCTAACCTAACAAAATTGTGTGAGGTACCTTGGAGTCAATATCGACAGGGATCTGACCTGGAAGGCCCATATTGAGAAAGTACGCCATCAGTGCAAGGGAAAGCTAGCGGCTATTAGAAGAGCTGGGGCATATTTACCCTGCCATGTCAGGAAGATGCTATACCAATCACTTGTGCTGTCACACCTTGACTATTGCTCGGTGGTATGAAATTCCTGTAGGGTAACTCTGGGCAAGCGCATTGAGAGGGTGCAAAACTATGCCCTAAGGTTGATCTTGCAGAAGCCGCCACTCACAAGCAGTGACTTGCTTAGGCAGACACTGGGCTGGACTACCCTGGATGCGAGAAGACAAAATGTGTTACTTTGCCAGGTTCATCGTTGTGTCTCTAACCAAACACCATCTTACCTCTGCTCCAGGTTTACACCCGACTCAAGTCTACACTATGCAGAGACCCGCGGTTCAACCAAGCTACCTCTACCCAATCCTAACGGACTAAATTATCACACAAGTTTTGAGTTTCAATGGGCCAAGATCTTTAACAAGTTACCTAAGAATACCCGAGATTTAAAGGAGAAGAAGCTATTTAGAGATGCCATGCTTAGGCTCAGTAGCAGTTCTAATTTGTAACTAGAACAATCCTTTTCCAATTGAACACAATTTTTCCTACTTGCTTGTTGATGTGTTTAATTGTTTTACTGTCCAGAGCCAAATTTTTGTTTTGCTTTGATCCAGGACCCGTATGAAAATCTACTGTGTATTATAGATATGGCAATCCTGTTGCAAATAAAACTTCTATCTCTATCTATCTATGGATCGAGTCTACTGAATGTTCCCAATCAAATGGACAGTTTTGATTGGTTCAATGCTCAAATTACCAACAGTAGATTGAGAATCCACCCGAAGGGCAGGTATTTGCTAGTCCTTATAAAGCTTCATTCTGAGCAGGTTTCTGCGAACTGTTGCTTTTGAATGCTATATAGTTCAGTGAATGTTTGCAAACAAAGACTTAAAATTATGTCGTTGCAACTGACAATAAGGCAAAGTTGTATTTACTGACTAAAGTGAAGTTTTATGTACAGCTGACGAAGGCCTATGTGGCCGAAACGTCCTGTGTCAATTGTCTATTACATATCTGCTACGTCTGATGCTCAAAAATTCACTTATCCGATTCGACAATAAAGTACACTTACCTGGTCTGATTGAAAATCAGATGCATTACAAAGTCACCTCCATAGCTACAGGGGAATGCAGAATGTTTGTCATTGGACTTAGGACTCATGCTAGTCTTGTATAGCCAGACCGCTATCTCCCCTCTATTTCATATGATGACATCACAATCAGGCCTGCCAACCTGAGTTTTCAAAAAACCTTGAGACCCAGCATGTGCAGGTCCGAAAACCAATGATACTGAAAATGTTTACTTTACCGGCTAGCTTTACATTCATACTCTCTTCACCTGCATGCTATTTCATATTCATATGGGGAACCATACATTGGCCAAGGCTATACCATTCATGCACAGACAAGAAGACGGTTTAGAAAAGGCGGGTTACTTTTAGGGAAGAAACGTCTGAAGATAATTTTCCAGGAATGATGTCACAACAAAATGGTGGACGGGACGAACGATCACTGGTAATGCTGCAACAGAGTGACAAAGCTTCAGAACATGATACTTCTGACCTTCAATAGATCCTTGTACTACTATAACACGGTTAGGTTCTAAAATTTGGGCACCGCTGATCCTGGAAGAGGGTTCGGGCCTGCACAGAAATTTGTTGGCTTATTCCATGACCAAATTCCGTGAGAATGAGTACCTAACCTGTGAGAACATGAGATTAGTAGTGAAACCATGAGAGTCCCGGAAAATCTGTGAGAGTTAGCGGGCCTGCACAATCTCCCCAACTGATTACATCACCAAATTAAATGGGGGAAGAAAGCGGCTGGCTACGCGAGACTAGACTCATGCATCCTAGCCACAAATGCCATCAATTAGCTATTCAGTTACCCATGGCTGTGGCGCACATGATAACACAACTTGTTGGGGAGTGGCTTGTGCTGAGTCCTAAACTAGTCCATGCAATGGCATCCAGGCAACAACCAATTTGCAATCCCCTGTACCTTCAGCATTCATGCATTCTGATATCAATATCTGGCTGTCACTGCTGATGCAGGTCAGGTCCAGTGGTGGATCTAGAGGGGGATCCAGGGGAGGAAAGAACCCCCTTTTGGTAGTCTTTTGTAGGGTACTGGGCAATTTTTAAACCAAAAATAGGCCCGTGGTAGCAATACCTTATGGGCACTGTGTGCACCTAACCACTTTAGAGCCCCCCTTTCAGAAATCCTGGATCCGCCACCAAAGTCAGGAATCTTACTGCATCTGGGACTGTCCATATAAAATTGGCTCAGTAAGGCAATTAATTATAATCCTTTGTATGCACTCATGATAAGCCGCTTGCTGTGAATTAGTTAGCTATACAGGTGTCGTTTGCCATGCAATCACACACAACAAATTTCTAGGTGGGGAGGCTCAGCTCGTTTCACATGAGATTTTGAGATGCATGTACCGTATGGCCGGAAATTTTGGCAGGGAATTTATTTTGGCAGATTGGTGGTTTTGAGAGCAATCCGCCAATATTTCTTCCACCAAAATTTGTGCAATCATATAGTTTTCCTGCTTAACAAGCCTGATTGCACCAGGCCTATAGATTTATTGTCAGCATGGAGTTCACAACTGACAGCAGCGTGAGGACACTATGTTTCTAAAGACTTTTGCACACTGGAGGTGGAAGAAGAGCGCGAGAAAGCCAAAGTCAATCCGAACGGCATTGTATATGCGGTCGCTGTGAAGACTGACGTTGACATCATTGTCGGTAACTTATTGCGGCAGATTCGGCAGCCTGTTCTCTTTTCTGCGTTGGAGCAGTACAATTGTGTGCGAGGTCACATGCAGACAGCAGGCGAGCGTCTGCAGATCAGCCAAAATGAGGCTTGAAAACCTTTGTATGTTGCAGCATTCGTGAGAAAAGCTAAGTATTGTAACAAAAGTAACCCAATTATGGTCAGACAACAGCACATGTACTCCTCAGAGACTCTCCAGCAATCTAGCTCTGTTCGTCCGGACTAGCCATTTTGCTATAAATATCATTATGGCACAGGCTTTGCCAAACCACCAAAGTAAATTCCACCAAATACAGAAATTTCAGCAATCTGCCAAAATATATTCTCGCCAAAATTTCTGGTCATATGCTATGTAGATGTATATGCATGCATTGTAGTATGTCAGTACTTATATAAATGATCATGAATCAAATATAATTATGCTATTCTGCACTTCTGATCATATAGACAATACTGCACATCCAGAATCACTGAGGCAAGAAACTGGGATCGCAAAACCATACATGTTTTTGGCCATGTCCATTATTATTATAGCTACCACTTTGTTTCTTGCATCACCTATCTGTATATTGGCGGTATTCTCCTGTCCACACTGGAGTTTCACAAATGTTTCCATTACACCCTGCAATTACAATGAACTGATCATGATCACAAAATACTCACAGTCAACCAAGATAGTGAGTTTACCTGATGAATATTTCCTCAAAGTGGTAGTGGGACAGGACACGTCGCCATCACTTTGCATTCTACATGGCACTTCCTCCTCAAATACCTCATATACTCTGCAAATTATCACTTCTGCTGAAGAAAGCCCACTATGCAGCCCAGAGCAGAGGCCAGAGTGCCTCTCGAGTACACATGTCAACTTCAATGATACTGATTTCTTTGGAGTATCTGTGTGGAATCAAAACAATTCATCTGCTCACTACCTCATTGTGAATGCAGATGCCAAGCTCATGTTACAAACGAAGTTGACAAGTACATCCTTTAATCTACAGGATCTGTGGTACAAGGCACTTGATTGTAAACAATTTCAAGGATGGGAAACACGTATTACTATAACTGTTACAGTAGCAACGATCACAGCAATATCAGTTTGTTTGCTGCTTACTATGGTTATAATAATATTCCCAATCATGATCACTGGAATATTCGGCCAAGATGAAAAGATGAAAGCTGAGAGTCAGTACTCAAGATGTTCAAGGTGAGGCACGTGGCACTGCATACAATTTTGTAAAAATTTAATATGAAAGTATTTATATGGCCATGGATATGCAGTGCTGATTCAAGTATCAGTATTCTACCTCATGCATGCAGGCATAGAAACAATGTCATGTTGACTACGCTGGATCCAGCTGCAGGTAATTTTAAAGTCTAAAATAATACCAGTTTATACATTACGTATAATACTACTACCCACACGCACTACCTAGCTACCTAGCTACCACCAAGTTGAGGCTACTGAGTCTCCAATCCCATGTGTACATACCTGTCTGAAGACCATACTACCTATGTATCTATACAGAGGAACCACTCCCATGAGTAGGAGCCTCTTCTTGCCTTTTAAGGAGGTGAACCACCACCCTATATGCCACTGTGCATAGCGCCTCTTGAGAAGCAAGAGCATGCATGACGTCATAGAAGATTCCAATAAAGGAAGTGGCATCATACCCACTTCCTGTGACAGGCATTAGGCTACTGACTTTCTGTGGAGGAAATGATGTCACATTTTTAGCTATCACAGAGAGTACACCTGGGGAAATGGCCCACTACCCTTTTCAGGCCTTAAAAGGTGGAGAAAAACAAAAGGAAAGCAAAAGCAAAGTTAGACCTCGGCTCCTTCCCTGAACAGTCAGCCGACAGTTGTCAGGAACACTAGATTCGTTCACTGGATTCATTAATTTGAGCAGACAAGCCTATCACAGCAAGTATAGCTGTGATAGGCTCGAGACATTGCCTCACTTCTGTTGCACATGTGACCCCCTACAGAGTTGTGGAAGTGTCTGTAGATGGTGCTTACATTAACTACGTTCTACGAGTTAAACTACATAATTATGTAAGTTTCAAATATGTGTAATAACTGTTGCTGCATGAAATAGTTAAAATTGAAAAATAATTGTTGGAGATTGCTTAATGCAGCAAGGGACATGCATATACTGCATAGAGGGAAGTACTGACAGGCAGAAAATTTGGCAGATTTGCCAGAAAAAGGTTTTGGTGGGCTTAAGTTTGCGTATACTAAGTCCTACATGCCAATGCCGTTAGAACATGGGGGACTGTTGGCTCTGGTTTCATGTTGCTGTATATTATGTATTTCCATGCAAATCTTAATTCCTATTTCAGGGGTTGCTCGATATCTCTTCAGAGCTGCAGCCAATGTAGGTGCCTTGATCACCTCTTCATCAAGCTCAATAGCTTGTCCTTAAATTTTTCACAACACACTTGTTTGTTTACCTGCTCTGACACCTTATTCGAGAGAGCCATACTTGAGCACAGCACCTTTCCTTTGCAGATATTCAGGTCCATATATATATATTGAATACAAACGTGCAGTATGCACAAACTGCATGTCACAGAGTTGACCTATATACACTTCGTAAGTATAAGGATAGAAATAATGTCATTTTTTTCGGAAAGTGGCCAAACCACCAAATTGAAACCCCACCAATATTCCCATTTATGGTAGTGGTTTCATATTATACAGTACTTGTATGGTACAATATTCCCCACTACACAGTATAATGTAAGACTTGAACAAGCAGACATATCTGTATACATGCAGCGCATAAGACACAGCTCATAGTCATGAATTCAAAATTGCCATGAACACATGCACCTTTCATTGTCTCTTTCTCTCTCACACACACCACACACAGCTGGCATGTGAAACACACATATATTTCATTGGAAGTGTATTATATATAACTTCAAAAAATCACATTTTGAATACAATATTCACTGTAATGGTCTGGCATGTGGTGAATTATTTGATGTGCGAGTCATCATGTTGTATGCATAATATTACCTTACAGATGGCAAGTCTCCTGAACACCAGTTGCATAGAAGTGTTGCTTCAGCCAAATCAGGAAAAGGATCAGACCAGTAAGATGTCTTGGTACTTATTCTTCTGTTAAAATTTAGCAAACTGATTTTGCAGCTAAACCACCGTGTAGTTCCGAATGTTATCTTTCATTCGTGTCACCATGGTACGTAGACCATCTTAATTAGCATTTCCAAGTGTCACTGATTAGTCAGTGCCCAATGTGGGAGTTTCAAAGGAGGCTCTGGATGGAGCCTGCCAATATTGGTATATAAGGAGGGAATGGATCAGTGGCTGTTGGTGGTGACCAGTGACCCGGCTGCTAAAGGGTCGGTTAAAGATTTGGAGGTTGCCAGAGCTGGTCCAGTTCACTGCCATTTTTCCCTTCCCCCCTTCTTTCCTTACCATGTGTAGTTCCGAACGTTATCTTTCAACTAATGTGCATGTGAACAGCATAATTATATTATAGACTTTTACACCTCAAGGTTTACAGTCTCTTAATCTGAAAAGTAGGTAGTAACTATATATATCATATCAGCAGCACTGTGATCTCTAAAAGGGTAAAGTGCCATCCTGGTTTAAGAAGTACAACTTGTAATGTCATCAGGCACCTGTTTATTGTGCAGACACTTACATCCTTTGCAATCTCATTGATTGTCTGCTATAGAAGCAACAGTACATGTGGCGTGCATGGAAGAGTGATAATATTCTCACATAGCCTGCTAGACCGCTCTCCGGAACACCATGCAACATATATGTGGCATGGTGTGTACATATCTCCATACTCGACATGCAGTATTATCTCTTTATATCTGTGCATAAGAGGCTGTGCTATCTTCAGCAAGCACAGAAGTGCACGCACAGCTAATTATAACATTGCTGACATCACCTCTCATGCAGCCTGGATCTTTCACTGATATACCTCTAGGTCTTCTGATAAGAAAAGTGCTGGAGATGTTCCAGATAACTGCTCAAGCAGCAGTGATTCATCAGCATTTTCTCCAACGCCTGAGACGGGAAACAGGTATGATATTTATTTATATGAGCTTCAGGTGCATGCAGCTCCATAATGGTTGTGGAATTTCAATTTATTAAAGTGCCACTAAAGCGAATTTTTTTTATTTCATTTTTAAGTAGTACAAACCTTCCCAAGACAAACTGCCTATCCTTTGTGTTGACGAAAATGGTTCCTTCATACCGTTTTTGACGATTTACGCTTGCTACCCAGCACCAAAACTGCATGGCAACAGTGCCACACCCCTGTGACGTCACTGGGTTTGCGAAGGTCCTGGTGTGTATATTTTACAATGTGTTATCATGCATGGAAGTTCATTGCATCGTTGTTCAATCGTAGATCCTCAAGGCGACTTGATATTTGGCAGGTACATAGCATAACCCATCACAACGGACTGTAGAACGTTTCAGCTTTGTAGGCCTTCGTTTAGTGACGTTACTGGGTGTGCAAACCACCGAAGAGTGTATGTTGAAGCACATAGTGCAACGTGGGATTCTGGGCTTTATGGCTGAAGAAAGGGTTGTTTCCTCCTCTTCCTCTGTTACCTCTGATGGAGAGTTGTTTGAAGAAGATCTTGCCAAGTACGCGTTGCTCATTAGATCCTATCAAGATGAACCATTAGCCGGGAAAGATATACCACGGAAAACCAAGACAAACTCGATGCAGATGGCTCTCTCCAGGAACCCTGCAGGACAGATACAAAATAGCCGTGGCTGTGGATTCCTGGTAAGTGCATTGCCTATCCTGTATTGTTCAGTTCGTGTTCTGTCAGATGAAATTGGTGCGGTGACTTTGTGTATGTAGATAGCGAAGCTGCGGTGTGCCCTATCTTCCTCTTAGTCTATGTGCACTTGTGGGCGTTGCGACGACGCAAACCTTAGCAGCACGTTAGAATACCATTTGAAGCTGCTCCTCTAGCTCTTCACAGCTTTCACTTGCTGCTGAGAGAGAGCTGGAATGGATGGAGCATCCAATACCTTTTCAAGAACCTGCATAGCTAATCATATAATTATTATAGGATTGATTATGAAAACAGAGCCCTCAACGTAAGGACTGCTTTAATTGTAGTACTAGAAATAATAAAAATTTTCTAATAAAATAGCAAGGATGTAGGGATGGCACAAAAAGTACAGAAACAAGTAAATACTGTTACACAGTGGAGCATTAGCCATGGTCCCTACATGCAAGAATGTCACACCTTATAGTCCTCATCATCATCATCACCTTATAGTCCTACACCCTTGAATGTAGGGACGATGGTTGATGCACCACTGTGTAACAGCCTTTACTTGTTTCTGTACTTTTTGTGCCATCCCTACATCCTTGCTATTTTAGAAGAAAATTTTTATTATTTCCAGTTTCTGTACTTTTTATGGTGTGCGAGCTGCACATGCTAAGTGCCACTAGAGGACATCCATGCAGGTTAAAGTATAGGACCTTATTTCTGTAATCCTGGAGCTCGAGGTATCAGCTATCTCCTAGCTTCCGCGCCAGCCCACCTAAGAGCTTAGAAACAGTGACCGGAAGTTAGCCGAGTACTAATTAAAATGGCGGGTCCACGGATGACCTTTGAAACGACGCGCAAGCTAACTTCGACCTAAGCCCTTGTCTCATATACACCTCAAACGGCCTCCTGACGGTGTTGGCTGGCTTTTGGACAGAAACTGAAGGAACAGTAGGCGGAAAACTGCCGTTCCTGAACGTCATCATAAAATGGCGTCTTGCGCGTAGCAACGTCTCCCGAAAGACTCGGTAACCCCACTGTGTGAACAATACGCTTTCAGAGCCTATACTTCGAAAGAATACAGCTCAGTTAATTTTCAGTAGTTTCATCTTCAAATTAGTTCGCTAGCTAATTTCGTTCGTCAGTTACAGCTGGCGAAGAAGAATATGAAGAAGAAGAATATGAAGACGAAAATGGATGTTTTTGAGTGTCATTTTCTCGCTGACAGACCACATTCGCTTGCCTTCCAGGTCAGTTTAGTGTATGAATATTTTGTATTTAGCCCTACGAAGCATCGTTTTGGCGTTTTTTGACGCTTTTCGTGATTTCGTCCCTATGCCAGTGTATTGTGAATTCGAAACACCCTGTACCATCCCTACATAGAGAGTACTATTGTACTCTCTGATACAACATCACAGTGTCATTGTTACATGTGGAAGAGGCTGCCACTGTGTTCTTACCTGCCTTGTGTGTCTTAGTATTCCCCACCAGTCGCGATCCGTATAAGATGGCTCGTCTTCTGTCAGGGGAGCTACTGTGTCGACGTTCGGCATGGATCCTTGCTTCAGAAGGGTACGAGGCATCAGCTGCTTCATCTCCCAAAATAGCTTGTGCTGGAAGCAAGTTGGCTTGAAATGTGCGAAACAGAGAGCAGAGTATTCCGATGATTCGAAGTTGGCCTTATGATGCTGGACAAATTGAGTCCACAGTCTCCGTAAACATGCATCTTTTGGGAAGCGGTGCATTGAAATGCTAGGGATATAGCTGGTGTTCTTGCAGCTAACTTTATTCGGCCCAACGGCTACGCAGTACCTTCCACCGTGCTTGACAACTTATTCAGCCATATCTTGACAATGTAAAAAGTTTCCATTTGCAAACCCAATGACGTTTTCTGATGTCACAATTATTGTGCAAGAATGGTCGCCAGTTTTTGGTGCTGGGTAGCAAGCATAAATCGCCAAAAATGGTATGAAGGAGCCATTTTCGCCAACACAAAGGATAGGCAGTTTGTCTTATGAAGGTTTGTACTACTTAAAAATGAAATAAAAAAATTCGCTTCAGTGGCACTTTAAAGATAATATGTTTATGTACGTACCGTCTTTCTTCTGCATGCTGGTTATATGCACTCTGTTATTCTTTTGTGTAGTGGTAATTATCGAATGGTAGGTCCCCGCCATAGTGGTGTACCCCGCACCAAACTTGGACCCAACTCCAGCAGTAGCAGTTCAAGCACCGAGAGTGTGTTTAACAATTCATCCGCAAATGCTGAAAGTAAGTCACAGAATGTCTCAAAAGGCATATAACCGTACTTGTCCACATATTGGAGCTGTGCTCAAATATGTAGATGCCAAGGGGACCCGAGCAGCTATTCTAGAGACTGGGCCTTAAATAGTGGCTGCATGGGAACTGATTTGATACTGAGTCTGGAGTCCACACATCTGGGCTCTGTGACATCTGAGATTTGGCCTGGAGGTTTGATTTGATATGTCAGCGTGCATATGATGTGTGCACTTGGTGGCTCATGATTTTTTATGAAGGCCTTGTATCCACTTACAGTATCTAACAACAGTAAGGGGAAATTTCGCAAACATCCGCTAACTCAGGAAATTTAACTGTAAACTGCAGGCATGAGAAAGGGCTTGAAGAAAGGTGCATGGTGTTACCAGGAGTTGAGCTCAGGGCTACTGGCTTAAGCTGCCACTGAGCCACAACACCCAGGACTGGCAACCATCCCTATATAGATTTGCGTGTGCATTTTGCAAGCATGTCTATTGGGCTGGCTGTGATGTGCATGTACACATGTACATGTAGTCAGGTTGAAATAACTTTATATACTAAGCAATGTCCGCATTTGCTGTTTGCTGTTTTCTCCTTTTAATTCTAATTACAGCAAGATCTTGGGTCAGTGGTCAGCTGCCCTCCTCCTCCTCTTCTACCTCCTCCTCCTCTTCTTGTGCTGTGAAACAGGAGACTGCAAAAGCATTTACCCCACCACTCCTTGCTCGCCTTCATCCAAATACGGTGTATATTGACCACAGACCAGGAGTCTCCACTGAGCCACGACAACCACCAGATGGCATGCACAATTAGTTACATGAATTATGACTACTTTAAATTTTATATATGAAGTAGGCTGCAAGAATGTCATAATAGTTTACGGTGTAACTGTAGACAGAGATAATTATACCCTCGTGCATAACGTGTGAGCTACTATGTTTTGGCCTGTGTGGTCTTTGTACTGGCAGTAATCAAATGCTAAATGGTACAATTGTCTGCTACGATGGTGGCTACTGATTTACTGTTTGTCAGTGCACTGGCACTGTGACTTGTTCACATTTAGATGGTGGGAGCAAGTTGAGAACACCAGCTTAAGGTGTACGTATAGTCCCTTGTACGTGCAGGGAGGCCTCTTGCAATAGGTCCATAACCTATAGTCCTCAGTACCAAATTATAGCACATTGGTGTAATTATCGGGACACATAATTGCCATTAATATTGGCTTTGTAGCTCGAGATCTGCAGTAATTAATTAAGGTGGCTCAATTGCAAAGGTGGAACATTCAATACAGTGTAGCAGTAATACACAACTTAATATATGTTGTAATCAGATCAGCAACATAATTATTTAATTACACTATATAGTCTCCATGATCACATGATTGAATAATGCTCTTGGCCATGGATATGGTACTATGTGATGATGTTATGACAATTGCAAATACCTGCAATCACTATGAACTAGATTCATGGGATCATTGCTCAATGTATGATGTCATGGGTTTATGGTATCCTTACTATGTTTAATCTTTTCCAGTCTGTGCGTTCGTTCGTTCGTTCGTTCGTTTATGCGTGGCATTTAAAACGGGCATTTGATTGGACGACGCAATTACGTAACCGCAAACATGGCTCTCTCGTGCATGGCAGTGTGCAGATGTCTCGTAGCCAGCCGTCTTTTAGACACTCCGCGCTCCTCAGTTTGGGTCTTCTAGGCGTGACGCGCACTTGCGCAGACGTTTACTGTTACTGTCTGGTGCGAGGGAACTACTCTGGCTATCGGTACGTGGGTTTTGTTTCGCTATTTGGGTACTTTAGCTGTCAGCGCTCTGGGCTGCTGAAAACCCTTTCTCTATGGCGAAGTATGCTATTGGGTAGAAAGTTTGCTTGGCTTCGGCACTGCCTTATTGGCTAAGGAAAGACATGACCAAGCAATTTTATTAACATGGTGTAGGTGTAGCTAGCTATATGTATATGTGCATGCAAGTGTATGACAGTGGCCAATGTCAGTGCAAACAAGATCAGCACTATATCCAGTGTCACCCAGCTGCAATCATCCAAATGGTGATGGATAGCCTGCGTTGTCCACTGGGCGACATGACACGAAGCGAGCACGGCCGAAGGCTGTGCTTGCTCGTATTATATAAACCAGCCAATAATGAAGGTTCTTCCCCAGGGAAAGTACAAAATTATTCATAGTCAACAGTGCCCAATATAGTTGTCTATGAATCTAATTATATGTCCTACCATATGATCGTGAAGCAGGCAACGGAGACTGTAGAATCTGACAATGCCCAGTCTTACATTGTTTCATCTTACACTCTGCAAATATAATTACATGCTTGGATTGGTGAGATTACCAACATGTGTTTTGGTGACTGCATATTAGTCATGGACTATTTACTGTAGGCATGCACGCACTGCTACAGGCTGCATGATTAACTATTTATTGCAACTAGCTAGCTGCTCGAGCCAACCAATTGGATAAGAGCCTGTGCGCAAATTTAAAGCACTGACTTGTTGTGAATAGCTGTGATTGTATTACACTCTGAAATTTATTACTATTATACCAACATTCTAGATAACATTCTTGATTGACCAACAGATAGCCTCACTCCCAGTCTGTCCTTGATATGGGTGCAATTATCTGGGATGGCCTTCATGCAAGGCTGTGTATTGATTGTTACCTATAGCATTAACAATACTACACAGTGCTATTGATCATGACCTTTATCAATCCTCATGATCTGTATGTAATCCAGCATGCATGCCTCTGATACACTATACAGTAGCTATGTAGCTATAGAGAGTTGAATGTGGTGATTGATATAATGATTGCATGATCTGTACCTGGTGACTGCCTTCTCAGCAGGTAGCTCCATTAACCATACTTAAAATGTTTCTCCAATCATTTATTATATGCAAGTGGCCAAGAAAGAGAGAGACGGCCAGTGTCACACTACACATGTTTGGGGCCTAGTTTCCATTCTGGCGTCACTAGTTTCCATTGTTCGGGTGTATCATTTCTGTGGCTTGTTTGCATCTCCCTACTTGCTAACATTTCTTTACAATGATACACCAAGTGCCTTTACCCTGTCCGATGACTGTGAAAATCTGATAGACAAGAAATTGGACTCACTATCACAAATTCATCATCTCTACGACAGTTACTACATTAAGGTGATTGAGAGCAAGTACAGTTCAGGAACATTGAAGGTCTGCGTTTTTGAATATGTATCTACCAGTACATTCATCACCTTACAGCACGTATCTGCAAAAGAGAGCCCACTTTGTGATCACAAGTTAAGATCCAACTGCCTTCCCAGTGCATGCTTTCTCAATGCACACCGTAGACTTGATAACTGGCTTGGAATTGCTCTGTTACACCCGAATCAGACAAACAGCTATCTCATCCTGAATATTGAAGCCAATGAAGAGTACCAGAAAAATCTGACGCATCAGCCTCAGCTCTTAAGAGATGTCTGTTTGGATATAATTCGGGAATGTCACACTTTGGTTCCTTTGGGATTAGCAAGTTTGATCACAGAATCTAATCAGTGCCTTATGGCTTGTGCTCACCTGCATACTTCTTCCTTGTGTGTGTCGTGAATGTAAGAGGTAAGATTATGATTTCATCCAGGCCCTATACATAATACTTTACCATTTATACATGATACATTTCTATTGCTATAATTACCTTGTATGCATGGGTATGATTACATGTGCATGTGGTTTTGTATACATGTGGGTGGATTTTGGTGCGTGCAGGAGTGCATGGGAATGGGTTGACATGTGCTTGTGTGTTCACATGTCATTGTATATGCATGTGGCTGAACTGTGATGGACAGCGTTTGGTACTCTAGAGACTATGTGCATCAGTTTATGTAAGTGAAATTAATTCAAGCCTGCATTGGAACAGGTCATTTAATAGGAAGTCCAATAATTAAGCTCTAAATTAAAGAAATGCAATTTGCTTGCATGCATACCTATGTATAATATGTTTGTGTCCCTTCATGTGTATGTATTTCAGGCAGCGGTGCAGATATAACATTGATGTCACTGTGCAATCTGCAGTATCCAAAATTCCCACCGGTATGTGCAAATGACAAGTATACATACCTTATATACAATGTACCAATATTTTAAGCAATTTATATAATTAAGTTTATTGTAATTTCCTACTGTACAATCATATTTTTATATAGGTAATCATTCTTGAGCTCCAATAGATCTCAAGGCTCGTAGTGGCTCCACAGGTGGTGAGGATGAAGAGACCAATTAGTGAGCATTTCATGCATCCTGTATATAGATTAATATTATATGATCCTGTCGAATCATTATTCCATGAATGTAGTGAAGTCTTAAGTGACCCCTCCCATTCCTCTGGAGCATCACCTAACATATAGGTGAGTACCTGTGAGACAGTTACTAAGGTACATATAGACTGACTAAGTAAAAATCATTTTTTCACCCCTGTGTATAGGATTATTTAGCTGCTACCTATAATATTTGTGTCTACTACATTTGCAGAGCCTTCCAGGAAGTCTTCAGTCTCAGGCAAATCAGAGAAAGGTTACCAACAGGCCAGGGTATGCTCTCTTGTGGAACTATAAACTAGCAGTGTTCTGGTACACTAGCTTAATTAGTACTATAGTATGCTAGCATTATGTGCATGCCCCATGCATATGCAGTTAAACATTGTTACCCTGACATGTCTATCTTGCTCTTCTTAATATTGTAGCCAACATGAACTGGTGCCCATGCATATGGGCATGGGCTCGTATACTGTTTATATGGAACAGCTGTACTCTGGCAGTCCTACTGACAGGATTTCATCAAGTAAGGGGTCCTATCAGTATGTAAATGGCACCTGCACAGTCGGAGTATAATATATATAACTATACGTGATGGTGTGTATATAAACGCGTGTTCTATGCAAACATAAAATGCTGTGTGCTATACAATGCTGCAATTTGATTTTGCTCTTTTGCTACTATTTTACTTTCCTATATATATGCAGCAAGATCACGGGTCAAGGTCAGCTGCCCTCCTCGTCTTCCACCTCCTCTTTTGCTGTGCATGAGGAGACTACAAAAGCCATTACCCCTCCAGTTATTGCTCGCCTCCATCCAAACACAGTGTACAATGACCACAGACCAGGATTCACTACTGAACCAAGACAGCCAGCAGATGGCAATTAATTAGTACCATGATTATGTTTAAAGGAACCCTTTTAGTTTAGTTTATAAAACTGAAAACATGCATGGTTTTAATATGCAGTGATTTTTGTACTACTATACAAGCTAGCTGTTTGGCAAACTATAGGGGTTTTCACCCTAGATTTTGTGCAATGTGAGCATGAAAGAAGTGGCTGTGTGGGTAGCTATAGCTATCAAGTTAACAAGACAGACCTCATCCAAGAGTGGAATGGATGGCACATCCCATTTGCATCATAATGCATATTATGGTGTCACAGAATTAACATATATAGCATGCAGAATGTATATATATGAGGGTCATCACATCCATGTGTGCAAATGCATGCATACAGTATTCACATTAAATTTTGGAGATGGCTGAGTACCACCCACACAATACCAATGTTCACATGGATAGTTTGCAGAGCTTAATCATGTTATTATAATGACTAGTGGTACAGATCCCAGAAGTGGGGCTGAAACGGACTGGTGCTGCATGCACAGTTGCTCCTTCATTCACAAGGTACCCTCACGTGCATGCATTAGTTGTGCCTAGGCAGCTGCAGTATGGGCAATTTTAATACTATTCTAAATTTGGCAGATTTTTAATTAGACATTCATTTTGGTATCTTCTCCAACTGACTATCCTTCGTTCATCGTTTTTTGCAGTTGCAGCTTCTTTCTTGAAGCGTCTAGATCCTCCACAGCACTGGTTGTCATGGCCATGCATAGTGAAATGGTAAAATAGACCTGTTACACATTCAAAGGTCTGTTATCATGATATCAGACCTGTTTTCAGGTCTATATAGGACCACCTGCCAACGCTTAACTCACTTTAGTTGCGCAATCACCATACTATATTATGCAATATAAGTCTTCTGTGTAATTGTTTCCTGTGTTTGTGTGGCTTGGGATTTGGGAACAGGAAATGCACTTGCTATGGCCTTACCGGAAGTATCATACCTTCAATGGCCTCGGCCCCGCCCCTTGAGCACAGAAAGGAAGGGTAGCTCGAAGATTCAAGCTCACCTTATCTATGGCCTGGCTACCGAGAAGTATCTGGAATATGGATGACATAATCGTCTATGTAATTACTTCAAGTTAGTCTTTTTACTCGTCTTACGATAGTCTGGATTATTATTTAGCTTTACTGATCACTGTCGTACCCAACATGCAGCCATCCGCTTTCCTGTTTGCGTAGATCTTCTACAACGAATTAGGGAAGGAATTGAGGCCCACATTACCAAATACCGCGGCGCGTATGGCGCCATAGTCGTTCTGTTGGCTTTTGTAATCTTCTATTCCTCTAACAGCGGTCCCAAGCTCTGCATGATCAACAAATTCCAGTCTGAAAGGCCAGTCTTGAGCAATGTATCTCTGTTTCCTGAGCGTGTCTTTAACAGTGATTCTGGAAGAGTGTATGCTACTGTATCTGGCCACGTGATTCGCATCACTAGTGGAAAGTTTGGTACAAGAATAGAGATACGGAAGTGGGACCAAATTGACGCTACAGGTGGCTCGTATGCAGAGCTCCCTGGTGAAGTACTTTGCAGGGACACTAACTTTTGTCCTCCTGTGATGTCCTCGGGTGACTATATTGGAATGCCTACTACAACAGCTTACACATCCAGAGTCGTGGTTATGTACACCATTTTACTTGTGCCAACATTGGAGGTCAGAGCCCGAGGTTGTATCTTTGACAACAGTACCAATTTTATACATGTTACACAAGTAAAAACTCTTTGGGGTGAGGTAATACGATACTTTTGTGGCTCGTTCTTCATTGTTCTACTATCAGCTGTAGTAGGCATTGTGCTTGCTTTTAAAGAGGCTGAGGAGTCGCTTGTAAATACATCTCGTTACCCACTAACTGTACAACAGGATCCAATGCAAAGTGAGCTCCTTAGAACACTTTAAATTTCTTGTAGTGATAAAAAAAAGATGGCTTTACTATTCAGGTCTACCACCTGGTCTTGTGGATGACCAGGCTCACCGAGGTGTATACCCAACACCAAGCGCTAGTGAAGGTCCTGATGTAGTAGGGGACTCTGACAATCCTCCTCCACATCATTCCACTGATGAAGAACCTTCAAGGTATCATGCAATCTGTACTGTTGTGTCTGAGGAGTAGGAGGTATATTTGAGATGTAGCATCAGTGATCATGACCTACATATGTTGTGTGTGTGTGTGTGTGTGTGTGTGTGTGTGTGTGTGTGTGTGTGTGTGTGTGTGTGTGTGTCTGTGTGCACAAAATGTCGCAGGCTATTAAGTGTTTCAGATGACCTCAGAAGCAGCAGTGATTCACTGGTGTCAACAAAGTCTGAGGAAGGAGGGAGGTAGGTAACAAGTGCTCCTGTATTCACATGCATTGTTCCCTGAAACAGTTGCGTGAGGTATACTGCATGCGTATTGTCGATCAGTCTCCATTAACAATGCATTATCTCCCATGTTGGGCTGTGTGCAATATTCACTATCATTATTGCCCCTTTCTCAGTGGCAATTGCCGCATGGTGGGTCCTCACAACAGTGGGATACCCTACACCAAAACGCTTGGAGCCATCTCCAGCAGTAGTAGTTCAAGTGATGAGCAAGTGTCTAGTGATTTCTCCTCAGATGATGACAGTAAGTTGCAAAGTCTCCAAGCAATAGTTTGGTATCTTTTGACTCCAATTGTGTTTTGAGTTAGTCTTCTTGTTTATTATGTTCAAATTCATTGAGTTTGCATTTAAACTGTGCTTCATCTTGGCATGCAGGCAACCCTGCCTCAAACGTACAAGAGGAGAGCACTACAGATATCCCATCACCACATTATGCAAGGCGTAGGACACACACTGTGTTTGAGACCCTTCCAGGAAATGCCACAGAGCCCAGACCTCCTCCTGAAGGATCTGGATGCAGCCCATGACTTTAATGCTTACACGCTTGTGCATGTAGCAGACCATTGAATTCATAAGCTTTGTGTTATCGCCCTTGTTTGTCCAAAATGGTCTAAAGTTTTAGTGTGTGCAAGCTTTTTTGAATAGCTGTATATATCTATCCATGTACTTTGAATGTGTATGCATAGTGCCAATTCACATTCCCAGTTTTTGATGAATGTATAGGAAAACACGGCAGTGTGTGTGTAGATGTGTGCGTGTGTGCATGTGTTGTGTGTGTTTGTGTGTGTGTGTGTGTGTGTGTGTGTGTGTGTGTGTGTGTGTGTGTGTGTGTGTGTGTGTGTGTGTGTGTGTGTGTGTGTGTGTGTGCATGTGTAGTCCATTGTCCGTAATATTATAATGTTTTGCGAACAACAGCAGTGGAGGGACTATTCAGGGGGAAATATCTAATGAATACTGTATTGTTATCGTATGACTTCCATGTGCACCAGCCCACTTGAGATTACTGTATAGAAAATTAATCTGCTGTAAGAGGTGTTCTGTCCTTGTACCCTTGGAGACTATGTAGTAGAAACTATGTAAGTTTTTATGAATGCAATTGCAGAATCATGCAGTATACACAGTAAACAGTTATGGACCAGGTACTACGCATGTAGGCAAGCCCGTAGCCTTCACCGTAGTACACTCGTAGCTGTGGCTGTGGTATGCCTGTAGCCATAGTACACCCAAAGCCATGGTCTTAGCTGTAGATTGTTCATCAAGACTTCCAAGCTCCACTTCTGTCTGAGGAAACTGCCAAAATCAAAGCCAAAACAGAAGACCTGAGAATGACACATGAGAATGAGAAGCTAAGGGAAAATATGTGAGCATCACCCCAAAAGTCAGCAAAGGCTTCTGAAGTGTGCTCAAGAGAAGGTTCATCAAACTGGGTCACCGCCATCCCCTTGGACGAGTATGGCTGCTTTCTTCACAAAGGGGATTTTAGAGATGCTTTGTCCTTGCAATATGGCTGGCACCTAAATAACCTACCCACTATGTGTGCATGTGGCAAACCTATGTCAGTCAACCATGCATGCCCTGCATGGTGTGCCACAAAAGTGGGTATACCTGAAAGTTTTGTATGCATATGACGTAGGCCTACGTGGCCAAAACATCCTGCAATCAGTTGTTGATAGATTTTGCTACATCTTTGCTCACAATCTATTTGCCTAGGCCTATATTGAACAACGTAGCAATGAGTGTCTACAGTATTATATAGTTTGCCCCATTCATTATCATGCATATTAAATAATTTGTTTTGAGCATTGTAGCTACAAAGTTCTAAATGATCCTTCATGAACGGTTGATGCATGCATGATGCTCACTTTTATGTGCACTATAGCTTCTTGAAAAGTCTATGGCTATGGAGTTGAGTATTATGTATGTCATGTAATGTACAATCTCTTGATTATCATTGCAGTCAGCTATTATAGTTACTATTATAAAGGACATGCACCAACGAGGCCAGGTATTGTCAACGGGAAAGCACTGCATGAATATTAACACGCCATAGGGCGGATGTGCATGTATCAACTAGTTTGATGAAGGTCTGTCAAGACAAGTTGTTATCTGATATACACTGTTTTCACGGGATTGACAGAATTTCTCAATGACTACTGAAAGGAACAATCGGTCTGTCCGATCTAGGCGCATCTGGGCGAGCTTGGCTGTGCTTGTGTTCTTGGCGATTGCAGGTACGGCCGCCATTGTTGTGACAGCTTTGAAGCCTCGGTGTGCTACGGGAATTGACGAGATTCAAATCGACGAGGCAGACACTTTCGACCTCCCCGACTTCTCCAACCTCTCCAAAGCTGAAACAAATCTCCTTTTAGATGGAGAGTATAGACTACCTCGTGGGTACTTTCTGCAATCGGTCACATACAGTACCGACAGATACAAGCTGTGTGTGCTGTCGAATCCTTTTGAAGTCAGCACAGCCTGTTTGCAAGTTGGTCGTGTGAATGAAAGTATACCGTGTAATCCAGGTATGAGAGCTGATTGCATGCCGGGTGCTGTCATTGATTCGTATTTTGGATTAACCGTGTGGAATCAGGACAAAGCCTCAGTCACATACGTAATCGCTGGCATCTCTCCGAGTTTTAACCGCGGTGTTGTTACTTCCCAGACCATAACCAACACCTCTATCCCACTATCACAGCTTTGGTACAGAGCAATGGATTGCCAAGTAGTCTTTGTAGTGGATATAGCTACCATTGCTGTTGTAGTATTTACAATGATCAGTTTCAGTACAGTATGTGCTGGATGTCAGTGCTGGCTCAGATCCAAGAGGTTAGTGTTATGGTACAACAGTATGTATTGTGAGTGTATGAATACAGCAGTGGGTTGGATGACCATGAGCTCAAGTGTATAACCACCAATTAAGCAAGTACGACTACATATCTATAGTGCATGGTCTATTCTACAGTACAATGTGCATGAATAATGTCGTCAGGATGTAGTGGTTGCTGCAAGCCTTTGCACCCATAGTAGACTTGGGCAGTGTGAGTTTACCATTGTAATGTTGTCAAAGTTTGAGTTGAGAAATGGTTGATCAAAGACGTTACTCTTAATCTGATGACAATAATTCACCTACTACCTAAATTAACCCCTCCCTTAAAAGTAATGCCCATGCACCATCTCATTAGTTATCAAGTTAATGAACAAATGTCTAAACCGGCACTAAAGCTCATCTTCACTTATCATTCCAATGTGACCCTATCTAGCACTTGTTGGTACTGCCAGTCATGGAGTGCATCATCTCAGTACATGCATGCAGCAGTGTGCGCATCTTCTCAAAGACTCATGTAGCACAGTGAGCCTGAAGTTGCCAACCACATTTTAGTCCAGTTTGGATATTGCATGTGACCAAAATCTTTTACTGAAAATATTTACAAAGCAAGCATGCTTAACTTGCATGGTGCATGACTTCACATGCTGAATACCTATATATGCTGGGGATACATGTATGATTAAGCCACATGTTGCATTGTCCAACTACTCATGCAGGCACCATATGAAGCCCCACGGTGGCCAGGAGATTGAAATGGAAAGCTTAAGTAAATTTGGTGATACACGTGCACGCATGCATGCATGCTTGCTTGTACTAGGCTTTTTTGTGGTTAGAAATATTATTATAATATTACCATTTGTTGCTATTCTATAAGAGAGTTGCATAGTAGCCAGGTGTGTGAGAAATATTGCTATGGCCAGTTCATTTTAGTGATTATATAATTTATAGCACACTGATTGAGAGACTTTACCACAGGACAGCTTAATTTGTATGGACAATCCTATTCATAAGTAATGATGCAAAATTAATGTTAGGCAAAGGAGGGAAATTAGTCGCCAGCTGGTATCAAACCCATGCAGGATCCCCGTTCATCCAAACTGCACCACAGCTACATAGCATTACATGCAAGTGAAGTAAACATGCCTGTAACAATATCGTTGCATACAGAGTGACAATTTACCTTGCGTTTTATACCAGTTACTGCAGATGTGTCTTCAGCACAGAATACAAGCTTGCCTTCTCCAACTGCTTCAGAACCTTTACTCACAATGTAAGAACCACATGGTCCCAAGGGTGTAGACAGTAATCTGGGAGGGGGGTTCTAGTACCAAAGATGCACACCGTATGACTCATATGACATCACGAATAAATGGCCGCCAACAGACAGGTGGGGTCTGGTACGTAACCATTTACCGTTAAACAAGACACTGTCTGCTAGCTAGCGCGTGTGCCAGACTTGTAGCTACCTAAATGCACATAATTCATGGCTACATTAAGGAGGAAGAGGGGTTCGTCCGAACCCCCCTGGCTACACCCTTGGTCCTATATATACTGTCGCACTGACTAAAATCTTACCATAATGATATTCCCTATAAACATTTATTAATATTAAATTTTAATTCTCATGATCAGTTTGACAAATATGGCCTTACCTACATGCAGCCTCTGTATACATTGTCATCAATGTACTAGTGAAGAAAGTTGTACTGTATAACACAATACAAGCTTAAGCATCTCATTGTATGTTGTACATGTATTGTTCACTTGCTGTAGGGTGGACAGCAGACCGCAGCTGCAGCTTCTGAGGGATGATGTAATAGACACGCAAGCCGAAATCCATTCTAATCCCTACAGTCAAGAGGGGGACTGGGACTCTCAAGGTGAAGACAATGATCCCTTGCTTAATGCCAAGGATGAAATGACAGCATCTCCTGGTCAGAATGAAAGGTTAGGGAATGTTTCAGAATGTACCTCTGCACAGCTCAAACACATGTTAATTTGTATTTGCATGTTGGATAGGAGTACAGTTGAGATGCAAAGAAGAAAATGGGATTGGTGTGTGTGTTGATAAGCAAATAAATAGTAAACTGTATATTGTCTAACACAATTATAGTAATATTCCATGGGCAACTTGTTTCCTGAGCCCTTCACTGAATTGCGTCATACTGATGCATTGACATTCATGTCACATGCTCGTTTGTGCATTCCTGTGTAGAGTACTTCGTGAACCTGGCCACATGCAAATTGAAGACTCTGATACCAGTAGGTGCATGCAATCATTAAGAGAGATAGATAAAACTGTGTTCCTATTTATACAACACGCCGTTTGGCTTCTTTTGGTATACACAGCTATAGTTGATCAGTCACCAAATCAGCATTTGGACAAAGTGATAATTGAAGCAGATAGAACTCGTGGTACTCTTCCAAGGTTAGTACAGTATCCTCATATATTTGTGTAACTCAAATGTGCGTGAGTGTGTGTCTGTACGTATGTGTGTGTGTGTGTGTGTGTGTGTGTGTGTGTGTGTGTGTGTGTGTGTGTGTGTGTGTGCGTGTGTGTGTGCATGCGTGCATGCGCGCATGTGTGTGTGTGTTTGTGCATGTCTGTGCTCTGTGTGTTCCCCTTTTGCATTAATTTGTGCATGCTCATGAATTATGCATTTCTGGTGTCATTCTTGGAAGGAAGAGACAGGTCATGATAAAGAGACTAGAACTATGGACAGTCTGTGTACATAGTATGTGTATGCTCTTGAATATTATGTCACGTACAGCATGTGATGATGTGTCTTAGCTATATATAGTCAGGTAAGGGGACATAATTATACATACTTCACATTATAATGGCCGTTCAACAGACAACTGAGCATGAAGACAATTACAATGGTACTTTGCCTACTAAGTTTCAGACTGATGTCTTTCTTGACTGCTCATTTAAAGACCCTTTTAAAATTCATACTATGCAGACATAACACACACGAATCCTTGGCATCTGCAGCACCTGAAATTCCCACTGGTATGTGCACTTAAACGGTCATTCCTATCCAAGCAGCTTCAATTTTGCATTTTGTATTCATACATACATAGCTAACCATTCCCCAAATGGGAGCATGCTGGGAGACCACAGTCACAAGGAGCAGGCTGCTCCCGAGGGGTCACAGCCAGATAGTACTAATGATTTGACAAGTCATGAGGAAGGTACGCACATAATTATCCATTTCTACTTATTATCCCACTTTAGCAGTGTATATTCCTCCATTGATTCAAGTGAGTGCTCATGCAAAATGCAATAATGCATACATATATCTTTATGTTGTGCGCTGTTCTATACACACTACACATTATACTGTACAGGCATATGCACCTACTGTATTGAGGTCATTTTACATGTAGTCTTCTGGTAACCTTTGCAGCAAGATCCAGGAGATCTGCGATTTCATCCAAATCAGAGACAAATCCTGAAGGGTACACTCTATTTATGGATCTAAAGTGTTATCATACTACTCCAACATAAGCACTAATTTGCACTCCAGTTAATATGCCCGAACCATGTATGACTGTCTAAGCTTCTCCTATCATATTTTTCTTACAGCCAAAGTGAATTTGTGGGCTCTCATCTAAGCACTTTGGGACAGCAGTACTCTGACGTTCCTACTAATGGACCGCCAATACAAGGAAACGGTATGTATGGTGCATTTCCCTGTGCCTAAGCACACAAGAAGAGTGAAGACGCAAGTGTACATGATAATTGCAAGCATGTATTACATTGCAGAGTGCAGCCATCCCCGAAATAGCTCACACTCTGTTGAGTCAGGACAATCTGAGCAGGGACAAGATGAGTAAGAACACCATCATCTTATAGAAGCTCGTTCGTATTTATACTTACGTACACGATCACTGTTAGCCAGTAAACATGGGATGTAGGAAGGATTTGTACACAGCTGACTTTGCAGATACATGTCAGTTACAGTACCTGAAAGATTGTCAGTGTAATTATATGCCTGCAGTACATTATGCAATCTACATACTCATGTAAATTGACTTTGCTGTTTGCTAGATAATGCTAATGTTTGATCTTCCTAATGGCACAGGGGAAGGTTAGTACTCTCACAGACAAAACACATCAACCAGCAATCTACGGTGGAAAGGACCAAGGGCAGTCAAAAGACATCATCTACTGCTGGTTAGTACTTAATTTAACAGCTGTTGTCACTATAGCTGTGTTTATGTACTGTGTGTGTGTGTGTGTGTGTGTGTGTGTGTGTGTGTGTGTGTGTGTGTGTGTGTGTGTGTGTGTGTGTGTGTGTGTGTGTGTGTGTGTGTGTGTGTGTGTGTGTGTGTGTGTGTGTGTGTGTGTGTGCGCATGTGTACGTGCGTGTATGTGTGTGCATGCATGCGTTTATGTGTGTGCATGTGTGTGCATGTGTGTGCATGTGTGTGTGTGTGTGTGTGTGTGTGTGTGTGTGTTCACTCTTGTATGATGCAGCTCGATCACAGTGGACTGATCAAGACCAGGCACTGTTGCAAGATATTGAAGAAAAAGTAGTTCCCAAAATAGCATCAGATTGGGAGCAATTAGCTATCTACTTAGGAGTGAAGCCCACCTGCATTGACATCATTAAGAGGAACAATGCTCATCACTGTGAAAATGCCTGTCGTGCAATGTTTCGTAAATGGATGGCAATGGAAAGAGATACGGGTAGCCAACCCAGGACATGGGACACGGTTGTCCAGGCCCTCAAGAGGATGGGTCAAGAGGACCTTGCAAATGAGCCGAGTAAGAAGTAATTTGAAAGAATTGTACAGTGTACAGCTTGACTGTGTAGATAGATAGTTTTTTGAGCGAACCTGAGCAATTACTCCAGCATGTATACATAATGTATGCTTGTGATAAGTATTGCTTGTTTGTTAAGATTATGTAAGGAATGAATTATATGACATGAGATACATCAATGAGGCATCGACACGCTCTCCAGTATAGGTGAGTTTGGTAGGGTACTAGGGTTGGCTGGGGCTAAATTCGCTATCGCTTCGACTGGCAGCAGAGTCGGGTGTAAAAAAAATTGTTTTAACAATTTCCCGATCTTCCTCTAGGTAAACAGTTTTCGCATTATCTTCCTAAATGAATGAACACACAAGTCATGCATCTCAAACAGGATCCTTTGCAATTGCATCTGTAGCAGGAGATGTCTCAGAATGAACAATTCAATTTCCTCATCCAACTGATTAGTCTGCCATATATGTGATATTATAGGTATAATATGAAACAGGTATTCTGAGGCTTGTTTAAGTTCAATTTGATTTAGCCCCTATGTATTAAGGACGTTAATAGAGCATGTATATATATGTAGCTATAGGGATCGCGGCTGAATGCTCAGAGACCATCACTATTCAACATCAAATATATTATACCTACCACACACGCATGTGGTTGCATGGTTGACACAAGTAATGCATGCTTTTAATTATATGATGATTTATTTGCTTGTGGAAACATTCCTATT
>CAXHTE010000101.1:0-33009 GCA_964019415.1 Ianthella basta
CCTTACCACACATGAATCAAGCCCCGCCCACCTGGTGGCTGCCACTTCCTCTCCTCCTCCTCCTGGGCCCCCTCCCCCCGCGGTGGTCCCGCCCACCCCAGGAGCACTGTCACAGAAGCGTTGTTGGTCCGGTGCACATCGGCCAGCAGGTGCAGTGGCACGTCACACACCAGGTCGCAGCTCAACAGGAGCACGCTGGCAGCTCGGAGGAGCGGGCGGACCTGCCGCAGGGAGTCCATGCTCTCCTGATCAGTGTCCGCCATGCACACCCAGTCCACGGAGATGGCCAGCCCGCAAACCTCCCGCAGCTCAGCCACGGCCCCCTTCATGGCCTCGCAGCTCTCCTCCTCCACCACCACCAGACATTCTGCAGAGGGGTGGGCAGTCACACGTGAAGCAGTACTGTCGCCAATAGGGCGCTGAGGTCACGTGCCTGTGAATCCTTCGTTCTGGAGGTAGTGAAGAGGGTAGTAGAGGAGCGGTCGGTTGGCTACGGGCAGCAGGGCCTTGGGCGTGTCCTCTGTGAACGGGTACAGCTTCCTGCCCCTCCCACCAGCCAGCACCACCGGCTGGATCTCCATCAAAACGTACCCTCTCCGGCTAGCAGCCCCAGTGGGGGAATTCCCGTACAGGCAACATGCGTGCACCCTCGCAGTTGTCAGCCAGCAGGCGCAGGGCGAGGCGGCTCCGAATCAACTTCAACAACACGCCACTAGCGACTAAGAGTACTAGTGGATATTTAATAGATTGAATAATAATTCCTGCTATACACTTCACAACACATGACACGTCTCATGAAGTGGCTAAATGGCTACTGTTCATTTGGTGGGCTCATAGATCCACTGGTCGTTAGTCTTGACCCACGCACAGAGCTCATCAGGCTTGAACCAGAGAGCAATCTCCTTCTCTGCTGTTTCCACACTGTCGCTGCCATGGCAAATGTTGCTATGGACATGGAAGCAGTAGGTATCCTTGTAATGTGTGTGTGCGTGTGTGCGTGTGCATGCGTGTGTGATGATCTATGCCTTGTCCAGCTCACCGGCCAATGTGGATGCTGAAGTCTCCTCTGATGGTTCCGGGGGCAGAGTCTTTCTGCAGAACGGGAGCACCAACTGTCTGACCGCCCATGCACACATGTACGCACACAGACACACACACTCACCGGGTCAGTAGTGCCGAGCATCTTTCGTCCAGTCTCGACCACGCCCAGCCCCTCCCACACCTACACAACAACACAGTGTGACTAGCGCAAATGGCCACGACCAGCGGTAGTGCCTCTCGACAATATAACTTAGCTAGTTAGTACTGCACTCAGTCGCTCACCATGGCAACGACCGGACCAGTGGCCATGAAGTCGACCAGACCGGGAAAGAATGGTTTCTTCTTCAGTTCGCCGTAATGTTCTTCCAGAAGCTCCTTGGTCGGCTGTGGAGCAGAGACACTTATGCGGTGAAACACTTTAGCGAGCTCTGATGAGTCCATGACAATTAATTTACCATAATCATCTTCATGGCCACCAGTTTGAAGCCTTTAACTTCGAACCGCTTCACGATCTCGCCAACGAGCCCGCGCTGGACGCCATCTGGTTTCACAGCAATAAACGACCTCTCGTTCTTACCCGCCATCTTTTCGAGCACGTGGGATAGACCACAATTATTAGTGTCCCGCCCACTCGAAACACTGTCACACGTACACTCCACGACAGACAGGAGGAGTGCTAGTCTCGCGCAGCCAACCGCTATTCCTGCAGCCTCCATTTTTATATCAATCAACCACAATAGTTTCAGTACTAGCAATTAGTAATTTATTATAATTACATGCAGACTTAAGTTAGCTATATCAATTATTACTTGCAAGTGCCTCATGTGCCACGCATACTAGGGCAAGCTAAGGGTCACGGGATAGCCCAACTACAAGGGCAAGCTAGGTGCATGCAGATGTAATTGTCCATAAGGTAGTACTGTTACTGACAACAAATCTTGGTGGCACAGAAACAGGATGCTCCGACTTTGATGTCAGCACGAACACTTGCCCTCTGAAGTGAGGCGTGAATTGACTCAGCTTCTTCCATCTTCTGCTGTTGCTTCAGAGCTTGGTGAAGGCCCAAAAGTGACCACATGTTGTTCTTATACTGCTTGAGATCCTCTCGATATACAGCTTCTGCCTCTACAGCTTCTCCTTGCTCAAGTAACAAGGCTCCAAGTGCATGTCGAGCAGGCATCATCCACCCCCACGGCTCGTCATATGGCAGGTTGATATCACGTTTCACGGCCAAGCGAAGGTGCTCAAAAGCCTGTTGGAAGTTTCCCTTGTGATACTCCACTTCACCATCCAGCACAGCCTCCGCTACATCCAGAATGCCACTGCGATGCTCGGGATCATGCATGATGTTGTTGAACAAATAACGTTTCTCAAGTGCCTTGTTCTTCAGAGCAGCATAGAACTTTGTGCGCTCCGCTTCTGCCTCTTCCAACTTGCCCATCGCGGCAAAAGCTACTCCACGGGCATAGTGTGAGGTGGCAACTGTACCAGCGTAAACAGCTTCATCTTCCTTCAGAGGCCGCCTGATAATGTCTTCCCATTTGCCAAAGCGAACGAGCACATGCCAAGGAAGGCATGCGAATGACTCCAGATACATGGATCCAAGAGGCATGTCTCCCAGCACGAATGTGACAGCTTCAGGTCCAAGTTGCTTTTCGGCAGCTTCTGCATACTCCAGGGCAGTGGCGTACTGCCCATCAAACATGGCTGCCCATGCAGTGAAGTGGTAGTTGTGCATTCGCATTACTTTGTAAAATTCATCATCCTGACCACTTTGTAACCTGTACGTCTCGTCTGCCATCACGGCTTTCTTGTTAGCTTCAGTGGCTTCCTTATACTGCCCCACCCACATGTCAATATGGCTGGACATGTGAAGGAGATGGCCCTGCTCAGGGACCCGAGAACGCAACACATCTGCAGCGGGCAGAGCCTTTTCTGGTGTGGACGACAATTCCATGGCGTGGATGTAGAAATGGCACAGACCAGGGTGTGTAGGGTCTACCTTGAGAGCCTTCTCTAGCACGGACACCAGCTCTTCGGTTTCTGGGATTGCTGGCTTCACGTCTGGAGGCGTGGTCCACAGCTTCCACGGTGCTAGCATCATCAAAGACTCCGCAAAGAACGCTGCAATATCCACGTCGTCTCCCCCAAACTTCTGGTACACCGGCCGCATCGCACTGACGTAATTCCTACTGAGCTCGTCTGAGGGTTTTGAGCCCACAGGCCAACAGAAACGATGAACTTGAACTTCAATCAGGGCTCTTTCCCAATCCGAGAGGCCGGGCGTGTGTTGCGCCATATCCAGAGCCTTTTGGGCCTCTTTGTAGGCGACGGCGCAATCTATGCCATCCTCGTTGTTGTAGTCGGCGGCATTGTTGTAAGCAATGAAGTAGTGTGCCATGACGCAGCTGCTGTCAAAGCGGAGCGCTCTCTCGAAACAGCGAATCGCTTCTTCGTGGTTGAAACCAAACGTCTGTACAATGCCACGGTCTATCCATAACTGACAGTCAGCAGAAGAGGTGGTCACCTTCTTGTTGTAGCCTCCCAAATCCAAATAGGTAGATGAAGGCTCGGCCATCTCTGAAAATAGCAAGACTTATGTGCGAGTGGCGTGAGGTGGTCGGCGCAGCCGTGCCCCGCGCACAACGCCCACAAGTTGTTGCACGTGATCTTTTGAGCTCCCGCGCGGCCGCAGAGCCAGCTAATGACGATGAGTCTATATAGCTATAGTGGAGGGGGGGGGGGGGGGGGGGATAGCCGGGCTTGCAGATAAGCTGTGTGGGTGTTTGATGTTTTGTTTGTACATGTGTCTTTATCCTTTGACAGTGAATGATGTTGGGACAGCTGGCAGTGGTCCCAGTTAGTTCGGCGACCTCCAAAGTGATGTGCATGAGCAAATGCTATCAAGTTGACAAACCTTTCCTCACAAGCTTACAATGCCTTCCTAAGCTTCAGTGTGTGCATGTGGTGAGTGTTCTGTCTAGGAGGTATGGAACCCAATGACATGCACTATGGCTGCCATGACAATGATGTCACACACTGCTCTGCCTGGGATGGTGAAAAAGTAAGACAATGTATGATTGTGTGTTGTGGTGCATTCCCCCTCCTGCGACTCCCTCTTCCCTCCCCTACATTGCAATTGAGTGTACATCAAAAGCAAACACACACACAAGTTATGTTGGCATGTTCTGTAATTTGCTGCAGGAGTTTAGCAAAGGGAATGGATTCTTGAGTGTATAATTCTCACCATCTTTTCGACCACGTGGAGCCACAATCATTAAGTGTGCCGCCCACGCAAAACATTGCCACACGTACACACATTCAAAACAGATGGGAGGAGCACATGCACACGCTTCAAAGGAATTACTGTTTTGAGGAGTGGAGAAGTTGCTCCACCAAATGCGAGCTCTGGCTCTCCATGGCTTCCTTCTCCCTCTGCACCACATTGGGCTCCTGGTAACACAGGGTGGGGACACACACACACACACACACACACACACACACACACACACACACACACACACACACACACACACACAGGGATGAGGGGAGGGTAAAGTGATGGCCACTGCCATGTGGCAGAGCTACTCACCAGAGAGTCCTTTCGCCTCACAGGAGGTGTGCCCACAGTTAGAGTGCTGGGGGAGGAGAGGCTGCTGGCCTCACGGTGGAAGGGGCTGTTGGGGGGCAGACTGCTACTGGTCACCCAGCACTACCCACCTCGCCCCACCCACCACGCCCCACCCCTCTCACCCTGCCATGCCCCCTCCCTCGGAGTGCGAGGACACCATCTGGGACTGTGTTGCCCTCAACTGCTGACTCAGTATGCTGCGGCTCCGTTCTGTCTCCCGAAGGCGGCTGCGCAGCTTGCCCACCTCCGCCTCCTGCTCCTCCCTCGACTGCTGCTCAAGTGCCTCCTGCAGGCAGAGTGGGGACAAACCATCAATGGAACCAAAGCAATCATGCAAGCATAGTGTTTCTATTCTTGAAGCTGGGTTTGCAAACAGGTGAAATTCACTTCAGTCAACATTTCTCTGCACTGACAGAAGGTGATGTAGGGTTGGCCTGCCGTAGTGTCCACTGGACTGAGACAAATGGTGAATTTACTGTTTGAAGCCGAGCACGACACCACTGAAATGCCCTTTGTCAAGGCTGTTAACTGGCTTACAGCTGTGTAGCAATGTAATGAGCAGGGAGTGAAGTGAAACACGGACAGGTGTCCACTCGATCTGTGTTACTGACAAGCGTTCAGCAAACACTATTTTGCGCTGCATTGCAAATTTACATATTGCAATAGTGTGTATTGTGGTGACCATGGCAACACCAGTGTACACCAGCAGCTCACTACAGAGGCAAGTGCTGAGGGCACCTCTGTGCGCTCACCTTGGTCCGCTCACCCTGCAGGATGGCCTCCAGACCACGCACTGCCTCATCGTGAGAGGATACCTGCACCAAGGCAACACTGATTCAGCTCCTCTCTACCCCCTCCCCTCCCCTCCCCTTCCCCTCCCCTTCCCTCCCCTCCCCCCTACCACACCTGGCTCTTGAGATAGTCCCGCTCTGTGGCCAGTGAGTCTTGCAGCATCTGGAGCTACAAACACACAGGATAGAGGGGGGAGGGGAAGGGAGAGGGGAGGGGAGGGGAGGGGAGGGGAGGGGAGGGGAGGGGAGGGGAGGGGAGGGGAGGGGAAGGGAGAGGGGAGGGGAGGGGAGGGGAGGGGAGGGGTGAGGGGAGGGGAGGGGAGGGGAAGGGAGGGGAGAGGGGAGGGGAGGGGAAGGGAGGGGAGGGGAGAGGGGAGGGGAGGGGAGGGGAAGGGAGAGGGGAGGGGAGGGGAGGGGAGGGGAAGGGAGAGGGGAGGGGAGGGGAAGGGAGAGGGGAGGGGAGGGGAAGGGAGGGGAGGGGAGGGGAGGGGAGGGGAGAGGGGAGGGGAGGGGAGGGGAAGGGAGAGGGGAGGGGAGGGGAGGAAAGTAGAGGGGTGAAGGGAGGGGAGGGGAGGGGGGAGGGGAAGGGAGAGGGGAGGGGGAGGGGAGATGAGAGGAGGGGAGGAAAGGAGAGGGGTGAAGGGAGGGGAGGGGAGGGGAGAGAGGAGGGGAGGGGAGGGGAGGGGAAGGGAGGGGAGGGGAGAGGGGAGGGGAGTAAGCAGGCAACACAGAACGGACTGACCCAATGCAGTACTGGCGCACACACTTTAGTATTCTCCTTTTGGAGAGCAGCCATCTCCCTCATGAGGCTGTCCTTTGTCTTGTTCAGCTGGGCACACAGCACCCTCAAACTGGACATGTCGTCATGGAGGGCACGCTGGGAGGGAGGGAGGGAGTGAGGGACAGTAGGGACAGGAGGGAGGAACAGTGGGGACAGGAGGGAGGGATGGGGGGGACAGGAGGGAGGGACGGGGGGACAGGAGGGAGAGATGGGGGGACAGGAAGGAGGATGGGGGGACAGGAGGGAGGGATGGGGGGTTAGGGTTAGTGTTGTAAGCCTTTCCAGTTTTGGTAGTTGCCATACCTTCTCGTCTTGCTCCTGCCTGAGGAGGTGCTCCATCTTGGACAGGGCACTGCTGAGGCTGGACAGCTGGAGCTCATAAGAGCCCAGGGCCGCTAAGTGCTGCAGCAAGCACACAACCAATCACACACACCGCTCTGTGGCAGTACAGCTTCCCTCACCTGCTCAATCTCCTGCGTCTGGTGCTGCACCAGCTCCTGCAGACGGTCCCTCTCCTGGGGTGGGGACACAAGCACTCAGGGAAGTCTGCAATTTGTTGCCATGACTACACAGTCCACCCACCTGTGTCAGTGTCACCAGATGGAACCGGGCGCTGGAGCTCTCCTCCAGGCTGTGCTGCACATTGGCATCCAGACGGTCCTTCTCGTCACTCAGCGCTTGCAGGGAGGCCAGTAGCCCACACTTCTCATCCTCCTGCAAGCAAGGACAGTGCTATATCCACCTCATCTTACACCATCCACTCTCTTCTCACCCACCCACTGCCCCACCCACTGCCCCACCCACCTTGGCAGCCACTGCTTCCTCAAACCGCTGAATGCTCTGTGTGTACTGCCGAACCCGCTCTGCCAGTGCCTCCTGCTCCTGCCCTGCCCGCAGCAGCTGCTGGTGCAGGCTCTGGTTCTCCTGTGTCATCATGCCCAGGTCAGACTTGAGGCGGTTCAGCTCTTCTTCCATTGCCGCTCGCACCTGCCCCTCCTGCTCTGCATAGGCCTCTGAGGCACTCAGCTGGTTCTGCAGGCTGGCCACCTCACGCTCCCTGCCAGCAGTCCGCTCCTCCGCTGCACTGTATATAAGAGTACCAGCATATTCCCCTCACTCACTCGCTCAGCACACCTCCCCTCCTCCCCTCACCCCACACTCTCTTCCAGCTTTGCCACAGTGCCAAGGAGGCTGGCCTTCTCCAGTGTCTGCAGATCAAACAAGCCCAGGGCAGGTCACAAGGACCACACACACCTATTCCACCCCAAGCCCCACCCCCACCCCCAGCTGCCTACCAAGGTCTCTACTCTCTCCTGCAGTTGAGCGCAGTCTTGTGCTCTTGTGTCGGCCACTGCTTGCAGTTGGTCCTTCTCTGCATCCAGCTCAGTCAAGGTAGCCTGCAGTTCACGCAACTGCTCACGAAGAGATCCCTCAGTGCCAGAGAGCTCACCTGGGCACACAACACATCCATTGCAAGGACACCCCATTCTTCTAACAATGACACATGTGCCCCAATCACAGGTCATGTGACTTGTAGGCCCCGCCCGCAACACTCACCTATGCTCCGTTTGAGGCGTGCCAGCTCCACCTTTGTCCTCTCCAGCTCCTCCCCCTGCAGCTGGGTGGCACCCTGGTCCACCAACCTGGCACCCTCACGGCTGTCCAGGAGGGTCTAACAGCACAGACACAACAAGCAATTACAACACAAGTCTCTCTCTACCTCCATCTGCTTGCTACCTGCCCACCCACTACCCCTCCCCACTGCTCTTCCACACACTGTCCTTCACCACCACCCCTCCCCCTACCCCACCCCTCCCCCCTCCCCTCCCCCTCCCCGCCCACCTGCAGCTGCCTGGCTCGGCTACTATGCTGTTTGGCATCAGCTCTGGCCGCTGCTAGGGCTTCAGTGGACACTTGCAGCTCTGTCTCGAGGCGGGAGATGGTCTCACGCTGACTAGAGATGCGCTGGGACAAGGACACATTCTGTCCAGACAGCTAAGGACAGACAGCTCTTGGACATGACACTAGCAAATGACCAAGGTCCAGTGAATCACCCAGCTGCCCCACCTACCTCCTGGATCTGTCCCCTCAGCCCCTCCATCTGTTGCTGCAGGGTCCTGCGTTCCTCCCCGCCACTCTCCTCAGCAAGCTGCAGCCTCTCCCGCAGCCTCTGGCCCTCAGCAGTCGCTTGCCTGAGGCACTCCACGGCCTCGTCTCGCTCCACAGCCACCAGCCGGAGCTGTCCACTGGAGGGAAAGGAGGCTACCTCAGAGCGGACCTGCTGGAGGTCCTCACGAGCCTGAACAGACAGAGAGGAGTCTCTCATAAGCACGGCGCAGTCTGCTTGGGCAGAGGGTGCCACCTGCTCATAGAGGATCTTGAAGTTGTCCCTGTCCTTGGCCAGGTCGTGGGCATCCTGCTGGATCTGGTGGTGAGCAGAAATGACAACAGTGACTACCGACGGCATACTACCGCACCCCTCTCCCCTCACAATCCCCCCTCTCCCTCCCTCTCCCCTCACAATCCCCCCTCTCCCTCTCTCTCCCCTCACAATCCCCTTCTCCCTCCCCCTCCCCTCCCATTCACTCACTTGTGTGAGCTCAGACTCAAACTCCTTTATTGCCCCCCGCAGCCTCTCCCTCTCTGTCCTCAAAGCTCTGTTCTCCTCAAGCAGGGCCTTGCTGGACCCTTGTTGCACCACACGCTCCCGCCGCACTGCTTCTCTAAGCTCCGCCCCCTTCAGATGCCGGACCTCCTCCCTCAAACTACTGATCACTCTAATCTGCTCCTGCTCTGTTTGCTCCTTGGCAGACACCAGTGCCCGCAGTTCTTCAGATGCAGCTTGCAAATGAGCACACTCCTGGGATGGGGGGGAGAGGGAGGGAGAGAGGGAGGGAGAGAGGGAGAGAGGGAGGGAGGGAGGGAAGACTGCTTGGAGGGAGGGGCTATATCAGGACCCACTTCACTCACCTGCCTCAGCTCCAAGAGAGAGCTTTGGTTGCCCTCCACGGAGGCAAGCAGTTTCCTTCTCTCCTCCTGAAGCGAAGGAACAGCACACTTCAACCTAGTCTAGCACGCCAGCCCCTATTTCTCCTATTGTGCAATCGTTCCTTCCCCACAAGAACGGCTGGCGAGCGAGACTAACTCCAACCATACTACAGAGAGGGCCCCTCTACTGCCCCACTCCAACCATACTACAGAGAGAGCCCCTCTACTGCCCCACTCCAACCATACTACAGAGAGAGCCCCTCTACTGCCCCACTCCAACCATACTACACAGAGCCCCTCTACTGCCCCACTCCAACCATACTACAGAGAGAGCCCCTCTACTGCCCCACTCCAACCATACTACAGAGAGAGCCCCTCTACTGCCCCACTCCAACCATACTACAGAGAGAGCCCCTCTACTGCCCCACTCCAACCATACTACAGAGAGAGCCCCTCTACTGCCCCACTCCAACCATACTACAGAGAGAGCCCCTCTACTGCCCCACTCCAACCATACTACAGAGAGAGCCCCTCTACTGCCCCACTCCAACCATACTACAGAGAGAGCCCCTCTACTGCCCCACTCCAACCATACTACAGAGAGAGCCCCTCTACTGCCCCACTCCAACCATACTACAGAGAGAGCCCCTCTACTGCCCCACTCCAACCATACTACACAGAGCCCCTCTACTGCCCCACTCCTGCCCGGCCACCTCCAGCTCTGCGACCCTGCTGTTGCTCTTGCTCAGGGCACTCCTCCTGTCCTCCTCCAGCTGGCCAGCCAGGTCGTCAATGGTCCGGAGCTCACTACAAATGGCAGAGTTCTTCTGTTCCAGCTCTGCCACTCTCCTCTCCTTCTCCTGGCTACGAGCCCTCTCTACTTCCAGCAGACGCTCCAGCTTCTGGTTGGCCTCATGGAGGAAGTCCAGCTGCACATTCATGTGTGCCATGGTCCTGTCCACACTCCCCTGCGTCTCCCCCTTTAGCAGTGCCTCCGGAGGGCGCCCACCGCGCAGGGCCTCCCTGAGACGCTCAATCTCACTCTCCCTTGACTCAACCTGGAAGGCACATTAAGACCAAATACTACACCCCACTTAACACCCTCCCACACCCCACCTTGTGCCCACCACACCCCACTTGTGCCCACCACACCCCACTTGTGCCCACCACACCCCACCTTGTGCCCACCACACCCCTGACCCACACACCTGCTTCCTCAGCTCCGACAGACTGGCCTCCGCCGTCCTCAGCTGCTTGTCCCGGGACCCAAGCTGCTGCTGGAGCTCTTCAACGCGCGTGTCAGCCACCTTCAACAGGTCTACCACATAGGGGTCCTGCTGTGGGGGGTGGAGCTGGGCCCCGCCCTCACTGGCTGGTAGCAGACAGTCCACATCCATCCTCTGCCGGCGGAAGGGTATCCTCCGCTGGCGGCCCCCGGGCGTGTGCACCACTGCCTTGAAGTTCTTCTCCTGCAGTTCCACAATCTTCTCCGCCTTGGCCTGCCCCTCTTGCTCGGCCGCCCGCAGGCGCTGCACGTACTGAGTGTTAAGGAACTTGAGGTCTGAATTCTCATGCTCAAGCCTACGCAGATCGGCTCTCATAGCCCTCGTGTGACTGTCATGTGACTCCTTGGCCTGCATCACCTCGTGGTGCAGCTGGTTGTTCTCCTGCACCAGTCTTGCGTTGTCTGCTTTGTACGGCTCCACACTCTGGTCCCATATCACCTACAGGGATAGGATGGACACACGCATGCCAGTACACACACTGCACATTGAACTACTAGGTGGTGTCAGGGACTAACCATCGAACACGCACACACACACGGACACACGCACACACACACACACGCACACACGCACACACACACGCACGCACACACACGCAGGCTAAGTGGGATAGGCTGGAACCTTCTGCTTCTGGTGTTTGCTGAGCTGGAGCCGGACGTCCTTCAAGCTCTCCGTGGTGTGCAGCAGGTCGCCCAAAATCCGCTCCGCCAAAGGTACCGAGTCCACGCTCAGCGACTGACGATAGCCGAGCTGGTCCAGTCGCTTGCGGAGGGAAACAAACTTCGCTTCCGACATATTTACAGTGGCGTCCCGCCTTTATCGTGCCACAGGTTGTATTGTACACGACAATACAAATATAGTAACTAATCAATGCAATATTATTCGTTCTACAACCATAGTAACCACCGCGTGTGTATTATATTTATACAGTTGCTACCACTAGGTATTTAGTGTTACTTATCTGCAGCGTGTAAACAAACAGTCGCGAGCTGGACTATGGATGCCGTGACACCCACTATAGTGATTCAGTCGGGGTCGCCTTTGCCGGACGATGCAGGGGAGGAACAAGAGGTGGAGATACACGTACCCCACCTCCCGAACCAGCAGCCGCAGGGTGAGGACGGGGAGGAGGGGAACACCTTTGCTCGCCTGGTCCGCACCATCCAGCTCATCAAGAAGTGGGCCGGGCGGGCGGAGAGGGGCGTGGAGCGAAAAGACTCCTTCCTGCGGAGGTTCAAGATGAATGCGCCTAACATTGACGACGCGTTCGCGCACCACAGCGATGACGGCGTGGGGGAGGGCGTCGGGAAGCTCAGCACGGCCATCCACCGTGGTCAGTTCGCCATCAGCCCTACCAACAACTGGTTGTACCGTTGGCTCTTTGTCGTCACGCTAGCCGTCCTGTACAACTCGTACCTGCTCATCGCTCGAGAGACCTTCGACAATCTTCAGCTGCGCGTCCTTCCCTTGTGGTTCACCCTTGACTACCTGGCGGACCTCATCTATGTCGTGGACACGGTGCTGCAGTTCTTCACGGGCTACCTCGAGCAGGGGCTGCTGGTCACTGACCGGCGCAAGCTGGCTCTACACGTCCTGCGCACCAAGACCTTCTACCTCGATGTGATCTCACTCCTCCCCACTGACCTGCTCTATGCTGTCCCAGGGATTGGTGTGGCACACCCCATCATACGGATCAACCGCGTGCTTCGCATGCACAAGGTCTTTCAATTCTTTGCAGCTACCGAGAGCAGGACCAACTTCCCCAATGTGTTTCGGCTGGTGATTGTGGTGCAGTGGATTGTGCTATTCATCCACTGGAACGCCTGCTTCTTCTTCCTCCTTTCAGAGCAGATTGGCTTTGGATCTGATGACTGGGTCTACCCCAATTATACCAACCCCCAGTCCCCGTGGGCGGGGCTCTCCCGTCAGTACATCTACTCATTGTGGTGGTCCACCTTGACCCTCACCACCATTGGCGAGGTCCCAGCTCCAGTGCAGGACATTGAATATGTAGTGGTTATTGTTGACTTCCTGGTGGGCGTCCTGATATTTGCAACCATTGTGGGCAACGTTGGTGGCATTGTCACCAACATCAATGCTGCCCGTACTGAGTTCCAGACCAAGTTGGACGGCATCAAGCGTTATATGCAGTATCGGAAGGTGGACAAGGAGCTGCAGGGGAGGGTCATAAAGTGGTTTGACTACCTCTGGGTGAACAACCGGGCTATCTACGAGAAGGACATCTTGGAGGCTTTGCCTAACAAGCTCAAGGCAGAGATAGCCATCCACGTCCACTTTGCGACTCTGAAGAGAGTGCAGATATTTGAAGAATGTGAGGCGGGACTGCTGGAGGAGCTAGTCCTGAAGCTACGACCACAGGTCTTCTCCCCCGGGGACTATATCTGCCGCAAGGGTGATATTGGTAAAGAGATGTACATTGTTAAGCATGGCAAGCTGGAAGTGGTGGCAGACGACGGGGTCACCATCTTGGCCACCCTCACTGATGGGAGCTACTTTGGTGAGATCAGTGTCCTGAACCTCGGCGGCAGTGGTAACCGGAGGACGGCCAATGTGCGGTCTGTGGGTTACTCAGAGCTGTTCGGGCTGTCCAAGGATGACCTCCTGGATGCCTTGAAGGAGTACCCTGAGGCCAAGGCACTGCTGGAGGAGAAGGGTCGGATGACACTGGTGCGGGATGGCACACTGGATGAGGCCACACAGGTCATGGCAGAGGAACGCCTGGAGGTGAACCAGCCCTCACTCCCAGCACTGGGAGCTGAGCGTCGGGTGGACCAACTGGAGGCCAATCTGGAGCGACTGCAGAGCCGATTCACAAGACTCTACAATGAATATGACAGCAGCCTTCGCAAGCTGAAGCAGCGCATCACCACCCTCGAGCGACTACAGAAGGAACAATGACAACCCAATCACTTCCCCTCAAAACATTTACCATTCATTTATTGTTTGACTGATATCTATTTACATTGTTGTGTTGTCTTTAGCTGCTAGCTTTTGCAGTTTATTAACGTGTGCTACCAAGCAATGTGCATTGTATCCCTGCATGTGTCCACATGTGTGCTTGGTTGTGTGGTGATGGCAACAGGTGCCCACAGGGGGGAGGGGGAGGGGGAGGGGCCACCAGCCAACACTGATGAACTAGCTATGGTGGGGAGTTAATGAAGCACTACCCACTGGCTTCATATCCGAGCTTGGATGCATACTACTCGCAGGCATTCCCGCTATATATCCTTCCACGTGTAGCATATTACAGTTGGAGCGAAATAGGGACAGCCCCTAAGGTGGACATAAATGGCGGACGACGTGCCTTTAGAGCTGTGTGCACCTCTGAGCTTATTCCTGGTTCCGCAGAAGAAAATCACTGTGGTCGTGGTTCTGCCCACTTCGCGCACTGTGGGGCCGTCCATCTCAAACTGGGACATGATGGAGAAGCTGCGGCAGGGTGCCCAACCGGAGCAGTTTGTCAACCTGCGAGTGGAGCACAGCTCTCGCGAGCGCATAAGCTTTGTGGGCGAGCTCCTTTCGCTGCGTGCGCTGAGGAAAGTTGTCCTTCTGCTTAACGGCAAGACTATGAGGATGCCTGGGTTTCAGGAACCCTTTAAGGTGAAGGCACATTCTTTGGACGTCAACTTCCCCAAGAAGAAGGACTGGGAGGCATTTTACCGCTCAAAAGGACTTGCCAACTTTGCTGACGGATCACCGGGAGAGCGTCCGGACACGGTGCGGGTCAGTCGCATTCCAGTGGAGTGGTTCATGGACCATAGTGACCTGGATGCTGGTGAGTGGCCCTCCAAGGCACTCATCGCCCAGGCCTTCTCCCAGTTTGGTGTCCTCTCCAATGTGGGCATGTACCTTCACAAGATGGGCATGCCACGGCTGCAGCACGTGGAAGGCGCCTTTTCTTCATTTGGTCCCACACCTGGTCAGCCTGTGAGGTTGTTTGATGCCTTTCTGCAGTTTGCCGACTACAACGGCTTCTGCAGTGCCATGTTAGGTTTGAAGGGGATGGACATGATGAGGAGTGTTGGGGCTGGTGGGGGCGGGGCTGAGGGCGGAGCAGAGGCAAAGGAAGTGGCCTGCATAGAGGTAGACTATGACCGATTTGGGTTCATGACTTTAGCGAACACACGCAAGCGTGAAGCTGAGGAGGCCCTGCTGAGGGAGAACCGTCAGAAGGAGAGGGAGCAGAGGGAAGAGGCAGAGAGAGCAGAAAAGGAGAGGAAGGAGGAGGAGGAGAGAGCAGAGAGAGAGAGGAGGAAGGAGGAGGAGAGAGTAGAGAGGGAGAGGAGGAAGGAGGAGGAGGGAGCAGAGAGGGAGAGGAGGGAGAAGGCAAGGAAGCAGAAGAGAGAGGCACGTCGAGCAAGACGGCTGGAGAAGGAGAAGCAAAAGAATATTATAGTTCAGAGATTGAAAGTGGTCAGTGCAGAGCGGCACAGAGAAGCCCAGCGCTTGCTGCGTGTGCTCCTCAGTGGTGCAGCAGAGCAGGTGTACCAAGAGGAGAGGGCGGAGCAGGATGCAGCCTGCAGCACAGCCGAGCTGCGACAGCGGGTAAAGGAGTTGGAGAGAAGACGGAGGGTGCTCGAGAGGGAACTGAACAGGCAGGAGGCACACAACCCCAAGCCATGACCAATACCTGTTTACCTTCATCTAATTGTGTGTGAAATGTTTCATTCATTTGTCATCTTATCACTTCCAATTAATGGCATGCATTAGCGCACACACTAATGGTGACAAGTGTTGAGCGGTATGGCTACGGTGAGCTAGGCATGCAGTGTCAGTCCTGTTTGTCCCTGTCACGCTGAAGGGCTCCGATGCGCTTGTACTTAATGACAAACTTCTCCTCCCACTCGCGAAGAATCTGCTTCTCGTCTTTGGCAAGGTCTGCCAGGTCATCCCACTCGGTCTTGAGGGCGTCCTGCGAGAGGTTCATGGTGGCTAGGGCCCGACTGGCATCACGACCAGCAAACAGGTGGTAGGACCCCCCTGCAGGGATACAGGAGGAAATCAGCACTGAGACACCTGGGGTCGTGCCAGGACTGCCCTCCCACAGAGCTAGGCAGCAGACACACAGGGTGCACGAGTTGATGACCTCCAGAGAAAGTGGCCAGTGGTAGGAGTGGCTTGAGCCAGCAAGGGCAGGGTACTGGCTAGCGCTTACAACAGATGAATGGACAACTGCACAGCCTCCGCTGAGCGGCGCCCGCAGCCCTCCCCCTCACGCACAAGCACGCACACGTGGTCCTACTATTGCTAAACAATAAATGGCCTCCATTTGCCCCGGCTGCGTGCATGCTCACCCGGTCCGTACATGCTCTTGGACGGCGTCACATCGTACACATTACCGTTCAGCGCCACCAGGAGCGGCTTTGACGAGTCCGAGCCATCGAACTCACGCAGCTCTGCCAGTGTGAAGTCGCGAGGGTCAATCTCAGGGAGTTTGACCTCAGCCGCCGGAGTGAACTTCGGAGGGAAGAATATCTTCTTGATAAGAGCGACAGTGAGCAAGACACAGGCAGCGAGTAACACTGCATTTATGACCGCTTCGCCCTCCATTGCTATGCGGTTCCACTTCCAATTCAAGTTTGGACCACAAAGCGACTAACAATCATTTTGCCCCGCCCACAAGCCGGCAAGGCGGGGCTGAGTCACTCTTGCGGCAGCACTTTCACCGGTAGTGACGGACTGCTTGGTCACACTGTGCATGCGGCAACCTGGTACCATAATAAGCCTTTTAGCGGCTGATGTGTCCGTCGTCTCTGTGATAAACAGCGGCCATCTTTGCCAACTGTTATTGTTTACCTAGTTGTTTACTTTGATCACTAAAATGTCTACCTCCGGGAGCGGGCAGCAGCCCGGAGGCGCTCGGCAGCCCTTGGCCACTTACGAGCTCACCTTGAGCTGCCGGAAACTGACGCGAGTTGAGGGGCTGGAGGGATACAGGCGACTGAGGGTCCTAGACCTCTCCTGCAACCGACTGGACAGCGTTCAGGGGATTTCCCAGAACACTGTATGAGTGACTCCAACTGTTGGGTAGGGAGCTGATGATTGCTACACGTGACAGTCACGTGATGTCCCTCGCCTCAGGAGCTGAGGGAGCTCAAGTTGTACAGCAACAACATTGCAGGAGAGCTGCATGGCGTGGAAAGGTGCGTGCATCTGGTGCCACTGCCACTAGGCCGGGGCAGCCCACCTGCCTCCCTTCTCAACCTCCCCTCCCCCTCAGGCTCACGCAGTTGGTCCACCTGTTTCTCCAAGACAACCGGATAACATCTTTAGGTCAGTGCCATGTTGGAAGAAAGACACAGAACCACTTCAAGGCTCCTCCCCTCCCCTTAGGCCCCGCCCTCCGCTCTCTTGGGAAACTGCAGCTCCTTCGTCTGGATGGCAACTGCCTCACCAGAGTGGCCCCGTGGGAGGTGGAGGGCTGCCGAGAGCTGCGTCTCTTGGACCTCAGCAATAATGGGCTGGTAGAGTTCTCCTGTGGGCGGGGCTTACCAGAACTGACCAGCTTAAACCTGTCAGACAACCGTCTGACCCAATCACCAGCAGACCTGCAACACTGCCTCAAGGTGGAGTGAGCCACCACCACCACACCCACCCTGCAGCGCACACACCCACCCTGCACCACACATCCACCCTGCACCGCACTTCACTGCTTGTGTGTGTGTGGCTGTAGTTAGAGGAAGTGGACCTGTCCAGGAATCCCCTGGAGTCATATGACGGATTGAGGCAGCTGCCTTCTTTGCAGGTGAGTCCCTGCACAGGACACATCACTTGGCTAGCCAGTGACTCTCTCCTCCCTCTCCAGGTCCTGGCCGTGGAGAGCACCAACCTGGAGTCCCTCCAGAGCCTGCCTCGTGTGAGATCTCTCCGCCAGCTGCACCTCGCCAGGAATGGCATCACCAGTGTGCAGCACTTGGCTGGCCTCTTCTCCCTCCTGGAGGTGTTGGACATCAGCGACAACCGCATCACAGAGGGGGAGGACCTGGTGGGGGACTGTCCATGCACACACATGCAAATGAATCACTTCTCTACCCTCCCCTCACCTCCCCCTCCCCTCCCCCTCCCCTCCCCCTCCCCTCCCCTCCCCTCCCTTTGCAGCAAGAGCTGTGTAAGCTACCCAAACTAAAGGAGCTCATCCTAAAGGGGAACCCCCTTCCTTACCTGGACATAAAGCAGTTACTTCCCAACTTGGAGGTCGTCGATGACAGTGAGGGAGCCATTGGACCACGTCCGACCACTCCTGCTCACCACTCAGTGAACTACAGACACCTGCAGCAAGAGCTTGCTCAATCAGAAGAGGTTTTCAAGACTGCACACGACAGCCTTAACAGCAAGTACGTGTGTGTGTGTGTGTGTGCATGTGTATGTGTGTGCATCCCTAGCTTCCTACATCCTTCCTGTCCTCTCTCTCCTCCACTCCCTCCTGTACTGCAGGTTCTCAGAGGTCTTTGCTACTCTGGATAACCTTCACAGTGGCCATCCCCCATCCAGCCCCACCCCCTCCTCACGCCCCCTCAGCAGGTGCCGATCAAGAATAGCAGACGCTCAGAGCTTTGCAGCACAGCACCTCTAACACACATGCATCACATCGGACATTTTACCCATTTGTGCTTCATTGCATGTCATTTTAATTCCATACGTGCACTGAGAGAGAGTGAGGTGTGAAGTGCTATTTACAGCGGGCGCCATGCTATGGGGCAGGCTGCCTCAGGGGGTCTGTCTCTGAAGGTTCAGTGTCAGGTTCATCCTCGTGGGGAGGGTCCCGCCCACTGCCACGCCTTGACCATGCCTCTTGGCGGTCCTGTTCACCCCTCCTCATTGGGAACTCGACTCCATCACCTTCACTGCACAGCAACAGATGTAACAGACTGGTAATGGTCATGTGACAGTCATGTGACTATCGGCATGACAGCCTTGCCACACCCACCTGGTGAACACTGGTAGAAGTGCTGAAATAACATTTGACCCAAACACCTGCCGCAAGTTGCTACAGCAACCAAAGTCATACATCTTATTGTCTGGCCCATCAGGAAAGTGAGGAGGTTCCATGTTTTCTAAAGGGGGCGGAGTGAGAATAAATACAGAGTTGAAAGTGCCCCACCCACCTGCCCCGCCCACCTATGGACAGCCCTGATTGGGGCTCATCAGTGTGGCATACTGATGGAATGCGGGATGACTAGCTACTCTTGTATCCACCACCAGTGAAATTCTTGTGGTTTCAACAAGAGTGAATATTAATGTGTAGAAAGCTGGTAGGCGTATTATCCGGTGATTGGCCCTTATTCAACATAGCTCTGCCTGGCCATTGCAGTGGCTTACTGCAATGAACTGACCTCTCAACAATCTCACGCATGTCACGCTCATGACTTAGCCTTCCCCCATTAATATTCACTCTTGTTGAAACCACAAGTGTTTCACTGGTGGTGGATACAAGAGCAGCTAGTCATCCTGCATTCCATCAGTACGTCACATTGATGAGCCCCAACCAGGATGAAATAGCTGTCTTGGCTCTTCCGTCTTTGTGGGATGACTAGTGGGGGAAGACGATCACTGGTTGCCATTAATAGGGCTCTGCCCCCCAGCCTCCTGAGACACTTTGGTGTAGAAGGCTGGTAGGTGTAATATCCAGTGATTAGCCCTTGTTCTACCTAACCAGGCCTGGCCATTGCAGTGGCTTACTGCAATGAACTGACCTCGTGAAACAGGAGTGTATAACTACATATATATGCATGTGTGTGAATGTGAATGATTGTGTTAACTGAGTATGAAACATGCATTTATATGCATGAGAATGTTTGGAAGTTACCTCACCTTACTTACTCTTGTAGTTTGATGCAAAGTTTGAAGAAGACATGAAGGACATGACCCTCAGGCAGTTTGCGGTGTATGTGAAATCCTTGCCTAACATCCGCATTAAGGTATAGATGCTTGAATGAATACAGTAAATGACTCTCATAATGCTATAGTATACAGTAAATTGCATCTTAGTTGGTTGCTTATTGCATGGCCCCTCACCATATAACTATAGCTTGTCATGGAATACTTGGAGGGATACTCAGCTGAAAAGTACTTGGTTGAATCCTCACCCAGCAGCGGAGATCTTGGCCGCCTACTTGAGATCTTCTTTGAAAGGTGAGAACCATTTGTAGTAGTTTTGTTTACTCAGGATCAGATTATACTATTGGGACAGCTCTGGCACCCATAATTATATGTGAGCAGATTTGAGAAAACGACTCACTTTGCGCAGTGTATCGATTTTGAGTTAGTGACATCGTGTTAAAGCAGAGTGGTTGATCTCTCTATTGCCCTTTGTTGTGCTCCGATAGCTGCTTCAGTTCTCGAGATACGCTTGCCTAAAATACAAAATTGCGCTAGGTGCTTGGCCAAAAAGGCGTTTAAAACATGGACTTCCAGTCATGGCACAAATGGCGGACAAATTGGGTTGGTCGCTGTGGGATGCATATCTGCCTCATTCTCGGCATGGGAAGGTCTTCACACTTGGTGGTAACACTGGATTAGTGTACATACGGCGATTTTGAGCAAGGCCTGGTTGCCTTGAATAATGTGCATAGCTTTTTACACTTACGTGATATGTTCGTATACATTGCGCCTGACGGCTACTGTGTAAATTTGCAGTCTTCGTTTGAGCTTGAGAGAAGGAATATAGGCTTCTAACTGGCCACAAGATAGGCCATAGATATGAATGATGCCATAATCCGTTTTCAGTGAAATATCACCCGCATAACTGTTTTGTCCAGTAGCTATTGTTTACATATTGCGCAACGTGGGTCATTTTCTCAGATCCGCTGACATATAGTGTACAAAAATTCTTTTAGAATTAAAAGAGATTTAGGAATGGCCAGCAGAAAATGCATAGAAACAAGAAACAGTAACCCAACACCGTGATGAACCACATTCCTGTGAAACTCACTCTACATTCCTAATTTCCTAGCTGCATGGACCCAAATGTCTAGCTAGCAAATCCCTAGTAGCTACAAGGAAATTAGAAATGTACAGCGAACTTCACGGAAATGTTGATTTATCATGGTGTTGGGTTACTGTTTCTTGTTTCTATGCTTTTTCTGCTGGTCATTCCTAAATCTCTTTTAATTTTAAAAGAATTTTGTACACTAGTTTGTACCGTTTTTGCATATCCTATGGCTACATCAGATTAATACCTGCGCTGACTAATGCATCGTCCTTAAATTAGATGAAGATTGTGCAGAACATTGAACACAATTAGCTATGCCACTCCAGAAGAACCAGTTGCCGTGTTACCGTAACGATATATTACCAGAGCAATTGGCGGAGCTGGGGTATCTTAATATACACGAGGAAGACAGATTTCCTACTCACTCCAGCGCTGTACTTATCGGATTGCCACAAGTGCTCAGATCCTAGTCCTTCACGTCCCTATGTGAGTCCTCATACGTGACTTCGGTTCGTAAGTGCCCTGTGTTGTGCTCTAGAAGCACGCAAAAATCAGTAGGAAGTCAAAGTGGAGTACGAGCAGCCGATGCTGCTTTTCTCTTACGTGTACTCCAGGCTTTCTTTGGGTGCACTGCCATCTTCAATACATCTAAAGAAGCCTATTCATTGCCTTTAATTGTTTTTTGCCACCGCCATTTGGCTAGTTTTGTTGAAGCGCGCTAGTACATTAAGATAGGAGACGGCATTTTTACCGGGCACATTCCTAAATAAACGTCACGAGTGTGAAGTCTGATTGATTTCAGTTTTAGGTAGTCACATGGCTTCATAATCTTGGGCAGGCATAGGTGTGTCAGAGATCTAGAGTCATACTTCTGGGCTTCTTGACTCTTTTACACATAATTAGACATACTAGTGGCGCAGACATTGTCAAGAGGAGTTAGGAGAACAATTTTGGATCTATTGAGCTTAAATGCCAACCAATCAGTATCCTGTGGAATTCGACCACTACATGACCATTTGCAATTGGACACTTCGTGCCCTCAATGTTCTTGCTCTAAATTTCACAGATGTCTCTCAGTCAGCATTTCACTATTATGTAATATATAATTTCTAGTTCGTTAGGGAGTGCTGAGATCCAGAGCGAAATCGCCTTTTCGGATTAGAAGCCATTTGCATCCACTAAGCACTTGCATTACGTCACTGGCTCAAGAAGGACAGAAAAGGTGCCATTGACATTCATAGACACCTACGTGACGTCACAATGGGCTTCGGGCTGGACTGCGTGCCTTTTGGCCACTGGCTGACCAATGAGATGAGAGGAACTGAAATTCAAAATTATGCACAGTCAGCAGCTTTCGTTGTCGCTGTGACAGGGGGTGCTGCGAAGGATTAAAAAGGCTACCGACTGAGCTAAATGATGTCAAGGAAAATTGTCTATGCTGCAGGAACAGAATTGGAAGGTCCATTTTGATTACAATTGGGGGCTTTCGATGCTGTTCTGCTTGAATGTCGCTGTTCTAGCACGAAGAATTCGCACAACGGTCCAGCTCTGCGTATCTTAAATGCCATTATTTTGAGCCACAGGACCGACCACAGTGCCCAATGCCTAGAAGACGTTCCATGGTTTTTCTGGTAACTCGTACAGCTTAGACTATCCTTCATTGCAACAAAATATGCGGATACGACCGCCTTGTTGGAGCTACCTGATCTTCCGCAGCACTCGGTTGTCGCAGTCACAGCGAAAATTTTAAGCCTACTCAGCCTGACATTGGTAGGAGAACATTATTATAGTAGACCCCACACTCTTGATATCAGACTTGTTGCATAATTTACCTGTTTATTCAGGTCTATATGCCATATGTAAGACCACCTGCCAATGCTTAACTTCCCTGTGGTTGCACAATCACCATACTATATATGTTACTTAAGTGGGCTAGGAGTGCTTTACGCGATTTATGGCTCGAGGTGTGGGGGTTGAGTTGCTGATAAAGCACAAGGCAAAGCCGAGTGCTTGATCACACAACGAGACCCCCACACTGAGTGCCATAAATCGCGTAAAGCACTCCTAGCCCACTTTAAATGATATAGAGTGACTTGCGCAGGCGGACGGTTGGGTTCAGTCTTCCATTTTCCAATTGCGTCATCTGCAAGCCATATTTGGTTGATTCTATTGCATCATCTGTAATCCGATTGGTTGACTCCATTCAAACTTGCCTCGCATTCTGGTCATAAGGAAGGTATAGAGCGAAGCGAGTAGCTGTAGCAGTAGTGGGCGAAAACTCTCCTTCGCTTGCAAGAAGACTCTCAATGCGCCTTAATAAAACAAGTATGAGCTGCGCTATGTTCTTTTTATCATCGCAGAAGAACAACTATTTGCTGCCGTTGTTAGTATCTTTTTGGCTAGCTATCTAACTAGTGCGCAGATGCCCGCTCGGACTGCCAGTTCAAGAGCCGCAAAAAAGAGTAGCGAAGCACCCTTCCTCTGCCATTAGAGCACTTGTTGCCGCCTTTCAGAAGCGAAGGATGGGTAGCAGGCTAGGCTTTAACTTATGGAGTGGCGAGGTCACACTTCGGCAGAAATGAAAAGGAACTATTGTAATTCGTGACCCGTCAGACCACACTGGACAGAATCCACCCTTAATAGCGTGAGGAGGAAGTTTGAGTGCTTGCGTTTCTTACTCGAGTTCTTTATGGCACTCCTAGCATTCTTTAACTTCCATGAAGAACAGCCATAAAGGACGCTGCAAGATTACGCAATATAAAGCACTCAAAATTCCTATGATTTGATTGATTTGACAGATTGACACGTGAGAGAAAATGGCGGCAGATTAGCCTTCGCGTCGGGCTCCTTGTCTACGATTTGACAACCCACCGAAGCACCAATGATGGTATCGCCAACTGAGGAGGCAAGTAATATCTATAGAATAGGTACCTGGAACGTTAGAACATTAAGATCGAGAGAAGAAGAAGTGGTTCGGGAAATGGCGCGTTACAACATCGATGTCCTCGGTCTCAGTGAAACTAAAGCGAGAGGAAATGGCATGACAGAAATAGATGGAGCGAGGTATGTCTACGCTGGAGTGACAGAAGGGCGAGCGAAGTGCGGTGTGGGGATAATCGTAGCAGAGCGCTTGGCGGACTGTGTCAGAAGCTGGAGGTGCGTAAGTGAAAGGTGCGTAATGATTAGGCTACGGGTCGCGGGAGTGTGGATGACGCTCGTGCAGGTGTATGCCCCAACGGATGACAGGGACAACGAAACCAAAGATGGGTTCTATGCACAACTTCAGGAAGTGGTAGATAGAGTACCTAGAGGGGACAAGGTGGTAGTACTGGGAGATTTAATGCAAGGGTCGGCAATGATGTGGAAGAATGGATTGGTGTGATTGGGAAGCATGGTGAAAGGGTGAAGAATGATAATGGAAGCAGGTTACTCAGGTTTAGTGCAGAAAATGAATTCAGCATAATGAATACCCACTTTGAGCACAAAGAAATTCATAAGTTCACCTGGAAGTGTCCAGGAAGACAACTTCGGTCCATCATAGACTACTTTTTAGTAAGATCAGATCTGAGAAAAGATGTGAATGATGTGAGAGTGGTACGCGGGGCTGAGATTGGTAGCGATCACCACCTGGTGCTGATGAAGATGAAAGTGAGGGGTAGAAAGCAGACTAAGAAGACAGAAAAGAAGAGTCAGCTGAGAAGTGAGAGACTGCGAACTAAAGAGGGAAAGACGAAATATTGTGCAAAACTGAGCCAAAAAATGAGGGAAGCAAAGTGTGTGAATGGGGATGATGTGGAAGCGGCATGGAATGAATTTAAGAGTGACGTTAAGGAGGTAGCTGAAGTAGTGTGTGGAAGAAAGAAAGTCAGAAAAGAGAAGAGGACTGCATGGTGGAGCAAGGAGGTTGAAGTGGCAGTGAAAAGCAAGAAGGAGGCATATAAGAGGTGGCTACAAGTGAAGACTGAGAATGCAAAGGAAGTTTACCTGAAGGCCAAAAGGGCAGCAAGTCATACAGTGAGGAAGGCGAAAAATGAGGAATGGAAGAAAATTGGCGAGACATTGCAGGGAGATTTCCAACACAATCAGAGGAGGTTTTGGGCGAAGATAAGAGATAGGACAAAGGGTAGCAGTGAAGTGGGAAGAGTATGTGATGAAAGTGGACAGGTGCTGTGTGAGGAGGAAGAGGTTAGGAATAGGTGGAAAGAGTACTTTGCATCACTGTTACAGGGTGAAGGAGTTCAACAGAATGAATGCAAAATTGCAAGCAGAGAAGAAGAACGAGTAGAGGGGACTAGACATGAGAGGATAAGTATGGAGGAAGTGTGCTCAAGCATCTTGAGACTGAAGAATAGGAAAGCACCTGGAGTATGTGGGGTCACTGGAGAAATGCTGAAAGCAGGTGGAGGGGTAGTGGTAGAGTGGCTGCACAAAATCATGGACCTGGCATGGAGGAGTGGGAGTGTCCCAATGGACTGGCGAAGGGCACTGATTGTCCCGATCCACAAGAAAGGAAGCAGAACCCAATGCGAGAATTACCGGGGCATCAGCTTGCTGAGTATACCTGGCAAGGTGTATGCCAGTGTGTTGGAGAAGAGGATGAGGACAATCACCGAAGGGAAAGTGCTGGAAGAGCAGGGGGCATTCCGAAGAGGGAGGAGCTGTGTAGACCAGTTGTTTACTGTCAGGCAGTTAGGAGAGAAGATTATTGAAAAGAACAAGAGGATGCTGATGGTCTGTGTGGACTTAGAGAAAGCATACGACAGGGTAGACAGGGAGTTATTGTGGAGAGTGCTTAGGGCATATGGAGTGAATGGTGAGCTGATAAGAGCAGTGAGGTCACTATATGATGATGGTAAGGCATGTGTCAGGGTTCAAGGTCAGAAATCAGACTGGTTTGGAGTAGGACAAGGAGTGAGACAGGGATGCACTATGTCACCATGGCTATTTAACATCTTTATGGACAACATTGTGAGGGAGGCAAAACAGAGGTTTGAAGGAGGAGTTGAGATGGAAACAGGCAAAATACAGCTTCTCTTGTTTGCCGATGACCTAATGTTAGTGACAGAAAGAGATGAGGATGCAGAAAGAAATGTGAAGGTGCTGGATGAAGTGATGATGAAATGGAGAATGACAATCAATTGGGGAAAGACAAAGGTAATGGTGGTGAAGAGAGGAGGAGGCACATGCAACATTACAGTAAATGGAGTGGAGATAGAAAATGTGAAGACAATGAAGTATCTAGGAGCCATGTTAGATGAAGAGGGATCATGTGAAGCAGAGGTAGACCACAGAATAGGAGCAGCATCCAAAGTGATTGGAGCTATGAGAAAAGAGATAATTGATCGAAGAGAACTGAGCAAGGCAACAAAACTTAGAGTGATCAATGCCACGGTGATGCCAACTCTGTTGTATGCATGTGAGACCTGGACCCTGCTAGAGAGACACAAGAGCAGAATACAAGCCCTTGAAATGAGATGCCTGAGGAGAGTGGAAGGAGTGACTATGTTGGACAAAGTGAGGAATGTTGATATTAGATCAAGACTGGGACAGGTGGCAGTGGTATCAAGAGTAGAGAACAAGAAGACAGAATGGTTAAAGAAGATGGAAGAAATGACAGATGACAGGATGGTAAAGAAGGTGTATATGGAGAATGTGCCCGGAAAGCGACCGAGGGGAAGACCAAGGAAAAGATGGGCTGATGATCTGAAAGTAAATTGAACAGTTAATTATTGAACTATTTAGTACAGCATGATGTGAACTATTTCTTGCACAGAACTGGTAGAAAATAATTCCAGCGACCTCCAGCATTGGAGACAAAGCTGTGTATGATTGATTGATTGATTGATTGATTGAATTCCTATGATCCGCCCACGCAAGTCACTCTATAATAATATTATACCATGGCAGAGTAGGGTGCATATCTGAATTGTAGATGTGCACATGTCCATCTGGGTTAGATCCTTCTGATTAGCTGTTAATCTGTCATGTTATCATAGCACTGTGATGTACAATAACTCAAAGTACTTATGTAGTGATGTTTTCTTTTGGTATAGGTGGCCTAAATGTGAGAGTGTATACCACAAGGTGTTCGTGAATGCAGTAATGGCTAGAGGTGATCACTTCAAAACACCAAACACCTTCATCCCTGCCCTCCTTACACTGCAAACTGTCCACCTCTTGTCTGATAAGAATGTCACTGAAAAGAGCAGTACATGCCTACTGGAACCAAGAAGAACGTTGGAAAAGTATGTAGCAACCTTCATCAAAAGGCATAAACTGGCAGGAGCACATGCTGCACAGTTCTTTATGGATGCAGTGGTATGTATAGTGATTTATGTCATCATTATTATGCATAATTGTACACCATGGTGGCCAAACATGTTAGGTCACCAACTATAAATTAGATAAAAGTATGCATCTGACTTACCTCTTCCCAAATGCAAATTTCTTACATTTTGCAATAATGTAGTAATATAATCAAATTGTCTTTAAATCCTTTTCCAGTCTGTGCGTCTTTTTGTATGTTCACGTGCGTGGCATTAAAGGCGGCCATTTGATTAACTTCTGCAAGCTACTGGCCGTGAACATGGCTGCTCTAGCTGTACATGCATGTGCCTCACAGCAAGTAGTCTCTGTGACTCTGCGACTAGTGTTGCGCACTTGTACTGAAGTTTTCTGTTATTTGCTGGCAAGAAGGAGCTGCTCTGGCTGCCTGCATTCGGGTATTTTGCTTTGCTATGTGGGTATTTTGTTTTCGGCATTTTGGGCTGCTGAAGGTCCTCTCTCTATGGCAGAGTAAGTTATTGGGTTGGACAGTTTGCTTGGCTGCTTTACAGTGGAGCTACTTTTGAAGAAAGGTCCATCTGCTGCCGGCAAGTTGCACTATATCATTGCCAGTAGTACTGTTTCTTCTGCTGCTTTAGCTATGCTATTTGCTTACTGTTTGCTAGTAGGGCTCATTTCCTTCCAGCTGTTAGTTACTAATGGCCTGCCCCACCCATAGCTATGCATACTCTGCAGACACTCATGCGGAGCGAGCGTGGCCGAAGGCTGTGCTTGCTTGTAATTAGTAATAGTTAAATGCTTACCAAGAGGTGTCTCTGAGATTTAGAGCACGAGGCGTGAGGGCGTGAGGCACCCGAGTGCTGGGTGTTCTAAATGTTTACAGATACCAATTGGTCAACATTTAAGTGTTATGAATTTTATTGGGCGAGCGCCAGCAGCAAATCAGTTTGCCTGTGTGTCCTCACATCATCCTAATCACCTCTCTTCTGGAAGTAGTTAGCTACTCGCGACAGTGGTAAAGAAAGTTGTGTGTTATTGGGTCTCAGCATGGCTGATCAGGAAATGTGTCTACAGGCTGGCAGTGGATGCAGCATGTCAACTACTCAATTGACAGCCACATCAGTCACAATATTTCACTGGTGGCATTGTAACGAAAGCTTGTTCCCTGTGCAAGAACAGCCAGTTTCTTTAATGTGCAGAATTGTAGCTTTATTGTTGCTCTTCCCTGCCATGCAGTGAAACAAGTAAGCTGGCTGACCATGCTTGTTTGCATGCATCTATACATGCGAAAGATGCACACTTCATGGCCCTATTTGCACCCACGAAGTGCCCACAGCCGCATCTATATATGAGATTTGGACGCCCATGCAAAATGCTAGCTTTACTTCTATTAGATCCAGGTGCAGCATTTAGACACCCATTAGCATGGCTATGGCATCTATGGTGTTTTTCAGCATTCTATGCAGACACTTTGATCAGTAAACCTATAAGTAATTATAGTTAGATGCCATCCAAGAGGTATCTGTGGAATTTAGAGCATGAGGTATGTGGATGCAGAATGCCTTAGTTTTGAGTGATCCTAATTTTACAGATACTGATTGGATGATATTTTAGTGTTAGGTATAGATTCTAAATGGTTGGGTATTTAATTAGTGTTGAATTAATATTGCTGCTCTTTCTTGCAGCAACAAAGGTCTTTTGAGAACAGTTACACATTACAATGGTTTAGAGACAACATTGAATTTCAGAAAGTTATTATTTCATGAAAGAGGTGACCACTTTCAGCTAAGGCTGGTATATTTGGGGAACCTTGAAAATACAATTGAAAATAGAGGCAGTGAACTCAAAACTAATGAATAATGACACTGTTGAACTGCCAGTATGTTAACAGAGGAGTTGTACAATCCCAGCCTGAAGCAACACAGAGCACATGCAAGTCATAGGCAAAAACACTGTTGTGTAGAACTTGTCTTATAGCTGAGAGATCTCATTCCATTCCAGTCGTGCAAGGTACTGAAATGATCTTGATATGAAACTGCACTTGTAGTGAATAATTAAATAACAAGAAAGTATGCGTACACAATGACATCTTGATTAACTTTTCAGTTGCCACGTTACCCAGCTTGCAAGCTGGTGCATGCACCCATCAGTATATCCCTGCACATAGCCATGAATCTCTACTATATCATCTTACTATAATTCGCAGGATCTAGAATTTTTGTGTATGTTTGTTCAGCCATAAAATCGGCGCCTTCTGGTAATCGGCGCGAGACACTCCATGCCAGTTGAGGGACTGCATGGGGGGCCATGTTCTTAGCGGGGTGCCGTTCGCCTAGCTGCCTTGCAGCCGAAGAGCAAGATGTCCTTCGTCAATTCTCTGCGGGCCAATATGCATTTTTAACATTATTGACCGGCCCTTCCACTACCAGTCATTGGCGTATTTGATACGAGCCATGCCATTTAAGGGAGTGGGGGGACATGAGCTTAGAGGGGTGCCGTTCACCTAGCTGCCCTGCAGCCGAAGAAAGCGCTTCCTTTTTTCCGCGGGCCAAGATGCCATTTTTAGTTATTGGTCTCTAGGACTTCCAGTTACGGGTGATTTTTGTTGTCGGCCCAAACTCTATGGTTGTTATAGCAGCCAGCCTCTGTTGCTACCTGTGTGGATAATTCAAAACTGGCAAGGGACCGAGTCGCTGGCTTGCTGCGAACCTGCCCAAAGGGCGGGCATTCAGCTAGTTAGCCTAATTCATATTTAGGCTGAGCTACCAGTCATCTACAGTCCTTAATTTAAGAGGACATCCTCGAGCTCAGTGCTGTCCTTGGGCCTAAAGCCAGACTGAACATGGTGAAACAAGGTAATCATGTAGCACCTCATCCTTGTCTCCTATGATGAGCCCATCTTCATCACTCACTTTCCCAACTTCTGGCTTCCGGATCCCTTGTCGCTGAATCATACCCTCTTCCAAACACCCTTTGGTTCCTTTAGTAATCTTGATGCAGGCTTCTCCCTAATTCCATCCACTCCTTTATCCCTTTCCTCACTATTGACCCAGCCTCCTTCATTGCTTGTTGATAATCTTCCTTTGGAACTGGTATGTAATCTAGCCTACATCTTGTTTGTATAGGTGATTTTCTTTTTATGATTGCAGCTTTCACTCCTCATTCCACTCCTTTATCCTTTTCCTCACTATTGACCCAGCCTCCTTCATTGCTTGTTGGTAATCTTCCTTTGGAACTGGCCATGGTATGTAATCTAGACTACATCTTTTCGTGTAGGTGATCTTTTTCTGATTGCAGCTTTCACTCCTCATTCCACCTTCTAGGCCATTTTATTGGCTTCCACACATATTCACCATGGCTTCCACACTTCTTTACCCCACAAACTTCTGCATGCTGCTGCACTCACTGCATTGTCCCTGAACTCACGCCATACCTTTTTTATGTTGTTGCTTTCATGTGGGTACTGCTGTACCTTGACTGTAGCTGTGTTGAAAATGTATTCTGCCTGTGGCACTGCAAATATAGTGATGGTTACACATCACTTTCACATCTGCACCAATGTTCTCAAGCTTCTCTTGACTAAGCAAATTGATATAGGACAGATCTCAGTTGATGGCTCTCACTCTCGCATGTGTATTTCTGAATTCCTTATGTTGGAGCAATGAATTCATCGGGAGAGTGTATTTGCCATGCAGAAATGTAGCAGGACAGCTCATCCTGTCTATTTCATACTGTATCTTTTGGTAGAACTCATCCTCAGCTACTTGGCTGTAGTTGTCTGCTGCGTCATACACCAAGACACGGTTCCAATCATTCACATATTGGGTCATTTTCTCCACCATTGAATCACCATGCTGAGTCTGGCTCCGACAGATTCAACACAAAAGTACACCACTTCATAGCCTTTAATGCCTTTTGTTCCTCTTCCTCCCCACCTAGTCTCCCCAGGAGCCAGAATGTCTCTCTGATACTTCATCACCTCAATCAGCCTGCACTCCTTCATAAATCATCAAACTCCCCTTCTATATTAATTTCTATGGTGACTTAAATCCTCTTAGCAACTCTATACCAAAGTATGGCAATTTGAAGAAAGAGACTTATCCAGCTAGGTTGCATCACTGGTAGTTCTCTTGAAAGTCAAAGATTTATTCCTACCAAACATTTTAACAGTAGACCATTGCCTTTTTCAGCGTAAAGCAGGCTGTAGTTGGCAGCAATTAGCTGATAAAAATATTCCATAAATTTCACATGGCCTGTGATTGCCAAGAGAACTGCCAGTATGGTGATAGCACCACCATAAGATTTATGCACTAGAAGGAGTCCTATGCAAGTGCAGTAACTTCAAGACTCTTCCTGGGGTTCTACTGGGGGTGTTGTCACTATGTTATGTAAAATATTGGAGCATGTAATGATCATATGCTGCAACATCTAAATGTCAATCATTCCCAATTCCAAGTAAAGAGTTACAACCCATAAGACAGTTGCATACATTGAGTGTTAAAGGTGACATAATTGCACCTGCTTTGAAGTCTTGGAGTGGCTAGGTGTAGACATGCTTAGAGATCAGGAACTTTCCTAGTCAGGGTTTGGGACAGATGTCGCACTTGTCAATTAGTATTGTACCAAGTCTTTCGATCTAATCTAGGTCTGTATCAGTAGTAGTAGCTATATAGCAAGGCATGCTGACTTGAATACATAGGCAGGGGGAGCCCAGTTATATTTATTTGGTGGTACAGTGGTCCAATGTCCTGCCCATTGTCTCTGGCAAATGTACACCCGATACAGTCAACAGAAGTAGAGCATGCTGCACTGGAGTCACATGCTATTGAACAGGAGGGCACAATGGTAGTGGATGTCCAGCGACAATTTTCCCAGAGATTTCTACTGGAATCATAGCACATTTGATCTGAGTCAGTACCATGAACAGCAATGAAGGCAACATTCCTGAGGTGTGCAATCTTATGGTCAACCTTCAAATTTGTTGATCGATCCCTGGAGCATAATTTATTCCTACTATCTGTATATATAAAATGACCACCAGTGCAAGTTACAGTGGGCCCGTATGTGGCAGCACAAGCACCATTCGCACCACCACATGTACCAGAAAGTAAATGCGCTTAGTGGTTGAAGAAAAAGACCACCGGCACAAGTTACAGACGGTCAGAACCCGCACCGCCGCCATTGGCACATTTAAACATTACATAGGCCCTTCATGGTTAGCACTCTATTCAGGCTTACTCTGGTTTCGAACCTGGGATAACTGTTCTGGTCATGCACATGCACCAACAATAATACAATGGGATTCAAGTCACTCACTACATGGCAGGAGAACGTAGTGCCATTCCTGCACAGCCTCTTTGTCCTGCAGCAGCTACAGCAAGGCTGCTGCATCTTGATGCATTCCTTAGTCCAGCCTTAGTAATTTAATAATGTATGTAAGTGAAACTATGCATGGTGTAGTTAACACATCTTTTTCTGGCATTTCACTTGCAGAAAAAGAGGGACACTTTCACTCCACTACAGCAGGTGGTCCTGTCTGCCTTGACAAAGGTGAGCATGTGCTACTATATGCATGAGTGCAGTGCAGCACAAATATTTATCAGACAGCATGGTAGTAGTGCTGTCTATGTAGGGATGGCAATGGCAATTTGTATGCTATAATGCAAACGAAAAGTCGCGCTACTCCTGAATAGGACCGAAAACCGGCAAACGAAGCTTACCATGGAGAAGTGGGGACTGAACAGTGCACATAGCTGACCTTACTTCACAGTGAAGATGCGTCTACACATAGAGAGCGCTCTCGACATTTCCCATGTTTTGTCTTCTTCTTATTCATCTTCTTATTCTTCTTCTTCTTCTCTGACAGCCATAGTGTGCAAACCGAAGGGACCTGGAGAATATTTCTTGCACCATATTACATCAATTTTTTGCTGGCTGCATTCCTTTGTAGGTTAGAAGGTGGCGTAGTTTAGTGCAGAAAAGGGCACTTGCCACAACTCCTGCTGTGTTACTTGATCAAGAAGGATGGATGCCATTTTTAAATTGCATAATTCAACCAGATGAAACCGGCATCTAGTGCAACTGTGAGCAGGTGCGTACAGCTTCTGGAGGCTCCTACTTCCGTTGTTTTGCACCACAGTGGAATTCTTCACCTTACTCTACGACTTAATGTGGCATTTGGCGTGTGGAATGAATTTTTACAATGTTAATACAATTTCTCAAATGCAAATTGCAGCTAATTCTAATTTCTATCA
>CAXHTE010000103.1:0-22500 GCA_964019415.1 Ianthella basta
CTTTTCATGCATCTTTCTTTTCCCACTTTCGGTAATCGCTTCACAGAAGACCGCCATATTTGGTAATCACTTCCGGTGGAATGAATATTCAAATATTCATTCATTGGAAAAACGAATATTCAAACTTAAAATAGAGTATTCGTTTGACCCTTAGTTTATACATATATGTATGCCATACATATGTGTACTGTATGTGTGTGGACGTTTCTGTAGTATGTGTAGGTGAGTACATGTGTACTGCATATACATTTAGTATGAATTATATAATTATACAGTATATAGTATGCAGACGTATTGTGCATCACAGCATATGTTTGTATGTACGTACGTATGTGTGTGTGTATGTATGTATATATGTATGTATGTATGTATGTATGTATGTATGTATGTATGTATGTATGTATGTATGTATGTATGTATGTATGTATGTATGTATGTATGTATGTATGTATGTATGTATGTATGTATGTATGTATGTATGTATGTATGTATGTATGTATGTATGTATGTATGTATGTATGTATGTATGTATGTATGTATGTATGTATGGTGTCCCATTGCTGTGCGTCAGGTGTCTAGTGTTGAGACACATGTATTGTATACACTGCACTGTGTGTACATTTATGTGTGTATGTTGAGTCCATGTACATGTGTAGGTTAGTGTGTGTGCTAAATGCTGCACATCAGTCTCTGCATGTTGGGCATTTTCAGTTTGTTGAGTGGGTGTATGGAGCAGCAATGGGCATGCTGTGAGTGGAGTAAGTGTCTCTTCACTTTGTACATACCTACTGCACTGTATGGTGGTGTGGTGATGTAATGTGTGTTCATTCACAAGGTGTAGTGTCATGGTAGGTGAATGACATACTATGAAGTTTTGGGAAGTGTGGCTGAATTGTCTGTCGCACGGACATTGGAAGTAAACCCTTGGTTGGAAGCATTGTAAAGGGGTGCAGACTTTTGCAAGTGAAGTAAGCCCTCCAATGTAATCCTGACCAAAGTTTACGTTATCTCTGATCATCTCCAAAGTCGTGACAGTCGTGGTAGCCATCTTTGTCCCTCATACAAGCTGCCACGGTCTGTGAAGGTTGTCCCTATGTTTGAGTTGTAATTGTCCAACTATAACACTAAGTACATAGTAAGAACAGGAGTCCATCTGTAACTATACCCCTCCTCTCTTGTCTGAGTCTTTAACTACTGTTAACACTTCTTGGACTGTGTTTACCTACAGTAGAACGGCGTAGTAGTGCATCTTACTGTCTAACTAGTACAGTACATTTGTAGGGCAGTTTCTTTTGTTTACCATAAAACCCTACTCACAGCCATTACAAGTGATGTGCAAATTGCTTGTGTATTTTTCAATGTACCATGTGAGCATTCGCATGGGGTGAGCTCTACGTATGTGTGACTAATCCCCTTTCTTGTTTAATCTCTCACAGCAACCTCACTGTATGGTGTTCTTGATGGCGTGACAGTGAAGTACCGACCTCCCAACATTCCCAGACCAGTGAGCATGCACCAACAGGACTATGCCTGCATGGGTGTGTGGGGTGTGTGGGAGGTGCCCTGTTTTCAGTCATTGTCCACACACTGCCTGGCTTAGCAGTGCAGTTCAGTTGTTATTTAGTATTCACCGTGTTATGTGAGCACCTCGGACAACTAGTCGATTGTAACTGAGCTAATGCTATTCATGTGTTTGTTATTACTGCTTTACCAAACATTGACATTACCTGTGTTATCAACTTCAGGTTCATCTTTCTGGCATCATGCTGCCACAGTTCCCAGGCCACAGGGGATTCAGTGTGAGTCAAGTGTGAATTGTGCTGTTTTGCTATCTTCATGGTTATACGCCTTACTCTACACTCAGTCTGTGTGTCACATGGTCTAGGATACACGCTGTCCCTAATAATGTAACCTGGTGCATGTGTGTGTGCGTGTGTGTGTGTGTGTGTGTGTGTGTGTGTGTGTGTGTGCATGTGTGTACGTGTGTGCATGTGTTTGTTTGTGTGTGAGTAATTGTTGTGTACTGTAATATTCACTTAAGTCATTCCTATCATCCTCCTCCCAGCCCCCTACCCTTGGCCGCCCCTCTCCACCTCTTGGTCGCCCCTCTCCACCACCCATTGCTCCCAAACCTAAAGGTGCTAGTCCTGCACCTCCAGTGGTCCCCCCACCCTACACCTCCACCACCACCGCCAGAACACGCTCACCCACCAACCTTCCTCCTCTCAACCATCAACCAGTCCTGAACAATCATGCAACTGGCTTGCCCTCCCAGGCGGGACAGCCCCCACATGCTGTGGGTGGGATTAGAGTCTTACCGGCCATCGGGATTACCCCCCAGCTACCCAACCCAGCCCCCAGTGTAGGAGTGGACATCCCACCGGCATACACAGCCTCTAGTGTGCCTTCACAGCCTCCTCCACCCGCCTACAGTGCACCCCCTGTTGCTGCCCCGCCCCCTCCTCGCCCGACACCCCCAGTCTCTCAGTACAAGCTGGAGGACGTCAGAGAGAACCTGGAGGATTCAGAGCTTGATGAAGTGTTGCAGATAGCTGCGATGGGGTTTGATGAGGCGAGGGTAGCCCGCACATACAAGAGGTTAAAGAAGGATCAGGTTAAGGTGAGGAGGAGATGTACCAGCAGGAGTGCAATAGGGAAAATAGGGGCTAGCGCGAGAGACTGCAGGAGTGCAAGGTGTAGCTGTGTGTGTAGGTCACTGCAGCTCAAGTATGTAGCTGCTCTTTATTAGTGCCTTGTTGATGGGGGGGGGGGGATTGGGGGTCTCACTCACTTGGACACTAGAGAGGCCTTCAGTCACACTATGCATGGCATTTTGAGCCATCCTTTTAAAGATGCCGCCCAGTCTGTACTGTATGTAATTCATAGTTGATCATGTTCCTCCCTGTCCCATCACCTCCCATTGCTGACCCATGTACGTATGTGTTACGTATGTATGTACGTACGTACATATGTATGTATGTATGCATCTACATACGTATGTATGTGTATGTACGTATGTATGTATGTATGTATGTATGTATGTATGTATGTATGTATGTATTTACGTATGTATGTATGTATGTACGTACGTACGTACTTTTGTAGGTGCTGGACTTCCTCTTCCTGGTGGGAAATCTTGAGGAGTTGGGTTTCAACGGAAACTCAGCGGAAACAGCTCTTATAAACTGTGGTGGCAAGACAGAATTGGTGCGTGCACATGTGTGTGTATACATGCATTCGTGTACGTGTACATTCATCATCTTGCTATCCACAATGTTACCCGCCCCACCCCTCCCCCTCCTCCCCCGTGCATTGCAGGCTGTTGACTATTTGAAGGAGGTGATGCGATACAAGGAGATGGGCTACAAGGAGAAGGGCATTCATGAGGCCTACCAAAAGAGTGACAAAGACTGGGACAAGGCACTAGACATCTTACTACAGCAGCATTAACAGCGCAGGGCTGGACATGTGTGTATGTAGATTGCTGGGGGGTAATTCACCCCATCGTATAAAATAACTGGTTATGCATCAAGTGCTCCGCCGGAACTGCTTATGTTTGCTTGCAGTGTATTCGTATGTACTGTATGTACCTAAATACGTATTGAACCTCCCTGTGCTGTGTGTTTATTAATATATTGTGTACATTTGATTTATTGTGTAATTGCATCAGTTGATTCAAGGATATTATACGCTACGTATATGATGATATTGTAGAGGCTCATAGTTGTGTTGATAATACAATGATACAAGATTCTTGAGTAAGACACAACTGATAATGATAAATCAATCAAATGCAGGACGTTTCGACCCGAAGGTCTTTGTCAACTGCGTACTGTGTGTGTCCTGTACGCAGTTGACAAAGGCCTTCGAGTCGAAATGTCCTGCATTTGATTGATTTATCATTATCAGTTGTGTCTTGCTCAAGAATCTCGTATGATTGTACGTATATGATGTCTCAAGAGTACTATACATGACCATAATCAATGCATTAAGATAACCATGTGTGTGCATCATGTGTGTCTGCACATAGAAATGCATATATGTACATACAATATCAAATGGTATTGCATTTGGTCAGCAGTAATGTACAGCTACAAAGTTATACAATAGTTATGACAGCTGACTGGTCATGAGACACTTTAAGGCACTTAAGTCATGCAGTCATCCAATTATGACAAGCCTTGTGATCTACGTAGCTTGTTCAGCATGTGCGGATATGTCGACACACTAGCTGATGTTTAGTGCAATGAATTGAAGCAGACAAGAAGGACGTCATCAAAAATCCCATGAGATTATGCATACACTGTAGCTATATAATTGTAGCGTACTTCTTTGTACATTATGACAGTATAAATACAGCTCAAGATTGACATATGATGCAAAGGTGTACAGTACAGTACAGTATATGCAGGAAAGGATAAATCAGACAAAATGGATAAGTGAAGGCAAAAAGCTATACTGCTTGTGAATGCAGCTACACATAAGAGACAGGTATATGCTTAGCAAATGTACGTATGTGTGTACTGTACACTGCTATGTATAGCTCAATGAACATTTTAGTCTGAGTCAGAGAATGTGATTTTCTTGCCACAGAAACCATCAATAGATGATGATTGCTGCTTCTGTCTCTTTTTGGCAGCCCAGGAAGGGTGGAGCTCCTGGCTAAGTGGGCGTGTTACTGTGTTAGCCCCTCCTCCAGACTTGTGGGTTACTGGATGACGAGGTGAGAACAAGCAAACACTGCTATGCCACATTTGGACCAACAAAAATGTTCCCCCGGGCAAAAACACCAGAAATTTTGGACTCCCTAATAAATCAACTTTCCACTTCTGTTCCTTTAGTGAAGCTGACAATCGACATAGTTTTTAAGGGACTCTAGATCCCGTTGCCATGGTAACGTTGTGGCTAGTGGGCTGTGTTGAAGGCACATTATGTACCGGCTGCTACAAACAGGGAGCTGTATACAGTGCAAGTCCTCAATGCACCAAGAGATCCCAATACATCATGATACCCCAATCACTCAATCACCTGTTGCTCCTACTTGTGTACTAGTGAGATGATGGCTCTTTTGTTGATGCGGCTTTCCACTTCTCTCCCCTCTCAAGTGATTGGCCTTCAGACCATACTTGCCGAGCCACAGCCTGCATGAATACAATTAAAATGAAAGTAAAGCGGCAACTACATACTACCACGCTAGCTGTGCAATGACTGTGGCAGAGCAGTCAATTGGACTGGAAATGCATGAGGTTGTACTTTTGTCGTGCTCTCTGCCCGAGACGATTGGTGGCCTTTTGACGACCTTTGGTTCCTTCTACCTCTGCACGCTGGGGGGGGGGGGGGGACATCATGGATTGTAAGACAGTGTACACCTCCCATAGCACAATCACTGGCCTATCATCCATCAATGGGGACTCACTGATAGTAACTTTGCCTGAGATTCCACAAGGACCTCTTCATCAGAGTTGGAATCACACAACATGGGAAAAGCTTCCTCCTCTTCTTCAGAATCACTGATAGGTGTGCCAAACTCAGTGGCCATTGTGCCATGGCCATCACTTGATTCACCTAGCCTGCTGTAGTCAACCACAGTGACAACAGGTAGATATGGAGAGCTACAGTGCATATTTCCACGATCACTATTGTACACACACACACACACACACACACACACACACACACACACACACACACACACACACACACATGCACACACACACAAACACACACACACACACACGCACACACACACACACGCACACACACACACACACACACACACACACACACACACACACCTCTGCTGTTTCCTTAGTGCAGTGCAGTGGGAGACACTCTGTGAGTCATTTGGCACACATATAGACTTCTGTTCCTTACCAACAGCTGATCCTTTCTCTCCATGCTCAGTGCCTATGTATTGGTTAATACAAGAGCATGGTTACATGAAGGCTAACACTTGTATAGCATATAGGGACAGTGGCCATCAAGGGCAAGGTGTGTACCCAGTAGTTCACAGTGGTTGGCCAGGGCTTGCTGCAGTACTTTGGTGTCACACATCTTCTGCTTCACCTTCCCTGCAGTAGTGTCCACCTACCAGCAGCACACAGCATAAGCACACATTGCAGTGAAGATCATCATGTAGTGTAGTACATAGGACATCCAGTGAAGCACTTATAACACATTATTATGCTGACAACAGCAGGAATACAAAGATTGGAGTAAGTCTAGGGAACAAGGATGACTTACATCAAAACCAACTTGCGCAGGCTCCGCATCCTTGCTCTGCTGCAGAACTTCCTCACAGAAGCTGTCAACGTTCAAGTCCTGCATTGAGTAAGGCGGATAGCTTGCATGGCACACAGAAATAGCAGCTACTGCTGTTAACATGGTACATATTGACTGGCTGGGGCAAGGGCTGTCATTCTTGATTCACTGGGACCAGGAAATAGTGGTTTCAAGCCTGACGCCCCCCCCCCCCCCCCCCACCTTCAGCTCCTCTATCTCTTTGATTAGCCTCTCAACCTTCCGCTGATTCTTGAGCCGCTGTTGCTCGCTACCTCTGGACATTGCATAGGGTAAGGGAGACAGAAGGGGCCACTTGCTATGAATAAGATCTTACCGTTCACTGGAATAGCCACAGCATGAATCGAAGCATCCGTTATGTTAGAAAGATCACAAATTCTTACTTTTTGCATCTCAATTCAGTAATTCGGCGCGTGTTCTTTCTGATGACGAAAGCTCTTGCTTTCTTCACGACCGGCTTGAGTTTTCCCATCATTCGCGGGGCAGTTGCGAAACGGGGAATCCCCGCACATTCGTCCTCGCGATACATCGCATATGTCTCGAGCCCTCTGCAGGTGTACGTACATTACTGTATAATGCATGTGCGCCGCCTTAAATTGCATGAGCCTCGAGCTCCATATCCCATGCACATGCAGGCCTATAGGTACACGGCTGCATGCAGGCTGATACCCACATACTACGTATGCATGTACGTGCGCATGTATGCATAATTATGTATGTCCGTTATTGTATTTTACATAGATTACCAAGAATTGTCTTGTACTCAATTGGGTCCATAAATATAATAAACATAAATAATTGGAAAAGAATATTACTAATAATTAGAATTTTGGTGGCCGCTGTTTCAAACAGTTGTTTCCAGTAGTATTCCATAAGGGTACAGTGTGCCGTGGTACTTCTCCGCTGCAATCCTCCTCAGTCGCTGTGACTCCGCTGGTCCTGTCTGCTCCACCATGCGAGTCAGCAGTCCATGATCATTCAGAAGAAGGAGGTGAGGGACATCAAACTCCCTGATCCTGCCAGCACTGAGTACCATGATACGATCTGAGTCCATAATGGTGTTCAACCGGTGGGCTATGGTAAGAGTGGTGCAGTCTACAAACTCCCTTCGAATGGTCTGCTGAATGATGGCATCAGTGCTGGAAGAGAAAACATAGACAAGAAAAAGTGAAGGACAAGAAATACATCTGAAGCCACAATGAAGAAGAATCCCCTTACGTCATGTCCACATTAGCAGTAGCCTCATCGATGACCAAGATCTTGTTCTTCCGGAGAAGGGCTCGAGCCAAACACATCAGTTGCCTCTGGCCTACACTAAAGTTAGATCCACCTTCAGACACACTTGCTTCCAGCTGACCCTCCAGTTCCTGTATAGCAGTCCTCATCTGGACCTGCATGGACAGAATATTTGCATCTGATTATGTCACATGACAGTCACATGCACACAATGCAGTAATACCTGCTCAAGGGAAGTCCATATCTCCTCATCACTGTGCTGTCGAAATGGGTCCAAGTTGTACCTCACACTGCCACTGAATAGCACAGGGTCCTGAAGAGATAAAAGTGAGCGGAATTGAGAAAATAACCCACAATGCGCAAGTTATCGATTTGAGTTAGTGACACTGCATGAAGCAGAGTGGTTGAGTCATCTATTGCACTTGGATGCTCCAAAGCATTTAAACATTAACTTCTGGTTGTGACATATGTTCCACATGCTATCCGATTACCTCCACAAATGGTGACAAGCTGGGTTGGCTGTTGTGGAAAGCATATGTACGTACCTCATCCTTGTCATGTCAAGATCTTCACGCTTATATATATCGAGTAAGCTGAATATGTATCTAGTAAATTCTAGCAGGACTTGCTTGTTGTCTTTAGAGTAAATGATGTTTTGGCAGCAGTAGCCCACCCATTACCATTACTAAGGCTACAAAAGCTGTAGAAGTCAAAATTGTTCGCATCGGAAAAATTACAAAGGGAGTCACTGATTTATGTGACAGCAACCCAGTGTATGGCTCTTCCCTGATACACAGTAATCAAAAATCACACTACATTTGTATACTGTACTGTATAATTTGATGCTACTCATGACGTGTCTGTATAAATTGCGCACAATGGCCACCATGCCACTTTGGTGTGCGTTTGAGCTTCAGTGAATGGCTGTAAGATTGAATCTTAGCCAGAATATAGGGACTACAACACAGATACTATATGGATGATGCAATTAACTGCTTTCCTGTGAAATTTCACCAGTGCAACTGTTTCGTCCCACAGCTACTGCTAACATATTGGATGAAGTGGGTTGTTATCCATGTAGCCCTGACCTGTGGTATGATGGAGATCTTCTGCCTCACATCATGCAGTCCCAGTGCAGTCATAGGCACTCCATCAACCTCAACCACTCCCTCGGGTTCAGCCATGCGGAACAGGGCCTGCATCAGGGAGGACTTGCCAGCACCAGTGCGACCCACCACACCAATCTGAAGGATGGTGAAGGGATATAAGGGTGCACCTGGTTCATATACCGTGATGATATATTGATGCTAACGTTCGAGACACTGCACTGTCCAACTCACCTTCTCCTTTGGTTGAATATCCACTGACACATCCTTCAGGACGTAAGGAGTATCTGGAGCATAGCGGAACTTCATTCCAAGCAGGTGAATACCTCCTTGGTTTGGCCAAGACTTTGGAGGCTTCTGAACACCAGGTGGTGTTTCAAGTGATGCCTCAGGACGGAGATTGCCATAGGCTAACAGACGCTCAGCAGATATCATCTATGTGTATACACAAGTATGGGAAGATTATATAATAAAAGAGCCTTTCAACCTGCTATAGCTCTTTCACTCTCACTTCATACAAGTGTCATGAGTGAATGTCATATGCAGCTACTGCTTACTAAATTTTCCACCTCCACTGCTTGCCTGACACCATGTTGCAATAGAGCAGCAAGTGATATCGTGTACGATAGGGAGAGACCAATCAGGCTAGCATCAACACCTGGAGTGGACAGAAATTGACCAGTGCATATAGTGCAATGACTGGCAGCACAGAAAGCATAATGTGCTTCTGCTAGTCAAGTACTCACTGCTGGCTAGAGGAATGGCTGAAAGGGTTAGGATAGCAACAAACACACCAATGATGAAGTCAACACGCACAGCCAGCCACCTGTTGGCCATCAGGTACACACTCCAACCACGTGTCTGCTCATCTTGGTAGGCATGGAAGAAGGCAAGACTGGCAGGCTCCATCTCACATGCTCTGACAGTAGTCAGTCCCAGCAGAGTGGTGGAGAAGTGTGAGTAGAGAGGGCTGCGAGCTGATGAAAGGTAAGCAACACACAGTGAATACATAGTACTACTGAGTACAGAACACCTCTAGAATACTGTTTAGTTATAGCAATACTATATTTTCAGTACATGTTACAGTAAAGGTTACATGCTTTCCATAACATAGACTCTAATATGCACACTTGGACATTGGTTGCTGGTATTTGAACTGACCTATTGCCTCCAGCCGCTTCATTTCCCTTCCTGCCTTCAAGAAGTACCACCTCACAAAGAGGAAGGCAACAATGACCACAGCCACAGGGATGAAGGTGTACCAATTGGCAATGCCGGCCACAATCAGTACTGCAAAGAATCTGACCATGATCTAAATGGCAATAAGAGCAGAAAGGGATATTGAGCAAAGAACACTAGTGATTGTAATACGTATGTAGGTATGGCAGCTAGGTGGGGATGAAAAGCATCAGTGAGGTTTAAGTAAGGTCAATAAGAGGTAGACTAAGAGTGAACTGCTTATTAATCTTAGTGCGGTCATTCAATAACATCATTAATTAGTCGTGTAACCACTACACTCATGAATAGAGGGGTAAAAAGCTAGTGAGAATAATCAAGCAGCAGTAATGTGGGTTAATATGCCATACGTACTGTAGGTGACAGTTAACAAGCAGCAGGTGAAGGATAACAAGCAGGAGGTGAAGGATAACAAGAAGCATACAAGGCCCAGGGATAACAAGAAGGAGGTGCATGAGGTCTCGCACAGCTCAGATCCTTTCCCCCGTTACTGCTATTGGGCAATAGTGAAGGGGACAAAGGGTCTTGGCTACACAAGACTAGTTGAGGGTTAACAAACAGTAAGTGAGGGCTAAACAAGCAGTAGGTGAGGGCTAACAAGCATTAGGTGAGGGCTAACAAGCAGTAGGTGAGGGCTAAACAAGCAGAAGGTGAGGGCTAAACAAGCAGTAGGTGAGGGCTGAACAAGCAGCTGGTGAAGGCTAAAAAGCAGTATAGGTGAAGGCTAACAAGCAGTATAGGTGAAGGCTAACAAGCATTAAGTGAAGATTAGCAAGCAACAGATGAGGGCTAGCAAGCAACAGGTGAGGGTTAGCAAGCAACAGATGAGGGCTAGCAAGCAACAGGTGAGGGCTAACAAGCAACAGGTGAGGGTTAACAAGCAGTAGGTCAGGGCTAACAAGCAACAGGTGAGAGTTAACTAGCAGCAGGTGAAGGTTAAGACGACAACAGCAGCTTAGGGTATGTATCATTGCATGTCATGTGTAGCATATGGTAAGCTTACTGCCAAATAATCAGCGAATGGTTGTGGTATGATATCATCCAGGAACCCCAAGTCTTTGGAGAAGCGATTCAGAACACGACCTACACACATCATGAATATATACTGTATACATATGGCTCAAGGGAACAAGTCATGCACATGGCAACACAGCATGCAATACATACAACTTCAGGGCTGTAGCACCCAGTCCAGCCAGTCCAGCCATGGCCGAACCGGTTTGCTGCTGGAACAAAAATTCTAAGTATTGAAGATATGCATTTTAAACACACTTTCAAATTGGGGGGGTATTGGCCTAAGGTTGAACAACGTTGTAAAAGCAGAGTAGTCTTGTTACAGTGTTGTGAGACTTAGTTTGAACAAGGAATAGCCAGATACTTAGTCCTCTAACCAACCTTAATGGCGGCAGCCATTTTACAGATGTCGTATGATGTTTTTTGATGTTTTCTGATGTGTAAAATAATGTGTTAATCGATCGCCGTGCAAAATCAGACAGCACGGTAGTGCTTCAGCCATGTACAGCGGATTTATGCAACCTTGCAGCAGTTCCCATACCATGGACAGTTATTACCTAGGATATGGTCTGGTACTGTAGTCACCTATTATATATCACCCTGTTCATATCCTAGGCAACAACTAGCCAGGTATGGGAACTGTTGCAAGGTTGCATAAATCCGCTGTACATGGATGTATGCATGCAGCATGGTGGTATATATTTGTACATGGGAACATGTACGTAGCTTGAATGGGCATATGCATGCAATAGGATAGTCTCCTGTGGCAACCCTTGTTATTGCACACTCACATGTACACTTGCACTATAATACGCAGGCCGAGAAACAGGGGATGGTAGCAAGACCACAAGCGTGGCAAAATGTTGGCAGATGTAGGGATGGTGAAAACATAATTATTCAAAGTCAGCGCATGTTAATGACCTGGGTTTTGCATGGACCAGCCCTCCTTGTTGCATGGACCGGCTGGCCCCCCTCTTTGCATGGACCGGCCCTCCTCCTGTTTTGAAGGAAACATTTTTACACACCCTTTGCATTGATGGTGTCTTCTAGTCAAAGGAAGGAGAGATTTGTGCTGCCTAGCATCGGAGAGACAACCAAAAAACACTAGATTTCGATTTTTAATGTGCTATCTTCTTATTTCAATGCACTGTATTACCCGTTACATGGCACTTGATCGCCTTTCCTGCTGTAAGTGCCTGTTGGTCTATGTTACATTTTATCATACTCATAGAAGTGTTGATGGGCCTAGAATTGCTCCAAAAGTACTCACAGAACATCTAAATTTCAAACATTTTCCTGGGTTGGCATGCCCGCAGCCCCCTAGTTTGCATCATGTCATCTATGGCCTGACTGGTTTTTATCTTGGTGCTACAGGCCCATGAACTTGGCCACCTCCTTACCTATGGGATTGGTGTCAAAGAACCTGATAGGTGCCCTCAGGACAGCCCCAAACATTCGGTTGTGGAGAATCTTTGCTGCATTCACGCAGATGTAGAAGAATAGCACAGACCGAGCCACAGAGAGAATGGAAGCAGCACCAACCAGCCCAAAATAAATTTCTGCAAGCCAAAAGGAACATATTCAGTTTAGAGGTGTCACAATGCACACTGGCCGTAGAGTTAGCATGCACGACCACTCTTCATGCATCTTGATGTGCCTCATTCTTACGGACAATCCGATGAGCCGTAAAGTCACAGAGGAGGTTACTTGAGTTCTGATGTGCACATGTTTGATTAGCCTCAGCCCTACAGAAATACATGCACTGCTCTGACACACCTGCTGTTCACCCATTCACATCCCCCCTCACCCTCCCCACCACCACCACCACTGAAAGCTCAAACAGTGGCCATACTCACCACTCTGACAGATACCAATCAGACACTACTGTACTGACCTAGAGCAGAGAGATAAAAGGCACGAAACAGACATGGGTATAAACACATCATTTGCGTATGCAATAGTAGCATGTTAATTACAATACATGCACAACATGAATATGAACCACACTAGAGCTACATACCACCATGTGAGTGGATACTACCCATACACAGCATCCTCTCATTTCATTCTCACTATGCAACAGCTCATCTCTCCGCAGTGCCGGCATAAATCTAAGGCATGCCTTTCATACCTCTGCCAACAGGAACACGACCAATAGGAACAGAAGGAGAGCATATCCTCCCCCAGCGATGAAGTAGAGGCAGTACGTCTTGAGACTGACACTGCCGTGAGCTTTGTCCTCTTCAGGCAAGACACTGGCAGGGTCTGCTACCTGCAGAGAAAAGATCAGGCTACCTTACATTCAGTTATTACCATACAATGTGACTGCTGGAGATGCTGTTATCTTGCTAACTGCGTACAACTCTACTTGGTAATGTCATATTGAAACATAGCAAAATTACACAGATGCGCCACAATGCATTACACTATCGCTGCCCACAGAACAATGCGAGTAATCAATTCCATCACCTCCGTCTTGGTCTCATGACTGTGGTGCATGCCATGTTTGCTTTCCGGCCCAGGCGAGTCAGAGGAGATTGAGGAGTGATGAAATACAACACCATCTGTGCGGAGATGCAAAGTACATTGAATCTTCCACTACAGCTACACTTATGTATACATGTGTGATGGAACCCATCATGCAAATAACAATATGCTTTGGAAAAGGCCATTGCATACCAAATATGGAGATACCATCCAGTTGAGTTCAAGTATACACAACTGCACAGCACCCCAACATGTGCATTGCGAGGTACGTAGTTATTACTATAGAATGCATCTACAATAGATTGCGCACTTGCTGCAAATTCTGTCTCCATTAATTCTTGGTGGCTGATGCAATTGTTGATATCATTTTCCACTACACCTCTGGAAATGGTATGGTCTTTGTCCACAGCTTGGATGGTGTCTTCTAGACTATCTTCTAAACCAAATATGTCCTTGCTAGCTTCTGTGGTGTCACTAGAGACCATCTCACTCAGGACACTCTTCAGTGCAGCGCATTTTGGGTCCTCATCACTTCTCTCCACCATCTCCATGATCTCGCTGTAGGTACCACAAGCGAGGCATTCACCCTACGTACAGGCAGGTTGGGAAGTGCAGCTAATAATGTAAATTGTCACAAGATTATAGTGCAAAGATAAGTAAAATTATAGCGTCACTGATAGGAAGCAGTTTAGAAGCACAAGCCTGGCTGGCAGTTATGCTAAGAAAGCATATGCACATATGTAGCTAAATACTGGGTACTAGAGAAACATGTGCTTAGAACACATGGTCTTCGAGAAAGTCCCACCTGGTCCACTACCAGCATTGTGTCGGCCAACTGGGCATACTGCAGTTGGTGGGTGACCAGCACCACCACACTGCTGCTCAGTACGCCCTTCAGGCAAGTTTCAAACAGCCTGCGGCCAACAACAGTGTCCACTGCACTGAGAGGGTCATCCAACAGGTACACATCTGCTCTACGGTAAACGGCCCTATAAAAGATGCAAGAAAACCCAGTGAGTGATGCAAGTAGACACCAAACCATGTACTCGTGTCAAGCTGTAAAATTGTTAGTATCCTGATTCTATGCAATACACCAACTCAATTGGTGATAAGTTCACTTCTTGCCTTCAAACTGCCTTCAAATTGCCTTCATGACGATGATTAGATAACACAGGGCAATTCATACTAAGACTATTATCAGTACACCGATGAACCCACCTTGCCAGAGTGACTCTTGCCTTCTGACCCCCACTCAGTGTTACTCCTCTCTCCCCCACAGGAGTAGCCTCTCCATAGGGAAGCTGCTTCAAGTCCTCATTCAGGCAGCAGGCATCCACCACCTGCTGGTACCAGTTGGGGTCAAACTCACGCCCAAACAGAATATTCTCCCTCAGTGTCCCAGAGAACACCCAGGGGTCTTGTGCTGCGTATCCCAGACTGCCAACAATGTCAACACTTCCTTGTAGTGGCTGGAGCTCACCCAAGAGACAGTGGAGAATGGTGGACTGCAAGGAGGGACACGACAAACTCCTACTCACCCTATTGAGTATAGATGGTCCATGAATAGAGTAGAGAAGCTTGTCGACATCCACAGTGTATACAACGTACCTTCCCTGCTCCCACAGGTCCAACAATTGCCACCATTCGGGCATTCTGGCCGCAACAAAAGGAAATGTTCTTCAAGGTGAGTCTTCCACCAGTCTTTGCAATAGAAAGAAGCACACAATTGTGTTTAATGGTAAAATATTTGGTATCACCTAGCATGACATTTGTGTAACAATTAAGAGGGCATTCATGCATTGTGTAACAGTATACGTATGCATACTTACCTCTCCCTTCTCCCATGCAGCAGATAGGCCCTCCACCACCACTTTTGGTCTCTCTCTTGAGCCATTCTTACTTGGGTATCCTCCCATCTGACTACAACTCCCATCTACCAAATTAATCACATTTTCACATTTCCCCACACCGTAACCATTGGGAACAGATGATTTATTCAGAGATGGATGTCTGCTGTACCGTCTAGCCCGAGAGGGATCTGGGAGGTCCTTCAGAAGTAGCTCCTGAACATGGGATGTACAGCTGGGATTGAATGTTACTGTGTATACAAACAAAACATTTAATAGTGCACTTCTAAACAATAAATACCCAAACTTAAGTCTTGATACGTAACTGTGAGGAATAACCTTTGTACTGATCTACATACAGTAACAATAGTCACACTTCTACACACACAGCCATATGTTCAATCATTCTGCAGAAAGACAGCACGTGCCTCACAAATAAAACTTCCATCAGGCCTGCATATGCATCTAGTAGCACACAAGCATCAATTTCTCTATACCTAGTTTATGATTAGCAAACAAGAGAGATACAGGAGAAACATACATACACACGAGACGATGTGACATCTGCCTGCATATAATTATGTGAACCTTATGGCACTAGCAATCAATCGCTGCCATCTTTGCAGTGCTCCACAGCTCCTGGACCTTGAGTCACAGAAAATTGAACATGAAAGGAAGGAGACCATTGTAAAGTGACTTTCTACCGCCAGTACGTTGGAAGGCAACGAACACGTCTTCACCATTCATGAAGTGGATTACGGCCTCACGCTGTTCCTCTGTCAGATGCGTATAACCCAGGCGACACAAAGTGTTTGACAACGCTGCTTCTATCCTCGGTCTGGAGTACGCTATTTCCCATCACATGTATATATACATGGCTGGCCAGGGAATCATGTGACCGATCTGCAACCTGATTGGTATTCTCGATTCTGGGAATGAGACGTCACTAGGTCCAGGAATGTGGGCTCAGTTTGCCAGACCACCTACTGCACCTTTGTCAAAATGGCAGCCGGAAGTGGGCTGGGTACAAGACTATAAAGTCATATCCCTTGTGGACCAAAATGAATTACTGTAGACCAAAACGAATACTTACTTGAATCCTGCTGAAGGCAACCTTGGCCTCTTGGAAACCCACAACTGCATTCAGCAAATACCAGGATGATACAAATCTGGCATATGACATCAGCGAGATGGTAGTGAAGACAATAGCAGGAGTGAGAGGGTTCCCCGTCGTCAAAATGTATGTGGAGAATATGAGCAAGTTTACCACTCCAATAAAGGCATAGAATAGTGCAGGTTTGCATGCCTGGAACATTACAGCAGCCATGTTCAGCCTGGTTTCCTTCCTGTGATGGCAAACAAATGTGACAATGACGACAAAGTAAGAGGAACACAAGAATGGCATAACATTAACTAGTATTCCATATACAATGCACTACAGTAGTTTCACAATTTCTAGTCCCAATTGACATTTGTGCATTGCACTCAATCACGAGAGTAAAGTATTGAAACAATAGGCTCGCGTGCATGTGCTTCGATCTCTATGTGTGAGCCTAATAATATGGTATGGTTCCATCACACGAAACTGACCATATTCCTGGGCATGATTGAATATGATATGATTACTACCCCTGGCATAGCCTTACCAAGTCTGGATTATTCCACACTCCTATCTGACATTTCTACCAATGCCAAATTTTTGTCTTCCCCTTCAGCCTACCCAAGCGGCAATGTCTGTGAATGAATTTTTCTTGATATTACTCTGGAGGAATGCCATAATGTTACTAGGAAGTGGAGACAGTAACTTTAAAATGTGTAAACTTGAATAAATTTCACTTTTTTGTGTCGTTGACGTAAGTAAGCCTATAGCCTGGGTCTGAGCTCATTTTTTATAGCTTACGCATATGTACAGCTATATGGTATACTAGGGCATACATTAAAATGCAACCAGCATCACTTGAATGTATATAGCTAGCTATTTCAGTAAAGTACAGTGCATGAGCACAACTCGACCAGGGCAAGTACATTTTGGGCAACAACAGAACTGCAATCTGCTTTCACTGGCTGTCAAAAAGAAGGGATAGCCAGACGAAGCACTGGATGGTAGCAGACCCACTGACACATACATATTTGGAGCTGCGCTGGGAAGCCAGTCCCTGCTTAGCTAACACAGTGCGCATTTTTGCTTAACCCAAGGGAACAATGAAAGCATTCCTGGCCACGTGGGGCAAATGACGTCAGCCAATATGGCTGAATCGTCAACAGGTGTGTAGCCCTCACTGGAGCAATGAGCGTCGTTAAGAGCAATTTGAACGCAGCGTGCAGCGATGAAGTGGAGTGTTGAGCAGTTTCGTGGCTGATGGTGGCTAAGTAGAGCCTTTCATTGTCATGAGCACCTGCGGAGTACACTGGGCTATTGCACAATCTAGGTGTCTCGGGTTGACTGGGAGTCTGGGATGGATATACATATATACATATAATATTATACATACATATTATTATACAAATGGGGGACGACAACGCATCACGATTACTTGCCTTGCCTTTCGGCTCGGCAATAATGCACTCACCTGCGAATGTTGACTACAAGCTCCTTGAAGGCATACTCCCAACCATACATCTTGATCACTCTGATCCCAGAGATCACCTGGTTCATGACCTTCACACGTTTGTCTGTGTACTGGGCAGATCTGCGCCTGCATGTGTAGTTAAAACATGCATATTATAGCAGAGAATGGACATTTAGCAGTTAATTATAGCTTGTCACACATCATTAGAGGTTGTGTGATCTGATATTCAAATGAATGGAAAGGCATACTACTTAATTTCAGTACATCTGAACGTGTAGTTTACTCAAAGAAAGCATGGACCATGTTTCTCTACAAGAATCACTTGACATCAACAGGGCTGCAGCAGTTCTTGCCTCTTTACTGGCTGTGGAATGTGTAGTGGTGAATTACATACTCTCACCTCAGTTTGGCATACAGCTTTCCAATGAAGTACAGCAATGGGATCTGCATCAGGACTCCACTCATCCCTGCCAGTGAACTGGGGCCAAGACCAATGTAGAACCATAGCACCAGAGTCACTGCGACAACATATACTGGAGTCAAAATGAAGTATATGATGTAAATAAAAGCCTGCAGAAATAAATAAGAATATAGAACACAATTAAGGCTTTGGCAGCAGCAAAGTTCAGACTACAGTATCATAAGTGTACGTACGTGCAAAAACATAAGCACACAATGCAGATTCCGTCACACACCTGGTCAAGTCGCTGCACATCATAGCCAGCCAGGTTAACAATCTTCCCAATAGTAACTTGGCCAATGGTGGTCAAGTTCAATTCCAAGATCTTCTTGAAAATGGCACCAGTAGCTGCTATCCGACCAATCATACCTGACAACACAAGGGACATACAGGTCATAGCAGTCCACATACACACTCCATCACACATGCACTATAGGAACAACATGTACATATGCAGTGAGAATAATGCAAGATAAAGCAAACTCAACAACAATCATGGAGCTGAAATCCTGAAACCTACCTGGTGTGGACACAATGTAAGGATGCATAAAAGTGCATGAATTCATGTAACTATAGTCTCAATAGTAAATTTACACGAAACTGCCAACACCCACCATGTTCGTGGGCCCACAGAAATGCCCATGCATGATTGAGTGCTAGTGCAAAAAATATGGCTGCTATTCCAACAGCATACAAGTAAGCATCTCTGGTTTCTTCTAGTGAGCGGTCACTGACAAAGTAGTTGGCCAACCAGCCCACCATTATCGCAAGGAGGATCTGGAGGGCTAGCTGTGGAGGACAAAACATAAAGTATAAAGCACACTCAGATTGCAAATCAACTATCCTGCAATTACTGTACACGTTTATGCACCCTCAAATGGTGAATGAGGCTGTATATATGTACTGACAGAGCAATAAAGGGGGGGGGGAAGGGGGGAGGGCACTTTAGACATATTTTAGCTATATTTCCATACTTAGGTAGGATATCAATTCAATGTCCTAACCTGTGCTGCTTAAGCTTCCTTAGCCACTATCTCAATGGATGCTAGCTGTAAATGAACACTGAACCTAATAGCTATGCAAATAGAGGCAACCCCAAAGTAGCTTATACTAACCGAATAAACTGCGTACATTCTACAGCAGTGCTAATTGTTTGGACATGCAGAATGAATGTGAAGTGCTCCTTCAAACGAACCTCAATAGCACAGATTATGAACTGGGCAATGAATTTCACCCAAAACAGCTTCACAATTGCCACCCATAGTCGAGGACTCCTGCCTCCCTTACGGCGATTCAGTTCACATTGCCAGTGTCTGCAGAGTGCACATGGCATGCATGTAACAGAATATAAGGGATACGTGTACAACAGAGTTCTGTAGAAAGATCTGTCAACAAATAAATCATGCTTATTGAAATTAATATTGTATTATGGTACACAATTGAGGTTCCTCATTTTAATGTACAGAAGACGTAGCAGTCCATATTCTACAAAATCAAAAGACAATCAGTCACTTTGACAAGAGCTGCGTCAAATTGGCTTTTATAGTGCACATTAACATTTGGCAACCAGTTGTTACATTACTCAGCTCACTACTGTTCTTAGACAACAGCCCAGTAACTCAAACCATGTGAAAACTGCTCATCCTTTAGCCCCCACCAACCCGTGTGTAGTACAATCTTACATCATGACAGTATTCCAATATGTAGCTGAAATTCATAGTTAAAATGTCACTCTGCCGTAATACAACTACATGATTCCGCTCCCTCACTTCTGAAAATCATTCTGCAACTTCTCAGACAAGGCATAGTCTGGAGGATCTGGTAGATCCCTTTGCTGCAGCTTCTTCTTCCTCACACCAGCCCAGAACAAAGGCTCCAGCCACCTGCATTGGAAGAATCATGTGATGGTCATGTGAGAGACAAAATGTATCACATGATGAAAGAACTACAGTAACTGATGCATTAAAATTGTCCAGGGAGGTCATGCAAAAATGGTGGTAGCTATGTGTGAAAGACATCCTTATTTACCAGCTGGTTAGCATAGCTGCTAGTCCTACTTTGTCATCCTGTGTAAGACAAAAAGTAGTGGCTACCACCAGGTAGGTAAACATGGTGTACGTATATAGCGTTTTGTAGGGCCACATATGTACGTAGCTTGAGGCCTATAAAATGCTGTAGCTACCACTCTCAACTAGCTATATCGCGGTGCACAGCCATAGGTCCTATGCTCCACAATAAGGCCCTTAAAATTTCCCATCAGTGATACAGCTAGCCCAAGAGGCAGTTCTGTTAGCTGTTATGAGGCAGTATTCTGTTGTACCAAAGACCTTTGGTTGTACATGTACAGTGAAGATCTCATGGTCAGCTTCTTGTATCCTACTTGGCACACCTCAAACACCTTACGTGTTTGTTGCTTGAAGGATCACTGGGTTTACGCCACCAACCAACTACACCAGTATTGGTGTTACAGTTGGTTGGTGGCATAAACCCAGTGATCCTTCAAGCAACAAACCTAGCCTTTGCAGGGGCCTAACTGCAAGAGTCACTTTTGAACAACCTTACGTGTTACAACACGGAAGTGTGCGCGAAGCAGGATCGAGCGAACACACTTTCAGACATCCCTCTGTAGTACAATGCTTTAAGGTGAGCGACTCTGCGCAGCTGTTGGTGCGCAAAGTCCATGTGCCCAAAGACACTGATCATGAACGGAAAGATGTGAAGTTACACACTTACAGCCAGAAGAGTCTTGAAAGGACACTAGCTGACTGGTATCCCTTGGCTCCCTTCACTCGAAGATGAGAGGAGTCCACCCGGCTACACGAATCCACTTGATCGTGATCATCCGAAGAAAGTCGAGTGGTGGCGACCATCTTGGTAGTTCCCTCATATACGGTGGATCGATCCACGGCGTTAATGATATTCATTTATTAGGGCGTTAATGATATTCATATTTGGATCCACCATATATGAGGGAACTACCACCATCTTAAACATCTGATGCAATCCATTGTGCGCAATCCTCAGCGCGCACATGACTGCGTTGGTATGCTATGCTATCTGATACCACAAGGGCGGATCTAGGGGTGTTTCAAAGGTTTCCAGAAACTGGTCAGATCACCTCTGGCTAGTATTTGCATGTACCAGTCTTATAATGTCTATGCTTCCTTATAGCTATACCTTAATGTGTTGGAAATCAGTCATAACATTTTCTTGATCCGCCCTAGTACCATGCAATATACCCACAGCATGCATGGACTTAGGCATCTTAAGTGCTTCCCTATATAGTGGTACTAAGACCGCAGAGCATTGTACAACTACACAGAGAAAGCTATGTAGCTAGCTAGCTACTCACACTAGCTATATATAGGGCAACACAGGCACCCCCACCAACCAACACCCACCTGAGCACACCACCATCACCACCACCTCCCACCTTAGCCAGAATGGTAACTTCATCATCATCATCATTATAATTTTATTTTGCAACAGGAAGTGCTGCATCTGCGAAGCCGCAGGTTTTCATGCAGGTACTGATTTACTTTAATACAAGGACAAAACATGAGGGGAGGGAGGGACATGTAATAATGGCTGGAACAGAGGATAATAGGATGCAATTATTGTCAAGGAAAATAATGAGGTGGTCAGAAATCATGCGTTGTCAATCAATCAATATTCAGTTTGTTTGTTGCCGAGATGGATGCATGTGAACGCTGCATGAGTAGAGCCTTATAAAAGGCAGAATCTGAGCTCATGGACTTTACTTCATTCGGAAGGTCATTGTATAATTTGGCTCCAAAGTACTCAAATGAAGATTTATACCAATTAGTACGCAGTGCTTTCAAATGCAGATCTTTCACCCCGTGGGTGGAAGGATGGAGTCTCTTGTCGCAAATTTGCTACAGAGATAGTCGGGAGCACGTCTGCTTAGACACCTGCAGACTTGCAGTATTGTGCTGATATCTCTTCTGCATGAGAGAGGGGGCAGGCTCAGTTGACTGCGCATCCATCTTCCAACTTCCCTACTGCATGTAAGCAGCTGCCAGCTACCATGGCCAGTCTAGCTCTCAATGGCCATAGCTAGCTATAGCTAGCTACATCCTCTGGCACTGATCACCTAGCTAATATAACTATAATTATATTGTTAAAGCTGCCAGACACATCAATCCAGTGCATGCAGCCACATAATTTATACACATTTTTACACAACAATGCATGTACACTGCGTGGCCCAGGCCACAGCTAGA
>CAXHTE010000103.1:27500-45334 GCA_964019415.1 Ianthella basta
GCATTAGGAACAAACATGTTAGTGTCTTCGTTGGTGTCCCCGTCTTTTTCATTCTTTGCAGTGTACAAGTTAGGCCACTGAATGTACAGGACTTTGTCTGTTAGGAGAGCGAGAACGAAGGTGTAGGCCATTCCACGAACTTGGTCGCCATACCCACCGCACATTACGAGAGGCCTCAGACACTTCCATGTCAATGTCCGCGTGGCGGGCGCTGCCCTGGTTGCTGCGCTGTTATGCCAAGACAAGTACGCTAAAGTCTTCTTCAAGTAGGTCTTAATGATGGGCAGATTACCTACCAAGTATTCACACTCTCTGAGAAGACTTTGCTTGAAACTCAGTGTTCGCTGCAGGACGCTCAGACAAAGCTGCTGATCAGTGAGCGACTCCAGACTGGTCTCTGATGGAAGGGAAGATTCCCGTTTGGACTCTGATGGAGGGGAAGACGCGCTTCCTCTACTGGTTGGTAATACTATGTAGACAGATGGGGCGGTATCACTGTGAGGCACATGCGAATTGACCTTCAGGATGAGCAGAAGACTGCTGAGCCCGAGTAATATAATCAAGAAGCGAAACTTTCTATATTTGCAAGCATACTAGCTACTGCGTACATCGAAGGTAGCTAGCTAGTGGTCCAAGCTTTGTGACTGACTCTGTACTGACTAAACGTTAACTGGGAGCGATGAGTCAAGACAGTATCTACGTACGTGCTCAACCACCCCTTATATACTTAGCAATCAGAATTAATTGACTTCTATTGAGGAATGTGCCTGCTATAAATGTCTAGTCCTATCTTATAGCCCGTTTACACTACGCGATGAAACGGTTTTGAAAGTGAAACGGTTTTTACTGTATTGTAAACGGGCGTGAAACGCTTCTATAGCGAACCGCTCCAGGTGGAACAGTACCACCTCAGGTCCAAACCGTCCAATTATCGATAATTGCGCCACCCAAGCCTAGCGACCAGCGCAACGTGGCTTCCTACCGCCAGGACTAACTAGCCACGGCACCCACAGGACCCTCGTTTGGATCGGCTGTGCAACTGTCTACCAGCGACGGTCTTTAACGGCAATGGTGTCCGTGGGCGACCAACAACAGCTACGAATAGCCACGGCGCCTAGCCCAGTGTGTCTGGCGTGGGTAAAATGGCTGCCGCGAGATACTGAGTGTTGGAAGACAGTCAGTTTCGCTAGAGGTTTGTGACTGAAAGACGCCCAGTCTGTGCCTACAACTCTAGAACGGTCGTTTAGGCAGCACTGGAAAAGAAAATCTGAGCCTCACAAAGGACGAAGCGGAGAATGGCAACCCGTCCGAGGTGCGAACTTTTGGCTATCTATATATCGTAACGGCGAACGGCCTCCTCGACGATCACTGGAACAGGCGACTATCACAACGCACCGGTCTGTCAGGCGTACCATAACCCTGACTCGGAGCTGGCAGGGCTCCGACAGGCGAATGAGGGACGCGAGTATCCCCACCGGCTGGCGGTTGGAAGGGAATTATCCCCAACGGCCCCCTGCTACTACCCCACGACAGAATGAACTGGCCATGGAAAGCAGAGCTGAAGCAGTGCTACCACGGTTGGTAAGATGGCCTGGCTCAAAAGTCCTAGCAACAGCAGCACAGTGGATCTGTCAGTAACACACAACCATGGAGCAGCACCTCAAGATCAAGAAGCTTTGTCTCACCAGTTGACACTGTCACATGCACACAGACACACACTACTCATTATTCCATATGCATACACATGCATACACTGTCCATATGCATACAGACAACCCACGCCTCATATGCATACACACAACTTCCATATACATGTACACAACCTCCATATGCATACACACAACCCATGCCTCATATACATACACACAACCTCCATATGCATACACATGATCCCCATATGCATACACTCTTGCCACTACTAAAAACCCAACCAAGAGTCATTTAACAGTTTTAATTTGTGCCTTGTGTCCCTCAACATGTAGACAATAACTGTTACTCCGATGACTCCATTTCCTTATTTTTGTACTGTTGTCTTATAATAAGGAGATGTTTTGCCCCTTGTGTGTGTGTGTGTGCGTGTGTGTGTGTGTGTATGCTGAGTAGCACGCATACCCAATATCACTTGAAGTTGTTGTCTGTGGTAAGTTTACAAGTGTGTGTATGGACGCTTCGTAGCCAACTTGCAAATAACAGCAAAAGTTAAAGACAGCTTGTAGAGTGCATTACCGACAATATTATAACTCACTGATGCATTTCCTTTATGTGCAGCTTCTTTGCCAGTTAGTTGTTTTTAACTGGCCTTATGACGTACAAACATGCATGGTCCATCCCCACATCTACCCCCCCCCCCCCCCCCCCCATCCAGCATCTAATTTATATAGCTGTCTGTGTGTGTGTGTGTGTTCACTATGCGTGCGCATGTTTCTTGCTCCATCATCGTCAAACTCGCTATGGTTTCTGTGGGCACCGGGGGGGGCAAGTTTTAACGGGCTTGACGTCGCCCGTCTTGTGGTTCGCAGAGAGTTATCCGTCCATTTCCGCTTTTTCTTTCGTGGACAACAGCCATTTTCGTATCATTGTTCCCACTGGTTTTTGATTTTTACCAGACTTGATTGGCTGTCGTCCCATGGTTAAATTTAAACTGATAATCATCGCACAAGCTTAAATTATATTTCAATAACATGGTTGCAGAGGGCATCAGGGGGCATGCAGGCGGCAGGCACTGTAGCTCACCGAAGGCAGGCTACTCTGCCAGTATCCTATATACTCCTAACAGTGTGTGCTATGGTAATAGGTTGATGCTCAATAGAATGGTGTCTGTAATCCAGTTCCTGGTTGTCACCACAACAGATAATTGTAATCTCTCGCAATCATGGTTATCCGTTGTGGTGACAAGATCTCTTTCAGTCCCTTCCTTTGTTGCTGGTACAGTTGGCATGTTGTTCCAGCACATGATGTAATGTGTAGTATATCCTTATCCTTAATATTTTAATCTTTTCCAGTCTTTGCGTTCGTTCGTTTTGCTTGTGCGTGCCATTTAAAACGGACATTTGATTGGACGACGCAATGACGTAACCGCAATCATGGCCGCTCTGGCAGTGCGCATGTGCCTGGCAGCCAGCCGTCTCTTAGACACTCTGCGCGACTCAGGTTGGGTCTCCAAGGCGCGACGCACACTTGCGCAGAAGCTTACTGTTATTATCTGGTGCGAGGGAGCTGCTCTGGCTATCGGTACGTGGGTATTTTTGTTTCACTGTTTGGATACTTTAGCTCAGTGTTCTGGGCTGCCGAAAGCCCTCTCTCTATCGCGAAGTAAGCTATTGGGCAGAAAGCTTGCTTGGCTTTGGCACTGCCTTATTGGCAAAAGAAAGACATGACCATGCAATACTTTTAACATGGTGTAGATGTAGCTATAGCTATGTATATGTGCATGCAAGTGCATGACAGTGGCCAACGTCAGTGTAAACAAGATCAGCAATATATCCAGACAATGTCACCCAGCTGCAATCACCCAATTGGTGATGGATGTCCTGTGTTGTCCACTTGGCGACGCGATGCAGAGTGAGCATGGCCTTCGTCCGCGCTCGCTCGTAGTTTATTATACTTTTCATAGTACTGCATGAGTACAGCAGCAAAAATGCCAATGATCAAACAGAGTTCCCCTTCCTACGTGCATATGTACCTATGAGTCTCAGTAGCTATGTGACTAGTTTTACATGGGTGTGTATCGCACTTCACATTCTAGCACTCTGGCTTCATCTAATGTGATATATATGCTTACCTGTCCAGATGTAGACTTGCCATAATTGCCATATACACTGATTGTGTCACTACACTTGTACTAAAGAGGCAGTTCCCATGCACACGTATGCACAACAATATAACATACCTAGGAAGGCTAATGTATACAGTAACATTAGCTTGCTATTTTTGACCGGTATTTATACCAATTTATTGGGAGTATCATGAATTGTCATCTACAACAAGAAGCACTGTACAGTAACTTGTTGAGTGATAGAGGTTAATTGGGAAGGTGTGTGTGTGTGTGTGTGTGTGTGTGTGTGTGTGTGTGTGTGTGTGTGTGTGTGTGTGTGCATGTGTTTGTAATTAATCAGATTCTGTATTAATGTACATAAACATAGTTATCATGCAAAGAACAAAAGTTCAGGGATAAGGAATTGTGTATATACCCTAGCACACATATGTACACACAGACACAAGTATGTATGCCACACACACACACACACACACACACACACACACACACACACACACACACACATGAATTCTTTCCGCATAAACATGCACAGAGAGTGCATACTGCACTCAATCCAGTGTGTCAAATGCACATGACCATTTTGTTGAAAAGGTTTCACAAAATTGTTCACTTTTAGGTAGGTTACTGCATTTATTGCTCTGACTTATTAATATGGTAGTGAACAGCATACAGTAACATTGATCCTGAAGGAGATGACACAAGATGATGATGGGTGTGGTAATGGAAAACATTAAGTTGAAATACAATTCCAATAATTAAGGTCAATGAAATAACGATAAATTAATGGAATAAAATAGTGAAGAAATAAACTAACCACAATTATGTAAATTAATGATGATTGAATAAATGATGCTACAATATTACTAATAATAAGGATAAGTAAATAAGCGACAACTAAAGCAGAAACTATTAAGAACATGCAGCCTAGTCATTATCAGCAGCGGAGGAATAAGCTCCGCAAAGGGGAATCGTCACCTAGTCAATGTCAGTGGCAGGGAGTGATCCCAGCATGGTGGCCGCGTTGCCCACTTGAATGGTGACAGAGAGGCATTGGAGCAGGTATGCAAATGAACTGGGCTCTCTAGTTACAGACCTGAGGTGTTTACCGAGGTTCATCGAGGTTCTGGACTCAGACTTGATCAATTTAATTAATTGTACATTTAAAATAATTTTTACACCTATTTATTTAAAATTTTAATTATATCTTAATTATTCCACTAAATTTCAGTAGTTTATTTCTTCACTGATTTATTCCATTAATATAATGTTTCTTTAATTGCAATAGTGTGATAGAACTATCTGAAGTCATTGAAGCATTATCCTTTTGATATGGTCAGTCAAAGGCTACTGCTCAAGTGTCATGTACTTTGATAGTGTTGTCACGCTGATCCACCTAGTTGTCTCACCACAAAGGTTAATTACACAGGGCTTCATAAATCACTATACTGTTGCCACTCAATGACCAAACATAGTTGTGCTTCTTGTTGGGGAGCTTTTGCAGGTTAAACACACAGCAATGATTGAACAACAAGATTTACAGGTTGTTTCAACTGCAAAGGTCTCCATCAGCCTCAAAGTAGTTCTGTTATGCAGCTGATGAAGACCTTTGGAGTGATACATCCTATAGTCATGTGAATCTAGATCTTGTTGTTCATTCATTAACTGCTATAATACATTGCTCGCCAAAGCTCAAGACTAGTTCACTCCTGTAGCATTAGATTTCACCACATCATAAGTAGCTTTTGATACTGATCCCAAAACTCTTTATAGGATTATATCCTTTAGCTACTTGACAAGGTTGACAAGGTATACACAGTTGGATGCTTTGATCTCCTTCATGAAGGCCATCAGAACCTCTCTAGACAAATGAGGCAGCTTTGGAAAGGAGGTGAGTGCGCAGTTGATGGTTGTGTAGTTGGGGCATTGCTCGGCTTTGAATAGTCAATGATCCACTATTTAGTGGTCATTTGTGCGAATGAGGGAGTGTGTGTTGTTGTGTCTTTGATCATAACTATTTCATTATGTATTGCATATAGATATAGTGTCTGCTTGTGTGTGTTTGTATGTGTATATGTGTATATGAATGTGTGTGTGTGTGTCCTTTGCGCGCGTGTGTGTGTGTGTGTGTGTGTGTGTGTGTGTGTGTGTGTGGATGAAGGCTTCATCCACCGCCCCTAATCTGCAAACGTGCTGTAGTATCTTGAGCCTAGATCCCGCCCAACATCCTTGATGGATAAGGAGTACAGAGGAGGAGGAGGAGGAGGTGTGTGTGTGTGTGTGTGTGTGTGTGTGTGTGTGTGTGTGTGCGTGTGTGTGTGTGTGTGTGTGTGTGTGCATGTGTGTGTGTGTGTGTGTGTGTGTGTCTGTTTGTGTGTGTGTATATGTGTGTGTTTGTGTGTGTGTATTGGTAGGTTCCAGTGCACTCTTGATAGGTCTCTCAATCTCGATCATTTTACTTCCTCACTCCCTTCGCCTTTTACCCTTTATCTCCTGTCCCATTTACCACTACGTAGGTCTTTGTCGTCTCCAGTACAGACCCCGCCCCATACATCAAGTGCTGTGTGCACCTTGATACTGGACAGACTGAGCTGTACAAGCAGGGAGACGATATGCCTCAGTTTCCAGGACAATGCACTGCGATATACTGCATATATGCTGTATATGCCTTTGACGCACGTTTCCAGAAATAAATGCATATTATACAGTATTTTGTACACTCTTTGTATAATACTGGTACTGTATCTACCTAACTGCACTGTGTTCTGTGTGTTGTGATATGTATCCATATGCATGAATGCACATAGCTACAGTTTCTCTAGTGACAAGTTTCTACAGAGACAAGATTATACGTAGTCCCTCAGTGACAGTGGATGGGTAAATAGCACTTTATGTAGTGTGAATGGATGCAAGACCAGCTGCTGTCATAAGTTCCCTCTAGCCAGTCCACTGAGCAGTTGAATCTACATGTGAGTCTAGGTTTCTTTCAGAGGACATCTTAGTAATAAAATTAATAATACTACATCTTGACATGGACTTTGTGCTCACTATGAATATAATTAAGGTAACTATGAGTATTATAGAATTATCAGTTGTATACTATATATATACTTATACATTATATTGCATACTCTATGTAACGGTATAGTGCTAGGTATCTTGTTGTACAGATGCAGAGCGTGTATTGCATGTTGTTCATATTGCTATATATTCTGAATCACTAATAGCTAGTACAATAATCAGTGGCAAGCACAATAATATAAACACTATTCTGTACTCAGACAACTGTTTGTTCTCTATCCTCTCCAGAGAGCGTTCATGTAATGTGCTGTTCTTTGCTTTCTACAGTGTATGCAGCTAATTTTGCAGGATGTTATTCTGCAAATTCCTCAAGTTTGCAGGCATTCATGAAGTATCGGTATGAAAATCTCCCTACTTCTATTAAATATTAGGGAGGATACCAGCCTGAATCCACAAAACGAGAATGTGCAAATCCATGGGCAAAGGGTATATATAAAGTGCACATCCCACAAAATATTTGTATGCAAACATGCACAGGGGAAATATATATATTGACTGCTTTCATGATCCACGTCAGCTACAAGTCTGTCCTGTCTGGTAGAATATGTACTAGTGAAACCTGTTCGATGTTGAGAATGATCAAGACACAGCAAAAACAATCACTGAATTTAATTGAATGACAATAGTGTGACTTCAACCATTACAGTGCATGGTGCAGCTAATGTAGTGAGAGGTAAAGCAGGAAATTGCCCCCTCCCCATTAATTATCATTCCCATGTTACCTGTAACCTCAGTATGCCAATCATAATTCTCAGATACAGCACTCGATGAAATATCTGTTTGTAGACAATGACAATTAACATTAGAGAACACAGCCAGAAAACAATTTAAAGTTACAGGCATGCATTTATGCAGTTAGAGTAACAGTCACAATATATACCCATTGTCAAGAGTACCCTCATATAGTATAGCCTGCCTCATTTGGCTAACTACTCTTGGGCATCGTCGGCATTACTAGCATGCATGTATGCAGCATGTACAGCATATAATTATAGTACATACAACTAAATATCTCAGCATAATCATTTCAGAGAAATTAATTGCCGAGCCGAAAGGCGAGGCAAGTAATCGTGATGCGTTGTCGTCCCCCGTTTGTATATATGTATGTATAAAGTGAGGGCTTCTCAGCTGGCTCAGGCATCAGAAAGGGTTGGTTCTCTAATACCAGCTTCACAACAGGGTTGAAAACTTTGCCGACATTTCAACCAGATGCTCTGGTCTTCTTCAGGGCGAAGATGCATGTATGTATGTATGTATGTATATATGTATATCCGTCCCAGTCAACCCGAGACTTTTAGATTGCGCAATAGCCCGGTGTTCACCGCAGGCGCTCACGACAACAAAACGCTCTACTTGGCCACCGTTAGCCACAAAACTGCTCAAAACTCCACTTCATCGCTGCACGCTGTGTTCAGATTGCTGTTAACGTAGCCCAATGCTCCAGAGGGCGAAGCGCAAAACACGCACTGTGGTTAGCACAGCACGAACGGGCTTCCCTGCACAGCTCCAAATATGTAGGTGTCGATTGCTCAGCTGCCATCCAGTGCTTCGTATGGCTTGCTATCCCTTCTTTCTGCCAGCCAGTGAAAGCAGATTGCAGTTCTATTATTGCCCAAAATGTACTTGCCCTGGTCGAGTTACGCTCATGCACTGTACTTTACTGAAATAGCTAGCTATATACATTCAAGCGAGGCTGGTTGCATTTTAATGTATGCCCTAGTACGAACTATACTGCAGCAGGCTAAAATCTTCTGTGTATGCATGTGAGGTATATATTAGTTACTATACAGTAGTTCAATATGTCAATGATTTTCATGACAACTCCAGCCTATCACAAGGGGAGACTGCATGGTGTACGAGTCAAATTAAATGTTTCGACCCCAATGCAAGGGTCTTTGTCACGGATGCGGGCCCCTGGATAGGGGTTGAAGAGTTTGATTGACTTGTACACCAGTCTCCCCTTGTGATCGGCTATAGAGTTGTTTCCAGAGATTCTTGATATAATAAGCTCAGCCACTCAGAAGCCTTCAAGTAGTTCAGTATATTCCATTACGCACTGAAGATATACGTTACAGCACCTCGCCAATTTTGGCAACATTTGTTATTCATGATGCTTAATTCACTTCAAAGTCAGACTGGCTTGGCATATCCAAAATAAAATTAGATGCTCCATACTTCCTTTGGTACAATGAAACATGTCTAAGATGGTTATATATGGTGTTAGGCAGACACCTCTCTAAAACAGCCAGCCTCTCTTGCCTAAATAGCACTATAGCATCACAATCTAACTCTGTAGAGCAGCCACCTCACCATTAAGGTCTGTTCGAACTGATTCACAGGTGGCTGTCTTAGACAGGTTCCACTGTGCACACTGTGCCCAGTACACTAACACTACAATTATTCACCATAGGCCAGTTTGCAATTGCCAGATCACATAATAAAGTGGTATACGTTAACACACCACTGTCTGAGATCTACCAACTGCACACAACACATCCAGAAGACAACTATGCCTGGTAGGTTAATGGCATTTCCCGATGCCATCATGCTGGTACACAAGGGCTGGAAGACTACTAAAGTCAGAAGCCCGGTGGAGTGTGCCCTATTCGAAAGATATTGTGCATGTAACATTCATGTTTCTTGCACTGAGCAAGTGATAACATGCAGCATGTCAATTGCATGTCCATACAGCTTTTATATTCAGGGATTTTTGGAAATTTTACATGTTTGTAATATGTGTGTTGCAGACTGTGAACCCATTACAAATTGTGAGACATTACCACAGAAAGTGTCGTGAAAATAATTACATAAATTAAACTGATAGATAAGCAAAGTTTGTAGTGTAGTTTGTACATGCACAAAATAGTGTGAGCATAATTACAAGTACTGTAACATTATTGAACATAAATGTATCAGAAGTCAGACTCCATAATTATTAACCTATTAAGTCCCACATATTTGCATAAAGAATTGCATAATAATGCATAAGGCTCTATGACATATCTGCATGAATGACACAAGTCATGGTCATTTCACTTTGTCTGCTACAAATGGATAACAGCTACATGTTTTCAGAGCATGTCTGTCCTGATCAATCTTGTGTAATACAGTCAAGATCCAAGCTTTGCATGAAGTCACACACCTCCTTGCAATTGCTACATGACCAGAAGAGTAACTGGGAGGCATAGTGACAAAGCACGGATATAATTGACATTCACAAATAGCCTCCCTATTAGACATTCCAGCAGGTCAGCTACAAATCAAGCGAATGGGATGGAGGCACTGTTATTCACAATAGTGGACACAGTCCACTTAGGAATGGACTCTTCAACACCATGTACACATGCTTACAACAGTGATTGAGATGGATGCACGTCTACACAATGGGGAATTCAGGCAACTCGGAATGGACTCTTCAACACTATGTACACATGCTTACAACAGTGATTGAGATGGATGCACGTCTACACAATGGGGAATTCAGGCGACTTGGAATGGACTCTTCAACACCATGTACACAAGCTTACAATAGTGCTTGAAATGGATGCACGTCTACACAATGGTGGATTCAGACGACTTGGAATGAACGTTTCAACACCATGTACACATGCTTACAACAGTGATTGAGATGGATGCATGTCTACACAATGGGGAATTCAGACGACTCGGAATGAATTCTTCAACACTGTGTACACAAGCTTACAATAGTGCTTGAGATGAATGCACTTCACCACAATGGTGGATTCAGGCGACTTGGAATGGACTCTTCAACACCATGTACACAAGCTTACAATAGTGCTTGAAATGGATGCACGTCTACACAATGGTGGATTCAGACGACTTGGAATGAACGTTTCAACACCATGTACACATGCTTACAACAGTGATTGAGATGGATGCACGTCTACACAATGGGGAATTCAGACGACTTGGAATGAATTCTTCAACACCATGTACACAAGCTTACAATAGTGCTTGAAATGGACTCAGATCAATTATTACACAAGGACCACATGAGCGTACAGTACACGTGTATATATACATTGGTCCTAGAAGGTTCTAGATCTTGTCATTACATATTAACAATTAAGAGTTGCAACACAACATGTGAAAGTCATGCAACAGTACACAAGGTAAGTCTGCTTGCTACAGATGCATGTCTACACAATGGGGAATTCAGGTGACTCAGAATGGACTCTTGAACACCATGTACACATGCTTACAACAGTGATTGAGATGGATGCACGTCTACACAATGGTGGATTCAGACGACTCGGAATGGACATTTCAATACTATTTACACATGCTTACAACAGTGATTGAGATGGATGCAGTTCAACACAATGGGGAATTCAGATGAGTCGGAATGGACTCTTCAACACCATGTACACATGCTTACAATAGTGCTTGAGAGGGATACACGTCTACACAATGGGGAATTCAGATGAGTCGGAATGGATACTTCAACACCATGTACACAAGCTTACAATAGTGCTTGAGATGAATGCACGTCTACACAATGGTAGATTCAGGTGACTCAGAATGGACTCTTGAACACCATGTACACATGCTTACAACAGTGATTGAGATGGATGCACGTCTACACAATGGTGGATTCAGACGACTTGGAATGGACATTTCAATACCATTTACACATGCTTACAACAGTGATCGAGATGGATGCACTTCAACACAATGGGGAATTCAGGCGACTCGGAATGGACTCTTCAACACTGTGTACACATGCTTACAATAGTGCTTGAAATGGATGCACATCTACACAATGGGGAGTTCAGATGACTCGGAATGAAATCTTCAGCACCATGTACACATGCTTACAATAGTGCTTGAGATGAATGCACTCAACACAGTGGTGGATTCAGACGACTTGGAATGAACTCTTCAACACTGTGTACACAAGCTTACAATAGTGCTTGAAATGGATGCACAATTACACAATGGCAGATTCAGACGACTTGGAATGGACTCTTCAACATCATGTACACAACAGGGAACAAGATGTGTGTACATGTACAAAGACAACACATCAGTACAGATGTGAACTTTTATGCACACATTACTATAGAACATTAGGCATCCGCACACTACATACTGTATACAGGGACACTTTAGAATGTGCTCTATAGGTAACATATGGTGAACAGAGGCCGGTAGAACAGTAGAGATGATAATACTCAAAGTGTGGAATGCCTGCTGCCATGTTCCAAGGTGCAAAAGACCTGAATGTAAGGGTTCTTCCACTGGCACTGCAAGGAGATGTGTTGGACAAAAGGACTGAACAGTATTGAAGTGCTTGACTCTCCAGAAATGACCAACCATACCACACAAGCACACACATGTATACACAATATACTTGTATGCGTATTACAGTGAACACAAATGCATGAGATCTAGAGGGTAAAATAATGTGCTGCAGTTTCTATTAAGCAGTGGGCTCACACACGAAGGTGCTTCCAATTGCAAGTGCAACAAGCGTACCTCTGTGATCTTTACTGATCTCTTTCTTCTCTTTGAAGTCCTTTCGGTGGCTTGAAATGTTGAACAGCTCTTCATCTTGCTGCTGCAGCTGCCGCTGTCTCACTGACAGGCACTCATTACCTAGGATACAGTTTCAGTGTGTGTTTTTATTCTGGCAAGTACATTAACCCTTACTACAAGGATATTTCTGTTTCAGTATATGTTACAGAGAGGGCTAGTGGCATATGCACCCAAAACCGAGGCTTGAGTACAAAAGGGAGCACTCTGGCTACAGGACTGGAGGAGTGCTACATGTACTGCTTCTTGGTTGGGGTTAAATTTACATTGAATAATTATGTACAACGAAATATTCATAAATTAACTACATTACAATACAGAAGATGTATAACTGTATGTTCATGGAAGTATTAATTACACAATACAGGACCTGCACACCAGTCTGTCTGTCTGTCTGTAGCTCAGCTCACATCAGCCCTAAGAGGGGATTGGCATACTGCATGGGCCGAACACTAGGGTGGGGCTAGAGATGGGGAAGATGGGAACAGGCACACATAGACACCTCCAGCAATTCCATCTCATGCACACATACTCACACGTACACACACACACACACACACACACACACACACACACACACACACACACACACACACACACACACACACACACACACACACACACACATGCACAAACACACACACAAGCGAATACACACATATACATGAAGTGCATACACACACATGCAGTGCACTTACAACTGCCTCATAGGTTGTGAATTCAGGCCTCAGACTGGAAGTGAGAGTGATGAAGGCACCCTTGTTGGTGCGGTAGAGGACGATACACAGGACTGGTGGACAAATTGTGTATAAAATTTCATGGGACAGTACTTTTTGCCCCACAACTTTTCTCAGTCCCTTGCTACCCTCTGAGTCCTTCCCCCTCTCCCCCCCTCCACCTTCCCCTTCTTCTACCCTTCATTCCCTTTCCCTCTTGACCCCCACCTCAAGTGCTGTGTGCACCTCGACCATGGACAGATTGGGCTGTCGGTACTAGGAGTCGATATGCCACAGTTAACGGGCCGACACCTCTGTGAGGAGTTAGTGCCTGTACAATTTGTGCCGTACACGGAAGGAGTCAGTCCAACTCTTCTAAGAGCGCAGCTGCAAGCACGACAGGAATAGTGACAGGTTCAATGGGTGCCTTGTGGAAAAGGTAACAATTAATACACACATGCAATTTGTATGTTTTTTCATGGCCCTAATATATACCATTTCAACACAGTGCTAGTAACTGCATATAATAGAGGCATATTTGTATACACGTTTTATGTAGATATCTACAAATATTAACATAAATACAGTATTTTGCATAATTTTGTATGTTCATGGTACTGCGTGTAAAGATTGAACATATGTGTTGTAGCTACAGTTCCTGTGATGACACAGCTAGTCCTCAGTGACAGTGATATGGGTAAGTAGCAGTTTATGTAATGTGAACGGATGCATGTCCAGCTGCTGTCATAAGTGCCTCTAGCAGGTACACTGAACTAGTAACAATCAGTGGAGATCTGAACAGTATATGTGCTATGGGACCATAACCACACCTTCATTTGGAGTGGGGGCACATTATGAATATAATTGTGGTAACCATGAATATTATTATACTAGCAGGGCGCCTGCATCCATGTGTATGCTAATGTTGCAGTATAGTCTATGTCGCTGTATTTAGCTATGTACATGGCTGCACAGAATGTATTGCATGTTGTTCAAATGCTTATTTTGAATAGTCAGGGGCACAAAAAGGAAAGACATTACTGAACCCAGTAAGCTGAGTGTTCTATTGTCAATCCAAAGAACCTTCAATATGCTCTTCTCTGCTTTCTTTATTTGCATGCTGATTTTGTGGGGTGTTAAAATCTCCTATTGCTGTTAGATATTAAGGAATACAAGGGCTTTGTGAAATTGAAACCATACCAATCTATGGGCAAGGAACATGTTTGAAACATTCATCCCACAAGCGTACAGGACTGGCCAGGAGACGTAACGGCTGCCTCTTGGCCAGCCTGATTCATGTCCGCAGTATACTAGTCTGTTCTGTGTAGTAGAATTAGCATGCACCATTAAAAAATCTGTTAGACATTTCCCCCCTCTGGTTCATGTTCATGCAGATAAGGAGTGCTTGCTAGGAGTGAGATCATTCTACACAAGCATGCAGTTGAAAGACATGGAGTTAAAAGTACTTTTGATCAATAGTAAGGAGGACTGTATTGTAAACTTCAAACGGTTACATAGCTTCACACAAATGCCACAATACATACATCATCACATATAGTCCTCCTTTGTATGGTCACTTTGTGCTACTCCTGTGAATACCTATTCATAACAGTTGTTACACAAGGCAGCCCTTTCTATAATATACAGCCTGTGTGTGTGTGTGTGTGTGTGTGTGTGTGTGTGTGTGTGTGTGTGTGTGTGTGTGTGTGTGTGTGTGTGTGTGTGTGTGTGTGTGTGTGTGTGTATGTGTGTGTGTTTGTGTTGTGGTAATGACAATTGGAATTACACTTTTCTAGGTAATTGTAGTTAAATTGGAATTGAGAAATATTTGCTGAAGTAATTGTTATGGTAGTTGATTACATTCATGTAATTGAATATGATACCAAATTCCAGAATTACACACAATTACATTTCTCCTCCTTTGTCCCAGAGTCTCCCTGACATTTGCAGAATAAAATCTCATGATTACCCTACTCTTGCAACCTAGCTCTTTAGGTATTCTATTCAGCTACATCTGCACTACTGGAGCATGTTCAGTCAGGCAGACAATACATTTGAAAACCATTCAGACGTCACATGCTTTTGAAAGAAACTTGAAACACTACTATGTATAATGACGGACCGAAGAAATGTTAATGTAATTGTAATCATAATTGCAATTAGCGTGTGCATGCATGTGTGTGTGCATGTGTGTGTATGTGTCTGTGTGTATGTGTTTGTGTGTGTGTATAGGTAGGTTCCAATGCACTCTTGATAGGTTTCTCATCTCAATCATTTTCCTTCCGCATTCCCTTGGCCTTCTTTTTCCCTTCATCCCTTGATACCGGACAGACTGGGCTGTATGTGCGAGGAGACGATGCGCCACTGTTTCCAGGACGATGCCTCTGCGAGGAGTTAATGCCCGTGCATTTTGTGCCGTACACTAAAGGAGTCAGTTCAACTCTGCTAAGAGCACAGCTTCAGGCAAGACAGGAAGAGTGACCAGTTCAATGGGTGACTTGTGGAAAGAGTAACAATTCAGTTTTGTATGTTTGTGCTCTTGGTCCCTTACACACCCTTTAAAGCACAATGTAACTGTGTAGAGTATGTGACTTTTAATGCGTACTACAGAGTACAAAATTTTGTATAGTTTTTGTACATCACTAGTACTGTATCTACCAAACTGCACTCTGTGCTGTGTGTTCCCCTTTTTATGACATGTATCCATATGGAAGGGATGTGTGCACACAGCTGCATGCAGTTCCTGTGATGACATGGCTAGTCCTCAGTGGCAGTGGATGGGTAAATAGCACTTTATGTAGTGTGGACGGATGCATGACCAGTTGGTGTTGAAAGTGCCCCCAACTGGTACACTGAGATATTGTTTATAATCATGCAGTGGATGTCTTAACAGTATACTAGAATATTTATAATTTTTATAATTATAACCACCACCTACCCTTCAGTTGTATCGACTGGTGTGCACATTGTGAATACAATTATGGTAACCATGAATATGATTATATCATGTTGCATGACGCTAAACTACTAATATTGCAGTATAACCTATGTAATCAAACAGTCTGTTAATTAAAAGTCCATAATGGAACAATACACAAATAATATTATGTAAATATGAAATTAAGTATTATAAGGAACAAGCAGTGTCATGCTCAGAGCACACATGCAGGCAATAGGGGGCAATGATAGTCGGGGGGGAGAAGTGGGCACTTGCTCTCAAAACGAATGCTGCATTAATTGCCTCTTTGAACCACCACAGACAGCCTCTGGAGTAGGTCGGTCAATGAGCTCTACTCGCCTGTAGCCTGCCAGAGACAGCTGCTGAGGTCCCTTAGGAACTCCAAAGTAAGTGGGCTACAAGCTCCCGAAGATTCAATAGCTATTGGGGTGAAGGAATAGGTTGAATCTAGGCAACTGTACTTGCATGGTCAACTTCAAGGCTCTCTGACAAGGCTACCACATTTCTCCAGCTTCCCAGCTTCATTGGCGGCACTCAGGAGGTATGGGGGGGAAAGGCTGCATGGCCACAGGCTGATCTACGTCTGCTAGAAGTCTGTTCTTGCATTATAATTATTATTATTAAAGTGACAAAACAGCATACATAGAGCAGGGGCTGCTCAGCCAAAAGAAAGGCCTATACTTGTCATTGTTAGCTAGTAGCTAAACACTAAACAAACGTGCTAGTTATCTACAAAACAGATGGGTATAACAATAATATCTCGTACCCAGACCACTTCCGGCCGCCATTTTGAAATGGGCCAAATCCATATACACCTCAGCGCCGTAATACTTAAAGAACACAGCTACAAAACTTATAGTGTTTTAGGCAAGCCTCACTGCAGTTAAAGTGACTACATAATTATAGCTATTGCATACGTCCTATGTACCTTTACTTTTGTATACTATAGGCTATATACCACCTCTGCATCAGTTGAATAATTACTCTTGAGTATTATTGGCATGATCACCAATGAGGAAAAGAGTAAAGCACTTTGTTGGATTCCTCCATATTTCCATGGTCTCGCTGTAGCCTGCAGGGTCCACCACATAATGGTCATTGGGAAAGTGAAACTCCCTATCTAAAACCACTGTCAATGCACTTTGATCAAAACGATGGCAGCCAATGTAGGCGAATTCCTCAATGGTATCAATCTGCTTAACTTGCTCCTTGTACTTGTCAAAATTATAGCCAAAAGGTGAAGATCCACTTGGGGCGATGCATTCTTCATGAAGTGCACAGTCAACTAAAGGTGACACTACTCGCTCATGTACAAAGGAACAGTTTCGGTATAATTGAACATTTCCTTCCTTTTGAAAGCGTTTTCCCACTTGCTTACGAGTTACCCCTAAATGCTTATAAGTTTCATCCATGGTAAATGCTCCATCATAAAATCCGTTGGCATTCACTCGGATTGGAAACTTTTGTATGTCTGGAAAGAGAATGTCCACAAGTGGGCGCCTCAGCCTAATACTTGCATCCATGTAGAATACAATTTCATACTCTGTTAGTATCTTCTGTATTGCCAATGGTTTCCATGCATATTTCATCAGGTCTCTCACATGAGATGGATAAGTGTCAAATGGAAATTTTCGAATTTCAACATTACGTAATCGTTGCAGCTGTTCCACTTGTTCTTTGGTCAGTCCAATGTCCATCATGATGATCTTCATATCTGGCATTATGTTCTGCACAGATCCAATGCCAT
>CAXHTE010000107.1:0-12381 GCA_964019415.1 Ianthella basta
GAGAGGATTTGCAAGGATTTGCAAGGATTTGGAAGGATTCGTGAGACTTTGGGAGAGGATTTGCAAGGATTTGCGGGACTTTGGGAGAGGATTTGCAAGGATTCACAGGACTTTGGGAGAGGATTCAGAAGGATTTGCAAGGATTCATGAGACTTTCAGAGAGGATTCACAAGGATTCACAAGACTTTGGAGAGTATTTGCAAGGATTCATGGAACTTTGGGAGAGGATTTGCAAGGATTTGTGAGGATTCACAAGGATTCATGAGACTTTGGGAGAGGATTTGCGAGGATTCACGAGACTTTGGGGGATGATTTGCAAGGATTTGTGAGACTTTGGGAATGGATTTGCAAGGATTCAGGAGACTTTGGGAGAGGATTTTCAAGAGTTTGGGATAGGATTTGCAAGGATTCAGGAGACTTTGTGAGAGCATTCACACAGATTTGCAAAGATTCATGAGACTTTGGGAGAGGATTTGCAAGGATTCGGTAGTTTTTGGGAGAGTATTTGCAAGGATTCGCAAGACTTTGGGACAGGATTCGGAAGGATTCGGAAGGATTTGGAAGGATTCGTAAGACTTTGGGAGAGGATTTACAAGACTCTGGGAGAGGATTTGCAAGGATTCATGTGATTTTGGGAGAGGATTTGCAAGGATTCACAAGACTTTGGGAGAGGATTTGCAAGGATTTGCAAGGATTTGGAAGGATTCGTGAGATTTGGGAGAGGATTTGCAAGGATTTGTGGGACTTTGGGAGAGGATTTGCAAGGATTCACAGGACTTTGGGAGAGGATTCAGAAGGATTTGCAAGGATTCATGAGACTTTCAGAGAGGATTCGCAAGGATTCACAAGACTTTGGAGAGTATTTGCAAGGATTCATGGAACTTTGGGAGAGGATTTGCAAGGATTTGTGAGGATTCACAAGGATTCATGAGACTTTGGGAGAGGATTTGCGAGGATTCACGAGACTTTGGGGGATGATTTGCAAGGATTTGTGAGACTTTTGGAATGGATTTGCAAGGATTCAGGACACTTTGGAAGAGGATTTGCAAGAGTTTGGGATAGGATTTGCAAGGATTCAGGAGACTTTGGGAGAGCATTCACAAGGATTTGCAAAGATTCATGAGACTTTGGGAGAGGATTTGCAAGGATTTGGTAGACTTTGGGTGAGTATTTGCAAGGATTGGCAAGACTTTGGGACATGATTTGCAAGGATTTGGAAGGATTTGGAAGGTTTCATGAGACTTTGGGAGAGGATTTGCAAGACTTTGGAAGAAGATTTGCAAGGATTCATGAGACTTTGGGACAGGATTTGCAAGGATTCACAAGACTTTGGGAGAGGATTTGCAATGATTTGCAAGGATTTGGAAGGATTTGTGAGACTTTGGGAGAGGATTTGCAAGGATTTACGAGACTTTGGGAGAGGATTTGCAAGGATTCACAGGACTTTGGGAGAGGATTTGCATTGATTCAGGAGACTTTGCTAGAGGATTTGCAAGAGTTTGGGATAGGATTTGCAAGGATTCAGGAGACTTTGTGAGAGCATTCACACAGATTTGCAAAGATTCATGAGACTTTGGGAGAGGATTTGCAAGGATTCGGTAGTTTTTGGGAGAGTATTTGCAAGGATTCGCAAGACTTTGGGACAGGATTTGGAAGGATTCGGAAGGATTTGGAAGGATTCGTAAGACTTTGGGAGAGGATTTACAAGACTTTGGGAGAGAATTTGCAAGGATTCATGTGATTTTGGGAGAGGATTTGCAAGGATTCACAAGACTTTGGGAGAGGATTTGCAAGGATTTGCAAGGATTTGAAAGGATTCATGAGACTTTGGGAGAGGATTTGCAAGGATTTGCGGGACTTTGGGAGAGGATTTGCAAGGATTCACAGGACTTTGGGAGAGGATTCAGAAGGATTTGCAAGGATTCATGAGACTTTCAGAGAGGATTCACAAGGATTCACAAGACTTTGGAGAGTATTTGCAAGGATTCATGGAACTTTGGGAGAGGATTTGCAAGGATTTGTGAGGATTCACAAGGATTCATGAGACTTTGGGAGAGGATTTGCGAGGATTCACGAGACTTTGGGAGAGGATTTGCATGGATTCTCAAGACTTTGGGAGATGATTTGCAAGGATTCACAGGACTTTGGGAGAGGATTTGCAAGGATTTGCAAGGATTCATGAGACTTTGGGAGAGGATTCGCAAGACTTTGGGAGAGGATTCGCAAGGATTCGTGAGACTTAGGGAGAGGATTTGCAAGGATTCACAGTACTTTGGGAGAGGATTCAGAAGGATTTGCAAGGATTCATGAGACTTTGGGAGAGGATTCGCAAGACTTTGGGAGAGGATTTGCAAGGATTCACAAGACTTTTGGAGAGTATTTGCAAGGATTCATGGAACTTTGGGAGAGGATTTGCAAGGATTTGTGAGGATTCACAAGGATTCATGAGACTTTGGGAGAGGATTTGGAAGGATTCATGAGACTTTGGGAGATGATTTACAAGGATTTGTGAGACTTTGGGAGAGGAGTCACAAGGATTTGCAAGACTTTGGGAGAGGATTTGCAATGATTCATGAGACTTTGGGGGATGATTTGCAAGGATTTGTGAGACTTTGGGAATGGATTTGCAAGGATTCAGGAGACTTTGGGAGAGGATTCGCAAGAGTTTGGGATAGGATTTGCAAGGATTCAGGAGACTTTGGGAGAGCATTCACAAGGATTTGCAAAGATTCATGAGACTTTGGGAGAGGATTTGCAAGGATTCGGTAGACTTTGGGTGAGTATTTGCAAGGATTGGCAAGAGTTTGGGATAGGATTTGCAAGGATTTGGAAGGATTTGGAAGGATTTGTGAGACTTTGGGACAGGATTTGCAAGACTTTGGAAGAAGATTTGCAAGGATTCATGAGACTTTGGGAGAGGATTTGCAAGGATTCACAAGACTTTGGGAGAGGATTTGCAATGATTTGGAAGGATTTGGAAGGATTCGTGAGACTTTGGGAGAGGATTCGCAAGGATTTGCGAGACTTTGGGAGAGGATTTGCAAGGATTCACAGGACTTTGGGAGAGGATTCAGAAGGATTCGCAAGGATTCATGAGACTTTGGGAGAGGATTTGCAAGGATTTGTTACACTTTGGGAGAGGATTCACAAGGATTTTCCAGACTTTGGGAGAGGATTTGGAAGGAATCGCGAGACTTTGGGAGAGGATTCGCAAGGATTTGTGGGACTTTGTCAGAGGATTCACAAGGATTTGCCAGACTTTAGGAGAGGATTTGCAAGGTTTTGCAAGGATTCGAAACGATTCGTGAGACTTTGGGAGAGGATTTCCAAGGATTTGCAAGACTTTGTGAGAGGATTCGCAATGATTCAGGAGACTTTGGGAGAGGATTTGCAAGACCTTGGAAGAAGATTTGCAAGGATTCATGAGACTTTGGGAGAGGATTTGCAAGGATTCACAAGACTTTGGGAGAGGATTTGCAATGATTTGCAAGGATTTGGAAGGATTTGTGAGACTTTGGGAGAGGATTCGCAAGGATTTACTTGACTTTGGGAGAGGATTTGCAAGGATTCACAGGACTTTGGGAGAGGATTCAGAAGGATTCGCAAGGTTTCATGAGACTTTGGGAGAGGATTTGCAAGGATTCGTGAGACTTTGGGAGAGGATTTGCAAGGATTCACAGGACTTTGGGAGAGGATTCAGAAGGATTTGCAAGGATTCATGAGACTTTGGGAGAGGATTCATGAGACTTTGGGAGAGGATTTGCAAGAGTTTGGGATACGATTTGCAAGGATTTGGTAGACTTTGGGAGAGAATTTGCAAGGATTCATGAGACTTTGGGAGAGGATTTACAAAGATTCACAAGACTTTGGGAGAGGATTTGCAATGATTTGCAAGGATTTGGAAGGATTCGTGAGATTTTGGAAGAGGATTCGCAAGGATTTGGTAGACTTTGGGACAGGATTTGCAAGACTTTGGGAGAGGATTCGCAAGGATTTGCGAGACTTTGGGAGTGGATTTGCAAGGATTCACAGGACTTTGGGAGAGGATTCAGAAGGATTTGCAAGGTTTCATGAGACTTTGGGAGAGGATTTGCAAGGATTCGTGAGACTTTGGGAGATGATTTGCAAGGATTCACAGGACTTTGGGAGAGGATTCAGAAGGATTTGCAAGGATTCATGAGACTTTGGGAGAGGATTTGCAAGAATTTGGGAGAGGATTTGCAAGGATTCACAAGACTATTGGAGAGGATTTGCAAGGATTTGCAATATTTTGGAAGAGGATTCGCAAGGATTTGCGATACTTTGGAAGAGGATTTGCAAGGATTTGTGAGACTTTGGCAGAGGATTTGCAAGGATTTGCAAGACTTTGGGAGAGGATTTGCATTGATTCAGGAGACTTTGGGAGAGGATTTGCAAGAGTTTGGGATAGGATTTGCAAGGATTCAGGAGACTTTGTGAGAGCATTCACACAGATTTGCAAAGATTCATGAGACTTTGGGAGAGGATTTGCAAGGATTCGGTAGTTTTTGGGAGAGTATTTGCAAGGATTCGCAAGACTTTGGGACAGGATTCGGAAGGATTCAGAAGGATTTGGAAGGATTCGTAAGACTTTGGGAGAGGATTTACAAGACTTTGGGAGAGGATTTGCAAGGATTCATGTGATTTTGGGAGAGGATTTGCAAGGATTCACAAGACTTTGGGAGAGGATTTGCAAGGATTTGCAAGGATTTGGAAGGATTCGTGAGACTTTGGGAGAGGATTTGCAAGGATTTGCGGGACTTTGGGAGAGGATTTGCAAGGATTCACAGGACTTTGGGAGAGGATTCAGAAGGATTTGCAAGGATTCATGAGACTTTCAGAGAGGATTCGCAAGGATTCACAAGACTTTGGAGAGTATTTGCAAGGATTCATGGAACTTTGGGAGAGGATTTGCAAGGATTTGTGAGGATTCACAAGGATTCATGAGACTTTGGGAGAGGATTTGCGAGGATTCACGAGACTTTGGGGGATGATTTGCAAGGATTTGTGAGACTTTGGGAATGGATTTGCAAGGATTCAGGAGACTTTGGGAGAGGATTTGCAAGAGTTTGGGATAGGATTTGCAAGGATTCAGGAGACTTTGGGAGAGCATTCACAAGGATTTGCAAAGATTCATGAGACTTTGGGAGAGGATTTGCAAGGATTTGGTAGACTTTGGGTGAGTATTTGCAAGGATTGGCAAGACTTTGGGACAGGATTTGCAAGGATTTGGAAGGATTTGGAAGGATTCATGAGACTTTGGGAGAGGATTTGCAAGACTTTGGAAGGAGATTTGCAAGGATTCATGAGACTTTGGGAGAGGATTTGCAAGGATTCACAAGACTTTGGGAGAGGATTTGCAATGATTTGCAAGGATTTGGAAGGATTTGTGAGACTTTGGGAGAGGATTCGCAAGGATTTACGAGACTTTGGGAGAGGATTTGCAAGGATTCACAGGACTTTGGGAGAGGATTCAGAAGGATTCGCAAGGTTTCATGAGACTTTGGGAGAGGATTTGCAAGGATTCGTGAGACTTTGGGAGAGGATTTGCAAGGATTCACAGGACTTTGGGAGAGGATTCAGAAGGATTTGCAAGGATTCATGAGACTTTGGGAGAGGATTTGCAAGAATTTGGGAGAGGATTTGCAAGGATTCACAAGACTATTGGAGAGGATTTGCAAGGATTTGCAATATTTTGGAAGAGGATTCGCAAGGAATTGCGATACTTTGGAAGAGGATTTGCAAGGATTTGTGAGACTTTGGGAGAGGATTTGCAAGGATTCGGTAGTTTTTGGGAGAGTATTTGCAAGGATTCGCAAGACTTTGGGACAGGATTCGGAAGGATTCAGAAGGATTTGGAAGGATTCGTAAGACTTTGGGAGAGGATTTACAAGACTTTGGGAGAGGATTTGCAAGGATTCATGTGATTTTGGGAGAGGATTTGCAAGGATTCACAAGACTTTGGGAGAGGATTTGCAAGGATTTGCAAGGATTTGGAAGGATTTGTGAGACTTTGGGAGAGGATTTGCAAGGATTTGCGGGACTTTGGGAGAGGATTTGCAAGGATTCACAGGACTTTGGGAGAGGATTCAGAAGGATTTGCAAGGATTCATGAGACTTTCAGAGAGGATTTGCAAGGATTCACAAGACTTTGGAGAGTATTTGCAAGGATTCATGGAACTTTGGGAGAGGATTTGCAAGGATTTGTGAGGATTCACAAGGATTCATGAGACTTTGGGAGAGGATTTGCGAGGATTCACGAGACTTTGGGGGATGATTTGCAAGGATTTGTGAGACTTTGGGAATGGATTTGCAAGGATTCAGGAGACTTTGGGAGAGGATTTGCAAGAGTTTGGGATAGGATTTGCAAGGATTCAGGAGACTTTGGGAGAGCATTCACAAGGATTTGCAAAGATTCATGAGACTTTGGGAGAGGATTTGCAAGGATTTGGTAGACTTTGGGTGAGTATTTGCAAGGATTGGCAAGACTTTGGGACAGGATTTGCAAGGATTTGGAAGGATTTGGAAGGATTCATGAGACTTTGGGAGAGGATTTGCAAGACTTTGGAAGGAGATTTGCAAGGATTCATGAGACTTTGGGAGAGGATTTGCAAGGATTCACAAGACTTTGGGAGAGGATTTGCAATGATTTGCAAGGATTTGGAAGGATTTGTGAGACTTTGGGAGAGGATTCGCAAGGATTTAGGAGACTTTGGGAGAGGATTTGCAAGGATTCACAGGACTTTGGGAGAGGATTCAGAAGGATTCGCAAGGTTTCATGAGACTTTGGGAGAGGATTTGCAAGGATTCGTGAGACTTTGGGAGATGATTTGCAAGGATTCACAGGACTTTGGGAGAGGATTCAGAAGGATTTGCAAGGATTCATGAGACTTTGGGAGAGGATTTGCAAGAATTTGGGAGAGGATTTGCAAGGATTCACAAGACTATTGGAGAGGATTTGCAAGGATTTGCAATATTTTGGAAGAGGATTCGCAAGGATTTGCGATACTTTGGAAGAGGATTTGCAAGGATTTGTGAGACTTTGGCAGAGGATTTGCAAGGATTTGCAAGACTTTGGGAGAGGATTTGCATTGATTCAGGAGACTTTGGGAGAGGATTTCCAAGAGTTTGGGATAGGATTTGCAAGGATTCAGGAGACTTTGTGAGAGCATTCACACAGATTTGCAAAGATTCATGAGACTTTGGGAGAGGATTTGCAAGGATTCGGTAGTTTTTGGGAGAGTATTTGCAAGGATTCGCAAGACTTTGGGACAGGATTCGGAAGGATTCGGAAGGATTTGGAAGGATTTGTAAGACTTTGGGAGAGGATTCACAAGACTTTGGGAGAGGATTTGCAAGGATTTGCAAGGATTTGAAAGGATTCGTGAGACTTTGGGAGAGGATTTGCAAGGATTTGCGGGACTTTGGGAGAGGATTTGCAAGGATTCACAGGACTTTGGGAGAGGATTCAGAAGGATTTGCAAGGATTCATGAGACTTTCAGAGAGGATTCGCAAGGATTCACAAGACTTTGGAGAGTATTTGCAAGGATTCATGGAACTTTGGGAGAGGATTTGCAAGGATTTGTGAGGATTCACAAGGATTCATGAGACTTTGGGAGAGGATTTGCGAGGATTCACGAGACTTTGGGGGATGATTCGCAAGGATTTGTGAGACTTTGGGAATGGATTTGCAAGGATTCAGGAGACTTTGGGAGAGGATTTGCAAGAGTTTGGGATAGGATTTGCAAGAGTTTGGGATAGGATTTGCAAGGATTCAGGAGACTTTGGGAGAGCATTCACAAGGATTTGCAAAGATTCATGAGACTTTGGGAGAGGGTTTGCAAGGATTTGGTAGACTTTGGGTGAGTATTTGCAAGGATTGGCAAGACTTTGGGACAGGATTTGCAAGGATTTGGAAGGATTTGGAAGGATTCATGAGACTTTGGGAGAGGATTTGCAAGACTTTGGAAGGAGATTTGCAAGGATTCATGAGACTTTGGGAGAGGATTTGCAAGGATTCACAAGACTTTGGGAGAGGATTTGCAATGATTTGCAAGGATTTGGAAGGATTTGTGAGACTTTGGGAGAGGATTCGCAAGGATTTAGGAGACTTTGGGAGAGGATTTGCAAGGATTCACAGGACTTTGGGAGAGGATTCAGAAGGATTCGCAAGGTTTCATGAGACTTTGGGAGAGGATTTGCAAGGATTCGTGAGACTTTGGGAGATGATTTGCAAGGATTCACAGGACTTTGGGAGAGGATTCAGAAGGATTTGCAAGGATTCATGAGACTTTGGGAGAGGATTTGCAAGAATTTGGGAGAGGATTTGCAAGGATTCACAAGACTATTGGAGAGGATTTGCAAGGATTTGCAATATTTTGGAAGAGGATTCGCAAGGAATTGCGATACTTTGGAAGAGGATTTGCAAGGATTTGTGAGACTTTGGCAGAGGATTTGCAAGGATTCGGTAGTTTTTGGGAGAGTATTTGCAAGGATTCGCAAGACTTTGGGACAGGATTCGGAAGGATTCAGAAGGATTTGGAAGGATTCGTAAGACTTTGGGAGAGGATTTACAAGACTTTGGGAGAGGATTTGCAAGGATTCATGTGATTTTGGGAGAGGATTTGCAAGGATTCACAAGACTTTGGGAGAGGATTTGCAAGGATTTGCAAGGATTTGGAAGGATTCGTGAGACTTTGGGAGAGGATTTGCAAGGATTTGCGGGACTTTGGGAGAGGATTTGCAAGGATTCACAGGACTTTGGGAGAGGATTCAGAAGGATTTGCAAGGATTCATGAGACTTTCAGAGAGGATTCGCAAGGATTCACAAGACTTTGGAGAGTATTTGCAAGGATTCATGGAACTTTGGGAGAGGATTTGCAAGGATTTGTGAGGATTCACAAGGATTCATGAGACTTTGGGAGAGGATTTGCGAGGATTCACGAGACTTTGGGGGATGATTTGCAAGGATTTGTGAGACTTTGGGAATGGATTTGCAAGGATTCAGGAGACTTTGGGAGAGGATTTGCAAGAGTTTGGGATAGGATTTGCAAGGATTCAGGAGACTTTGGGAGAGCATTCACAAGGATTTGCAAAGATTCATGAGACTTTGGGAGAGGATTTGCAAGGATTTGGTAGACTTTGGGTGAGTATTTGCAAGGATTGGCAAGACTTTGGGACAGGATTTGCAAGGATTTGGAAGGATTTGGAAGGATTCATGAGACTTTGGGAGAGGATTTGCAAGACTTTGGAAGGAGATTTGCAAGGATTCATGAGACTTTGGGAGAGGATTTGCAAGGATTCACAAGACTTTGGGAGAGGATTTGCAATGATTTGCAAGGATTTGGAAGGATTTGTGAGACTTTGGGAGAGGATTCGCAAGGATTTAGGAGACTTTGGGAGAGGATTTGCAAGGATTCACAGGACTTTGGGAGAGGATTCAGAAGGATTCGCAAGGTTTCATGAGACTTTGGGAGAGGATTTGCAAGGATTCGTGAGACTTTGGGAGATGATTTGCAAGGATTCACAGGACTTTGGGAGAGGATTCAGAAGGATTTGCAAGGATTCATGAGACTTTGGGAGAGGATTTGCAAGAATTTGGGAGAGGATTTGCAAGGATTCACAAGACTATTGGAGAGGATTTGCAAGGATTTGCAATATTTTGGAAGAGGATTCGCAAGGATTTGCGATACTTTGGAAGAGGATTTGCAAGGATTTGTGAGACTTTGGCAGAGGATTTGCAAGGATTTGCAAGACTTTGGGAGAGGATTTGCATTGATTCAGGAGACTTTGGGAGAGGATTTCCAAGAGTTTGGGATAGGATTTGCAAGGATTCAGGAGACTTTGTGAGAGCATTCACACAGATTTGCAAAGATTCATGAGACTTTGGGAGAGGATTTGCAAGGATTCGGTAGTTTTTGGGAGAGTATTTGCAAGGATTCGCAAGACTTTGGGACAGGATTCGGAAGGATTCGGAAGGATTTGGAAGGATTTGTAAGACTTTGGGAGAGGATTTACAAGACTTTGGGAGAGGATTTGCAAGGATTTGCAAGGATTTGAAAGGATTCGTGAGACTTTGGGAGAGGATTTGCAAGGATTTGCGGGACTTTGGGAGAGGATTTGCAAGGATTCACAGGACTTTGGGAGAGGATTCAGAAGGATTTGCAAGGATTCATGAGACTTTCAGAGAGGATTCGCAAGGATTCACAAGACTTTGGAGAATATTTGCAAGGATTCATGGAACTTTGGGAGAGGATTTGCAAGGATTTGTGAGGATTCACAAGGATTCATGAGACTTTGGGAGAGGATTTGCGAGGATTCACGAGACTTTGGGGGATGATTTGCAAGGATTTGTGAGACTTTGGGAATGGATTTGCAAGGATTCAGGAGACTTTGGGAGAGGATTCGCAAGAGTTTGGGATAGGATTTGCAAGGATTCAGGAGACTTTGGGAGAGCATTCACAAGGATTTGCAAAGATTCATGAGACTTTGGGAGAGGATTTGCAAGGATTTGGTAGACTTTGGGTGAGTATTTGCAAGGATTGGCAAGACTTTGGGACAGGATTTGCAAGGATTTGGAAGGATTTGGAAGGATTCATGAGACTTTGGGAGAGGATTCGCAAGACTTTGGAAGAAGATTTGCAAGGATTCATGAGACTTTGGGAGAGGATTTGCAAGGATTTGGTAGACTTTGGGAGAGTATTTGCAAGGATTTGCAAGACTTTGGGACAGGATTTGCAAGGATTTGGAAGGATTTGGAAGGATTCATGAGACTTTGGGACAGGATTTGGAAGACTTTGGAAGAAGATTTGCAAGGATTCATGAGACTTTGGGAGAGGATTTGCAAGGATTCACAAGACTTTGGGAGAGGATTTGCAAGGATTTGCAAGGATTTGGAAGGATTTGTGAGACTTTGGGAGAGGATTCGCAAGGATTTACGAGACTTTGGGAGAGGATTTGCAAGGATTCACAGGACTTTGGGAGAGGATTCAGAAGGATTCGCAAGGTTTCATGAGACTTTGGGAGAGGATTTGCAAGGATTCATGAGACTTTGGGAGATGATTTGCAAGGATTCACAGGACTTTGGGAGAGGATTCAGAAGGATTTGCAAGGATTCATGAGACTTTGGGAGAGGATTTGCAAGAATTTGGGAGAGGATTTGCAAGAATTCACAAGACTATTGGAGAGGATTTGCAAGGATTTGCAATATTTTGGAAGAGGATTCGCAAGGATTTGCGATACTTTGGAAGAGGATTTGCAAGGATTTGTGAGACTTTGGGAATGGATTTGCAAGGATTCAGGAGACTTTGGGAGAGGATTTGCAAGAGTTTGGGATAGGATTTGCAAGAGTTTGGGATAGGATTTGCAAGGATTCAGGAGACTTTGGGAGAGCATTCACAAGGATTTGCAAAGATTCATGAGACTTTGGGAGAGGATTTGCAAGGATTTGGTAGACTTTGGGTGAGTATTTGCAAGGATTGGCAAGACTTTGGGACAGGATTTGCAAGGATTTGGAAGGATTTGGAAGGATTCATGAGACTTTGGGAGAGGATTTGCAAGACTTTGGAAGGAGATTTGCAAGGATTCATGAGACTTTGGGAGAGGATTTGCAAGGATTCACAAGACTTTGGGAGAGGATTTGCAATGATTTGCAAGGATTTGGAAGGATTTGTGAGACTTTGGGAGAGGATTCGCAAGGATTTAGGAGACTTTGGGAGAGGATTTGCAAGGATTCACAGGACTTTGGGAGAGGATTCAGAAGGATTCGCAAGGTTTCATGAGACTTTGGGAGAGGATTTGCAAGGATTCGTGAGACTTTGGGAGATGATTTGCAAGGATTCACAGGACTTTGGGAGAGGATTCAGAAGGATTTGCAAGGATTCATGAGACTTTGGGAGAGGATTTGCAAGAATTTGGGAGAGGATTTGCAAGGATTCACAAGACTATTGGAGAGGATTTGCAAGGATTTGCAATATTTTGGAAGAGGATTCGCAAGGAATTGCGATACTTTGGAAGAGGATTTGCAAGGATTTGTGAGACTTTGGCAGAGGATTTGCAAGGATTCGGTAGTTTTTGGGAGAGTATTTGCAAGGATTCGCAAGACTTTGGGACAGGATTCGGAAGGATTCAGAAGGATTTGGAAGGATTCGTAAGACTTTGGGAGAGGATTTACAAGACTTTGGGAGAGGATTTGCAAGGATTCATGTGATTTTGGGAGAGGATTTGCAAGGATTCACAAGACTTTGGGAGAGGATTTGCAAGGATTTGCAAGGATTTGGAAGGATTCGTGAGACTTTGGGAGAGGATTTGCAAGGATTTGCGGGACTTTGGGAGAGGATTTGCAAGGATTCACAGGACTTTGG
>CAXHTE010000110.1:0-90000 GCA_964019415.1 Ianthella basta
GGTAAGATTAGGCAAGATATGACAAGGTAAGATTAGGCAAGATTCGGCAAGAAATGACAAAGTAAGATTAGGCAAGATATGACAAAGTAAGATTAGGCAAGATTCAGCAAGATATGACAAGGTAAGATTAGGCTAGGTTCGGCAAGATATGACAAGGTAAGATTTTGCAAGAATAGGCAAGATATAACAAGGTAAGATCTGGCACGATTAGGGAAGATATGACAAGGTAAGATTAGGCAAGAGTTGGCAAGATATGACAAGGTAAGATTAGGCAAGATTCGGCAAGATATGACAAGGTAAGATTAGGCAAGATTCGGCAAGTTATGACAAGGTAGGATTAGGTAAGATTCGGCAAGAAATGACAAGGTTAGATTAGGCAAGATATGACAAGGTAAGATTAGGCAAGATATGACAAGGTAAGATTAGGCAAGATTCGGCAAGATATGACAAGGTAAGATTAGGCAAGAATCGGCAAGAAATGACAAGGTAAGATTCGGCAAGATTCGGCAAGATATGACAAGCTAAGATTAGGCAAGATTCGGCAAGAAATGACAAGGTTAGATTTGGCAAGATTTGGCAAGATATGACAAGGTAAGATTTAGCAAGATAAGGCAAGATATGACAAGGTAAGATTTAGCAAGATAAGGCAAGATATGACAAGGTACGATTAGGCTAGATTCGGCTAGATATGACAAGGTAAGATTAGGCAAGATTCGGCAAGAAATAACAAGGTAAGATTGGGCAAGATATGACAAGGTAAGATTAGGCAAGATTCGGCAAGATATGACAAGGTAAGATTAGGCAAGATTCGGCAAGATATGACAAGGAAAGATTAGGCAAGATTCGGCACGAAATGACAAGATAAGATTAGGCAAGATATGACAAGGTAAGATTAGGAAAGATTCGGCAAGATATGACAAGGTAAGATTAGGCTAGATTCGGCAAGATATGACAAGGTAAGATTAGGTAAGAATCGGCAAGATATGACAAGGTAAGATTAGGCAAGATTCGGCAAGATATGAGAAGGCAAGATTAAGCAAGATATGACAAGGTAAGATTAGGCAAGAATTGGCAAGATATGACAAGGTAAGAATAGGCAAGATTCGGCAAGCTATGACAAGGTAAGATTAGACAAGATTCGGCAAGAAATGACAAGGTTAGATTAGGCAAGATATGACAAGGTAAAATTAGGCAAGATATGACAAGGTAAGATTAAGCAAGATTAGGCAAGATATGACAAGGTAAGATTAGGCAAGATTTGGCAAGAAATGACAAGGTTAGATTAGGCAAGATATTACAAGGTAAGATTAAGCAAGATTAGGCAAGATATGACAAGGTAAGATTAGGCAAGATATGACAAGGTAAGATTAGGCAAGATTCGGCAAGATATGACAAGGTAAGATTAGGCAAGATTCAGCAAGGTAAGATTAGGCAAGATTCGGCAAGATATGACAAGGTAAGATTGGGCAAGATATGACAAGGTAAGATTAGGCAAGATTCGGCAAGATATGACAAGGTAAGATTTGGCAAGATATGACAAGGTAAGATTAGACAAGATTCGGCAAGAAATGACAAGGTTAGATTTGGCAAGATTTGGCAAGATATGACAAGGTAAGATTAGGCAAGATAAGGCAAGATATGACAAGGTAAGATTTAGCAAGATTCGGCAAGATATGACAAGGTAAGTTTAGGCTAGATTCGGCAAGATATGACAAGGTAAGATTAGGCAAGATTCGGCAAGAAATGACAAGGTAAGATTAGGAAAGATTAGGCAAGATATGACAAGGTAAGATTAGGCTAGATTCGGCAAGATATGACAAGGTAAGATTAGGTAAGATTCGGCAAGATATGACAAGGTAAGATTAGGTAAGAATTGGCAAGATTTGACAAGGTAAGATTAGGCAAGATTTGGCAAGATATGACAAGGTAAGATTCGGCAAGATTCGGCAAGATATGACAAGGTAAGATTAGGCAAGATTTGGCAAGATATGACAAGGTAAGATTCGGCAAGATTCGGCAAGATATTATTATTATTATTATTATTGAAAAACACACCAGTGAAGGTGCAAAGGAGCAGAAACAGCACAAGTTAAGTTACATGGTGGAGGCTGAGGATACAATAAAGTCTAATTCTGACTGAGCAAAATGGGGAATTACAGAGTGAGTATCTCGGATCTCTCTAATTAGATGACCCACAGCAACATGATCGGTGGAATAAGATTTACAATGAGAAGGACCAAACATACAGTTGTACCCTATAAAACCTGAGTTACATACTAAAGAACTTTCATGAAAAACAGAACGAATGAAACTAGATGAGTGAGATAATGCAGTGGAAAGTAGTCTGATAAATCTGGAATAAATGATGTTGTAAATGCTTTTAGTAAATCCAACAGCATGGGCAATAGACGTATGGCAATTGTGTGGAAGATTCCAAATTCGTCTGATAACATTGTTAAACGACACATGAAGAGATCGGATGTCTGGGGCATCGAGCCTCCACAATGCGCACCCATACAGTGAAAGACAGTATGCATTGAATAGTTTCATCTTTGTCTCCGGATTACACCCCTTAAATCGAAACAGGACAGAGTTAGCCTGGCGGATAAATGCCATTGATTTTAAATGAATATCCAGCTTATCAGACAAGTCATACTGCAAAGTATTCCCAAGGTGAACGACTGAATCAACCATAGGCAGGCAGTGGCCACAGAGTGAGAAGCGGGTATGATCAGAACCTGCAGTACGTCTAAAACATATAAGTTGAGTCTTATCAGCATTGAATTGAATCCCATGAGCCTGAGCATATTGTTCACATAGGGCAAGCATCTTTCTAAGGGCATCTGGGGATGGAGCAAGAATGGTTAGATCATCGGCATAGCAAAAAGCCCCGGAGAAGTGATCCTCCCAGTAACAGCCACGACCACTAGTACGAAGTGAATCTAGCAGGCCATCAAGATAAATTGTGAACAATATTGGGCTAAGGACACCGCCTTGGCGAACCCCATTGGAGACCTCAAAGTGGTCAGAGGATTTACCCAACCATCGAACACACAATTTCTGAGACTTGTACCACTGCAATAACAGACGTACAATAGGCTTGGGCATTCTTCTTTCAAGCAATTTTGAAAACAGGATGCCGTGGTCAACTGTGTCAAAAGCTTTTGAGGCATCAATCAAGCAAGCATACACTTTAGAACCTTTATTCAAGTAGCGATTGATAACAGATTTCATGACACCAGTACAAAGGGTAGTAGAAAAGCCAGATTTGAAGCCAAATTGTAAATCACTCATGATAAAGAATTCATTCCAGGTAATCAGAATGGACCACTCTAGGACTTTGCTTATGAGAAGGTAAGATTAAGCAAGATATGACAAGGTAAGATTTGGCAAGATATGACAAGGCAAGAATCGGTAAGATATGACAAGGTAAGATTAGGCAAGATTCGGCAAGATATGACAAGGTAAGATTAGGCAAGATTCGGCAAGAAATGACAAGGTTAGATGAGGCAAGATATGACAAGGTAAGATTAGGCAAGATATGACAAGGTAAGATTAAGCAAGATTAGGCAAGATATGACAAGGTAAGATTAGGCAAGATTCGGCAAGAAATGACAAGGTTAGATTAGACAAGATATTACAAGGTAAGATTAAGCAAGATTAGGCAAGATATGACAAGGTAAGATTAGGCTAGATTTGGGAAGATATGACAAGGCAAGATTAGGCTAGATTCGGCAAGATATGTTAAGGTAAGATTAGGCAAGATTCGGCAAGTTATGACAAGGTAGGATTAGGTAAGATTCGGCAAGAAATGACAAGGTTAGATTAGGCAAGATATGACAAGGTAAGATTAGGCAAGATATGACAAGGTAAGATTAGGCAAGATTCGGCAAGATATGACAAGGTAAGATTAGGCAAGAATCGGCAAGAAATGACAAGGTAAGATTCGGCAAGATTCGGCAAGATATGACAAGCTAAGATTAGGCAAGATTCGGCAAGAAATGACAAGGCTAGATTTGGCAAGATTTGGCAAGATATGACAAGGTGAGATTTAGCAAGATAAGGCAAGATATGACAAGGTAAGATTTAGCAAGATAAAGCAAGATATGACAAGGTAAGATTAGGCTAGACTCGGCAAGATATGACAAGGTAAGATTAGGCAAGATTCGGCAAGAAATGACAAGGTAAGATTAGGCAAGATATGACAAGGTAAGATTAAGCAAGATTAGGCAAGATATGACAAGGTAAGATTAGGCAAGATTCGGCAAGAAATGACAAGGTTAGATTTAGCAAGATTCGGCAAGATATGACAAGGTAAGATTAGGCAAGATTCGGCAAGAAATGACAAGGTAAGATTTAGCAAGATTCGGCAAGATATGACAAGGTAAGATTAAGCAAGATTAGGCAAGATATGACAAGGTAAGATTAGGCTAGATTTGGGAAGATATGACAAGGCAAGATTAGGCTAGATTCGGCAAGATATGTCAAGGTAAGATTAGGCAAGATTCGGCAAGTTATGACAAGGTAGGATTAGGTAAGATTCGGCAAGAAATGACAAGGTTAGATTAGGCAAGATATGACAAGGTAAGATTAGGCAAGATATGACAAGGTAAGATTAGGCTAGATTCGGCAAGATATGACAAGGTAAGATTAGGCAAGAATCGGCAAGAAATGACAAGGTAAGATTCGGCAAGATTCGGCAAGATATGACAAGGTAAGATTAGGCAAGATTCGGCAAGAAATGACAAGGTTAGATTTGGCAAGATTTGGCAAGATATGACAAGGTGAGATTTAGCAAGATAAGGCAAGATATGACAAGGTAAGATTTAGCAAGATAAGGCAAGATATGACAAGGTAAGATTAGGCTAGACTCGGCAAGATATGACAAGGTAAGATTAGGCAAGATTCGGCAAGAAATGACAAGGTAAGATTAGGCAAGATATGACAAGGTAAGATTAAGCAAGATTAGGCAAGATATGACAAGGTAAGATTAGGCAAGATTCGGCAAGAAATGACAAGGTTAGATTTAGCAAGATTCGGCAAGATATGACAAGGTAAGATTAGGCAAGATTCGGCAAGAAATGACAAGGTAAGATTTAGCAAGATTCGGCAAGATATGACAAGGTAAGATTAAGCAAGATTAGGCAAGATATGACAAGGTAAGCTTAGGCAAGATATGACAAGGTAAGATTTAGCAAGATTCGGCAAGATATGACAAGGTAAGATTAGGCAAGATTCGGCAAGAAATGACAAGGTAAGATTAGGCAAGATATGACAAGGTAAGATTAGGCAAGATTCGGCACGAAATGACAAGGTAAGATTAGGCAAGATATGACAATGTAAGATTAGGCAAGATTCGGCAAGATATGACAAGGTAAGATTAGGCTAGGTTCGGCAAGATATGACAAGGTAAGATTTTGCAAGAATAGGCAAGCTATGATAAGGTAAGATCTGGCAAGATTAACAAGATTTGGCAAGATATGAGAAGGTAAGATTAGGCAAGATTTGGCAAGATATGACAAGGTAAGATTAGGCAAGATTTGGCAAGATATGACAAGGTAAAATTAGGCAAGATTCGGCAAGATATGACAAGGTAAGATTTGGCAAGATATGACAAGGTAAGATTAGGCAAGATATGACAAGGTAAGATTAGGCAAGATTCGGCAAGATATGACAAGGTAAGATTAGGCAAGATTCGGCAAGATATGACAAGGTAAGATTAGGCAAGATATGACAAGGTAAGATTAGGCAAGATTCGGCAAGAAATGACAAGGTAAGATTTAGCAGGATTCGGCAAGATATGACAAGGTAAGATTAGGCAAGATTCGGCACGAAATGACAAGGTAAGATTAGGCAAGATATGACAAGGTAAGATTAGGCAAGATTCGGCAAGATATGACAAGGTAAGATTAGGCTAGGTTCGGCAAGATATGACAAGGTAAGATTTTGCAAGAATAGGCAAGCTATGATAAGGTAAGATCTGGCAAGATTAACAAGATTTGGCAAGATATGAGAAGGTAAGATTAGGCAAGATTTGGCAAGATATGACAAGGTAAGATTAGGCAAGATTTGGCAAGATATGACAAGGTAAAATTAGGCAAGATTCGGCAAGATATGACAAGGTAAGATTTGGCAAGATATGACAAGGTAAGATTAGGCAAGATATGACAAGGTAAGATTAGGCAAGATTCGGCAAGATATGACAAGGTAAGATTAGGCAAGATTCGGCAAGATATGACAAGGTAAGATTAGGCAAGATATGACAAGGTAAGATTAGGCAAGATTCGGCAAGAAATGACAAGGTAAGATTTAGCAAGATTCGGCAAGATATGACAAGGTAAGATTAGGCAAGATTCGGCAAGAAATGACAAGGTAAGATTAGGCAAGATATGACAAGGTAAGATTAGGCAAGATTCGGCACGAAATGACAAGGTAAGATTAGGCAAGATATGACAAGGTAAGATTAGGCAGGGTTCGGCAAGATATGACAAGGTAAGATTAGGCTAGGTTCGGCAAGATATGACAAGGTAAGATTTTGCAAGAATAGGCAAGCTATGATAAGGTAAGATCTGGCAAGATTAACAAGATCTGGCAAGATATGAGAAGGTAAGATTAGGCTAGATTTGGCAAGATATGACAAGGTAAGATTAGGCAAGATTTGGCAAGATATGACAAGGTAAAATTAGGCAAGATTCGGCAAGATATGACAAGGTAAGATTTGGCAAGATATGACAAGGTAAGATTAGGCAAGATATGACAAGGTAAGATTAGGCAAGATTCGGCAAGATATGACAAGGTAAGATTAGGCAAGATTCGGCAAGATATGACAAGGTAAGATTAGGCAAGATATGACAAGGTAAGATTAGGCAAGATTCGGCAAGAAATGACAAGGTAAGATTTAGCAAGATTCGGCAAGATATGACAAGGTAACATTAGGCAAGATTCGGCAAGAAATGACAAGGTAAGATTAGGCAAGATTCGGCAAGATATGACAAGGTAAGATTAGGCTAGGTTCGGCAAGATATGACAAGGTAAGATTTTGCAAGAATAGGCAAGCTATGATAAGGTAAGATCTGGCAAGATTAACAAGATTTGGCAAGATATGACAAGGTAAGATTAGGCAAGATTTGGCAAGATATGACAAGGTAAGATTAGGCAAGATTTGGCAAGATATGACAAGGTAAGATTAGGCAAGATTAGGCAAGATATGACAAGGTAAGATTTGGCAAGATATGACAAGGTAAGATTAGGCAAGATATGACAAGGTAAGATTAGGCAAGATTCGGCAAGATATGACAAGGTAAGATAAGGCTAGATTCGGCAAGATATGACAAGGTAAGATTAGGCAAGATATGACAAGGTAAGATTAGGCAAGATTCGGCAAGAAATGACAAGGTAAGATTTAGCAAGATTCAGCAAGATATGACAAGGTAAGATTAGGCAAGATATGACAAGGTAAGATTAGGCAAGATTCGGCAAGAAATGACAAAGTAAGATTAGGCAAGATATGACAAGGTAAGATTAGGCAAGATTCAGCAAGATATGACAAGGTAAGATTAGGCTAGATTCGGCAAGATATGACAAGGTAAGATTAGGTAAGAATCGGTAAGATATGACAAGGTAAGATTTGGCAAGATTCGGCAAGATATGACAAGGTAAGATTAAGCAAGATATGACAAGGTAAGATTAGGCAAGAATCGGCAAGATATGACAAGGTAAGATTAGGCAAGATTCGGCAAGATATGACAAGGTAAGATTAGGCAAGATTCGGCAAGAAATGACAAGGTTAGATTAGGCAAGATATGACAAGGTAAGATTAGGCAAGATACGGCAAGATATGACAAGGTAAGATTCGGCAAGATATGACAAGGTAAGATTAGGCAAGATTTGGCAAGATACAGTAAGATATATGTGGACACACACACAGACAAGTAGTGCACATGTCAGTACATGTAAAGTGGTATATGTGGACACACACAGAGACAAGTAGTGCACATGTCAGTACATGTAAAGTGGTATATGTTGACACACACAGACAAGTAGTACACATGTCACTACATGTCTACAGACAACGAGAGCGCGTTGTGTACAAGTGCTTCACTTACAGCCATCACCTGGGCCGGGTGGACGCTGTAACCGAATCGTCGTCCTCTTGGTATCCCGCACTAAACGATTAGCAACTTGTCACTTTCTTCTGCTCATTGAACGAGGTAGATGTCAGAGAGACAAAACGTCATCCGTCGCTTACTCTTTCTACATGTTTGACAAATCGCTGCTGCAGCTGATCTGCTGCCGACGCCATTTTCTTGACCACGTGCTCTTTGGCGCCAGATAACGCGAGCTGCACTCCAGATGGCCTGGAGGAGCGGCCTTCTTCCTGCACAGAGGAATACTCAAGTCGGTGTCAACTACGCCACCACGACGTGACCACATGGTGAGGTGAGGGTATGGGGGAGCTGGACAGTGTAGTTAGCTAGCTAGAACTTTGTGGTAGCTACTCTCTCTTCAGTGTTGTAGCTAGTGATGGAGCTTCGTTTGTAGTCGACTGAGTTCTGTTATCGGAGGGTAGAATGCTGTAGGACAGTTCTGTTCAACTGTCTTGTACTCGCCAAGTTGTGCAGTCGCTCCCTCTGTCACTCGGTCACTACTGCTAACACTGATGCCTACCGTGCTATCTTGTCCCAGTGCACTTCTCATGAGGCCACAATGTAATCTCAAAGACACATTGTCGTGTTTCCAGTTGCTATGACAACGGTGTGGTACTACTGACTGTGTGGCCGTTGGTGTGGTGTTTGTACTAACACTTATTCTGTGTCTGTGTGCAGTGTTGTCAGTGGACCTGTTGTGGGTTGGAGTGGTCAGTGTGGACTGGTCAGTAGTTTGTGGTGTGTTCAGTTGCAGTGAGCTCAAGTGTTGTGTGTCTGTTCACTGACAGTGAGTCGCTGCGATTGTGTCCATAGTATATGTTGTGAGGGTGAGTGTGATGGATGTTGTGAAGGTGTGAAGGAGTGGAGGGTGCTAGGTTGATGTTGTTGAGAAGTGTGATGGTGATGGATGTGACAATAGTACAGTTTAGTCTCTTGTGTAGCCGACCGCTATTCCTGGCTTCATTTTATATAATGATGACATCATAATATAAAAATGGAGGCAGGAATAGCGGTCGGCTATGTGAGACTAGGTGCAGTGAGTGTTGCTAGTGACTGCTACTCGTCCACCAGTGTCCTCCCCCAAGTGAGTGTGTAAGAGTGGAGGGAGTGTAGGTGTATCTCTCTGTGTGTACAGTATATGTCTAGCTATGTGTGGTGTGGTTGTGTATACATTGTGATGGAAGGTAGCATTTGTTCACTCTCACTGTGTACAGGTATATGTACTGTAATAACTCCAGTCTATATCTGCGAGCTGTGTATGTTAGAAGTGAGGGGTGGTCATGAGACATTTGACTGTCATGTGATTGTCATCATGTGATTACCATAATTATTATGCTGTCATGTTTTGTGATAGATGGTTCGCTGAGCTCTTGCATAGTCCTACACTACGAGAGGTGATCACATGACTGTCACATGACCAGTGGGGCAGGAGAAGTTAGGTTACTTCTTGCTTGCTTGTCCTCAGCTGGTCCCATTGCGCAACCTTGCTGCCCTGAAGCTCCCCATTGGTACTGTTGTGTCCAGTGTACAATCTGTTGAGTTTGAGGTTTGTATCAAGTTCCAGGGACAGCCTAAGACCATGAAGTTAGTGGGGACGGCTAGTACACACACACACACACACACACACCAAGCAAGAAGGGTGAACACTTCAGTTTGTTGTTTGTTTCTACATTCTCCATCATCTCTTATTGTTGTGTACACTTGTCTCACTGTTCCCCTCATCCCTCACCTCCTCACCTCTCCATCACTGTCTGGTAGGTTCAGACTGTGGCCTGTGAGCTGCGTTGTGAGGGAGAGAAGAAAACGGTAAGTATCCAACACACCTATTTCACTTCCTGCAGCTCTCACTGGTTATCTCTCATGTGTTGTACGTATGCATGTCTGTGACCTACATAGCGTGTGTGTGTGTGTGTGTGTGTGTGTGTGTGTGTGTGTGTGTGTGTGTGTGTGTGTGTGTGTGTGTGTGTGTGTGTGTGTGTGTGTGTGTGTGTGTGTGTGTGTGTGTCAACTCTACCAATATTTACACTTCTACGTAGCTTGTATAGTGAGGTAGAGCCCATTTGGTATATACCCAAACCCACCAAGTGGACTGGACTGATGTCAGCATTACCTCCCTCCCCTCTCCCTCTCCCCTCCCCTCCCCCTCTCTCCTCCCCTCAGCTTCACATTCGGGCCCTGTTTGATGACAAACTCAAGAGGAACCTCACCACAGAGCTGAATGAAGGAGACCTCCCAGAGCAGCTCGCCAAGGACTTAGTCACTAATGGGCTTGTTAATGAGGTGGGTGGGGCATGAGTTGGGCGGGGCAGGAGGTGGGTGGGACAAGTAGGAAGGGACTAACTTACCAGCACTGTGTCATGTTTGCTGAGTACTATTCCACAAGAGGAGTCCATGTACATAGGAAAGGGAGTGTCATGTGACAGTCACATGATAATCACATGACAGCCTTTTACTGTATATTGCTGACCTTCCTCAGTCTCCAGTTACACTCATACATGTGTGACATATGGGATGTTGTGTACATATACATATACATAGTTAACTTGACCACTCCCACCTGCCCCTCCCCTTCAGAATGACTTGGAAGAGGTGTCCAGTAAAATTGCTGAGCGTGTCTCCTAGCCCCGCCCCCTCTCTCCTAGCCCCGCCCCCCTCTCTCCTAGCCCCACCCCCTCTCTCCAGTTCAGGCTCATACATCAACACACTTGGCAACATTGATTTTACTTTGATTGATTTTGTTTGTACTATTCTATTCCTCCTGATGCTATAAACGTGTGTGTGTTCAGTTCAAACTGTTGTCATGTGATTGTGGGCTCAATTATCTGATAAGCCCCTCTCTTCTGGTGGTGTGAAAGCAGAAGACACGGTAACCTCATTACCGCTAGTCTCACTAGTCTCCTTCCCAGCCCCCCTTTTGGGCCGGCCATTGCAAAATGGCGGCCAGAAGCGGGCTGGGGACAAGACTACATTACTGCTACTGCTAAACAGCACTGCGGCCAAGAGAGCGTTGGGTACACATCCGGGCATTTCCAGCAAGGTCTCCACACTAGCTAGCTGTGTTCCCTGGGAGTCAGCCATCCCTTTACCACCAGACACTGTGCTAGCTCCAGTTCATTCCACAGTCCGTTTCACATTCGTCTGGCATAATATGATATAATATTTCATGTGATTGTACATGTGATCGATCATATGACTTTGTGTACATGTGCTTTTAATTGCATGCACCATTGCCACCACCCATTGCTCAGTTGAGGCTACAGGCACATGCACAATTGCATAATATAGACTACATAGCTATATATGTAGCTGGCACAGTCAGATCAATGTGTGTTGGGCATGGCTTTACGCTATATAATAGTATTGTAATTATTGTAATTACAAGAGTAGATACAGGATGTATATAATTTTAGAATGCAGTAATTAATATGACTGATAGTCATTATGTCAGCACTTTCAATGGAATGTATAATCTATACTGTACATTATAGAGGAAAATGCATACAATAATTATGTATAAATTCTGATCAAGTGAAAGTTGTTACAGCTGCTGAGTCATCACTAGCTCTTCTCTCCTGTCCAAGTGTGCTCACCACTCCCCCACTCTCTGCTACTGTAGAGTGCAGCATTGACAACATGTGTCTATGGATAGGTAAAGAGAACAACACAGAGAGGTGATGTAGGAGGTGATGGGTAGTTGTGTAAGACCAGCTAGGGTAGTCTCAAATGTGAAAGTGACTGGAATACAAGATGGAGTCCAATGTACACTTGAACACACCTGGAGGTTGGTGCTGATGGGGTGGTGGGGGATGACCTTCAAGTGGTTGGTGGGCAATGGGAGTCCGTCCTGGTGGAGGAGGAATCAGTGAACATGTCAGTGAGGAGGATATGTAGACACACAACATGAGCACCATGAGCACCATGACAACTGGCAACATACACCAGACAATACACAGCATGTACAGTACACACACCAGTGTCTGTAACAAGTGCCGAGTGCAGCACACCCCCACATTTAATCCATGAACCATTCAAGCACTACTGCCACTACACGTGCGACGACAATGTGCACACAAACAGAATTCACACACACGAAAACACCCCACAAGTAATTATGTGCACACACATCCACACACCACACACCCACACACACACACACATGCCCCCACCCACACACACATACACATGCCACACCCACCCACCCACACACATACACACACCACACACACCCACCTACACACCACACACACACGCACCACACACCCACACACACATACACACGCACACAATGTCATGCACAAAATACAATACAAATACAATGGTGTTGTCCTAAAAGAGATGGGTCATGATCAGGGAATACCTCTCTCTGAGCAATGTCCTGAGAGGGAAGTAGTGAGGTCCTCCCTGGTGCAGGGGACAGAGTTGGGAAAGAAAGGGAACCAAGTGAACACTGCACACAAACAATATGCACTACATGCACTTCTGATAATGGTAAGCCCCTACGTATATACGTATACAGAGAGATGTCTGTGCATGTGTAAGTGTGTGCTTGAGTACATGTGTATGTGTACGTGCGTATGTGAGTCCATGGTCAATGCAATACAGTCCACACATTGCACTGTGCACTAGATGAGACACATTACATGAACACATTTTGACACAAAATAGCTCCCCCCTAGGTGTCCATGGACATGGTCCATGTCTACACCAACTACCACCACTCACTTGTACACCGTCCACTCACACACTACCCACTCATACACCGTCCCCTCACACACTACCCACTAGTACACTGTCCACTCACACACTACCCACTTGTACACCGTCCACTCACACACTACCCACTAGTACACTGTCCACTCACACACTACCCACTTGTACACCGTCCACTCACACACTACCCACTCGTACACCGTCCACTCACACACTACCCACTAGTACACCGTCCACTCACACACTACCCACTAGTACACCGTCCACTCACACACTACCCACTTGTACACCGTCCACTCACACACTACCCACTCGTACACCGTCCACTCACACACTACCCACTAGTACACCGTCCACTCACACACTACCCACTCATACACCGTCCACTCACACACTACCCACTAGTACACCGTCCACTCACACACTACCCACTCGTACACCGTCCACTCACACACTACCCACTTGTACACCGTCCACTCACACACTACCCACTTGTACACCGTCCACTCACACACTACCCACTCGTACACCGTCCACTCACACACTACCCACTAGTACACCGTCCACTCACACACTACCCACTCATACACCGTCCACTCACACACTACCCACTAGTACACCGTCCACTCACACACTACCCACTCGTACACCGTCCACTCACACACTACCCACTTGTACACCGTCCACTCACACACTACCCACTCATACACCGTCCACTCACACACTACCCACTTGTACACCGTCCACTCACACACTACCCACTCGTACACCGTCCACTCACACACTACCCACTCGTACACCGTCCACTCACACACTACCCACTAGTACACCGTCCACTCACACACTACCCACTTGTACACCGTCCACTCACACACTACCCACTTGTACACCGTCCACTCACACACTACCCACTTGTACACCGTCCACTCACACACAACCCACTAGTACACTGTCCACTCACACACTACCCACTCGTACACCGTCCACTCACACACTACCCACTAGTACACTGTCCACTCACACACTACCCACTTGTACACCGTCCACTCACACACTACCCACTCGTACACCGTCCACTCACACACTACCCACTAGTACACCGTCCACTCACACACTACCCACTTGTACACCGTCCACTCACACACTACCCACTCGTACACCGTCCACTCACACACTACCCACTAGTACACCGTCCACTCACACACTACCCACTAGTACACCGTCCACTCACACACTACCCACTTGTACACCGTCCACTCACACACTACCCACTCGTACACCGTCCACTCACACACTACCCACTTGTACACCGTCCACTCACACACTACCCACTCGTACACCGTCCACTCACACACTACCCACTTGTACACCGTCCACTCACACACTACCCACTTGTACACCGTCCACTCACACACTACCCACTCGTACACCGTCCACTCACACACTAGTACACCGTCCACTCACACACTACCCACTCGTACACCGTCCACTCACACACTACCCACTCGTACACCGTCCACTCACACACTACCCACTTGTACACCGTCCACTCACACACTACCCACTAGTACACTGTCCACTCACACACTACCCACTCGTACACTGTCTACTCACACACCACCCACTTGTACACCGTCCACTCACACACTACCAACTAGTACACTGTCCACTCACACACTACCCACTAGTACACTGTCCACTCACACACTACCCACTCGTACACTGTCTACTCACACACTACCCACTTGTACACCGTCCACTCACACACTACCCACTAGTACACCGTCCACTCACACACTACCCACTAGTACACCGTCCACTCACACACTACCCACTAGTACACTGTCCACTCACACACTACCCACTCATACACCGTCCACTCACACACTACCCACTAGTACACTGTCCACTCACACACTACCCACTCGTACACTGTCTACTCACACACCACCCACTAGTACACTGTCCACTCACACACTACCCACTTGTACACCGTCCACTCACACACTACCCACTAGTACACCGTCCACTCACACACTACCCACTCATACACCGTCCACTCACACACTACCCACTAGTACACCGTCCACTCACACACTACCCACTCATACACCGTCCACTCACACACTACCCACTAGTACACCGTCCACTCACACACTACCCACTCGTACACCGTCCACTCACACACTACCCACTTGTACACCGTCCACTCACACACTACCCACTAGTACACCATCCACTCACACACTACCAACTCGTACACCGTCCACTCACACACTACCCACTCGTACACCGTCCACTCACACACTACTCACTCACACACAACACTTGTACACCCCCACTTGTACATTGTCCACTCACACAACACCCATTCACAAACTATTACACTCTCGCACAACACACACCTGTCCGTCTCATTGGCCTCTGCCCACTTCTCAATCCATGGAAGCCAGCAGCCTGTGTCACATTACGGTAGCTCCTCCTCACAGCTCCTGTGCGGTTGATGTGGGAGAGGTGCACTGGTGAGGGAAGAGCCTGCTGCATTGAATGTGTGGCCGGTATGACACTGACTTGCAATTGGTGGTTTGTGGGGTGGGGACACATGGAACAGAGGATAGCAGGTTTGCAAGAGTCTGGTGCAAACTCCTATACGTATGTGGATGTTGTTCAAACATGCATGTAAGCACTATGAGGAGTAGACAAGTAGCACGCAGACAGGACACCGGGGGGGCACGCTGACAGCCACTCAACTAGAAATACACATGGCAGGAGAGGGATCCTGTGTGTGCATTTGCATGTAGCATCCCAGATTATTGCATATTGGTGAGGTTGACAGTCCAAACATTGTACCATTGCAGTGTTCACTAGATGAGACGTTACACACTACTTATACTTATAAACACATCCCACACAAAAAGGCTCTCCCCTAAGTGCCCATGAACACCACATGTCTACACTAAAGTACCAACACACCACACCAACTGCTAACTTGATGGAGAGAGGGGAGAGCTGTTAGCATCATCACTGGAAGGAGTAGGAGGGACATCAGTGTTAACACAATCACCATCACCATCAATGCTATCCTCGTCATCATTAGCACTGTCACTTCCTACAGAGGAGAGTGAGAGGACAAGAGAGGAAGTAAAAGAGGTAAGAGGTACAATGTGGATGGAATGACTCTTGTCACAAGAAGTGAGGTATGCTCCTGCCAATAGACACGTTGTAGCGGGAAGGAGAGGGAGACAGTTAAATGGTGTTAGGCAATTGCGCTGAAGACTGAAACTGAACAACTCATTCCACATGCTCCACTGGAATGCACACACCTATGCTGTTTGTACTACATGCCAGTTGGATCACATGTGGTCAATGTGGCTACAATGACATGTAAATTGTGCCTCAGAGTACATGACCACATTACAAGTAGATGATATATGTAGAACATTAAAGTTGGATAGGGAGCACTTCACACATGCATGGAGAGGAGGTGGTAGATATGAGAGTGTATGCTTTCAGTAAAGAGTGGTCAGCTCTCTCGGAAGCTACATCTCCTTGGAATAATGAAGGGAAACTACTCTTTCTTTACAGCCGTTACAGTTGATGCCACTCACCTAGTCCTGTGGGTGGGGCAGGGGGCAGGGCAGGAGCATTGATCCACGAAGGACCAGGAGCATCAGAAGAGGCACCAAGAGGTGTCCCTGTCAAAAGAGAGGGAAGAAATATAAAGCGTAACCCCTACTGTGGTGTCCTTCAAGGAACTGAACACAGATATACACACACACACATGCACACGCACACGCACACACATGAACATGCACACGCACACACATGCACACGCACACACGCACACACACACACACACACACACACACACACACACACACACACACACACACACACACACACACACACACACACACACAGACCATCAAAGCGCCACATCATGCAATCTGAGTGCACACACACACACACACACACACATCACAGGATTCAATGAACACACCCCACAGGGCACACTGAGGGAGGGCTAGAAACACTAAACAATAAGTGGTCTAGTGAGAACACTGCTGCTACAGTGAGGGACACAGTGGAAGAAGACAACCAGGTCAACAACCAAATCAATAGTGCACTGCACACCTTCAGGGTCCAGCAGTTTCTCCACACTGAGCTCATCCTGTGCAGTGTCCAATGTCTGCTGCAAGTTGTCTGGTGACATAGCCTCGTCCACTTGGCTGGTGTAGTGGAGAATGATGGGATGGTGGTGATGGAGGATGGAGCAGAGCACAGTGCGGACACTCCAACTGGAGGTGGACTTGGTCACTTCAACCTCATAACTGTGGAGGGAGCCAACAAGGCACATCACACAATACATTAGAAACTGGTACAACACAACAAGATCATACGGGAAATTAGGACTACGGTGAAACCTGTCTAATGAGACCACCTTTGGACCAGAAATGTTAAACCTTACTACCAAGGAGGAGCTGATTTAAGAAGATGCAAAACAATGTGTTGATACTATTTGGGCCAGGGGTGGCCATGTGGTCTCTATAGACAGGTGGGTGCTGTATACAGTGCCCTCAATAGACAGGTTCTACAGTATGTTACACTTCACAGTACAAACAGATGAGCATGAAGCAAGCTCCATCACTGTGATGGGCTGGACGGGATGACCCACTGCACATGTGGGGACTGAGGGACTAAGTAGGCTGGGGTTAATGTGCAGATTACCCAACAGCAGTCAGTAGTCACTTGTGAGACTGGCTTCAAACTGTTTGGTCACTACATTAAGATGGTCCATTTAATTGTGTAGAGCAGAGCTATTAGCAGAGCAGCAGGAAGGTATAGATTACAAAGAGAAAGTGAAGGATGAGGGAGAGGTGAGGAGTGCCAACATCTCCACTGCAAGGCATGGCAGTACATGTGAAGTGGTATATGTGACCACACACAGACAAGCAGTGCACATGTCAGTACGAGTCTACAGACAACGAGAGCGCGTTGTGTACAAGTGCTTCACTCACAGCCATCACCTGGGCCGGGAGGACCCTGTAACCGAATCGTCGTCCTCTTGGTATCCTGCACTAAAACGATTAGCAACCGCTTCTTATTCTCCTCGGTGAACGAGTTAGTCGTCACAGACAGACACACCGTCATCTGTTGCCTACTCTTCCAGCATGTTTGCAATCAATGCTGCAGTTGACCTGCGTTGACGCCATTTTCTTGACCACGTGCTCTTTGGCGCCAGACCACGCGACGGCTGCCCCCTTCAGATCAGGAGACCAGCTCCAGCACTGAGTGATTTGTACCGCCTTTTCCCACCACTTGGCTCGGGAGAATGCCCAGGTCGGTGCCAACTACGCCACCATGACTTGACCATACGTATACTCTTGGTGTGTTATAGTATTAATGTATTCTGTGCAGTCCTGCTCTTCCCATCACTGTTGTGTGTGTCCCTCTACACAGGGAGGGTATATCGGTTGTTGTGTTGGGTCACATTCACACCTTCACTCAGCACCACAGTGTGCTGGGGTCCTCATCCACAGCTCTCACAGTCCGTGTTGTTGTATCACTGTTAGCACTCTTCTCCCTCTGTCACTTTAGCCAGAGCAGTTCAGTAATGTAGCAATGACCGCAGCCAATGGTCCTGGAGGGAGGGGAGGGACCTGGGGAAACATTCGGATCCTGTTTGATGACAAACTCAAGGTGAACCTCACCGCAGAGCTGAAGGAAGGAGACTTCCCAGAACAGCTCGCCAAGGACTTAGTCATTAATGGGCTTGTTAATGAGTAGGGTGGGGCTGAGTAGGGCAGGGCAGGAGGTGGGTGGGACAAGTAGGAAGGGACTAACCTACCAGCACTGCGTCATGTTTGCTGAGTACTATTCCACAAGAGGAGTCCATGTACATAAGAAAGGGAGTGTCATGTGACAGTCACATGATAATCACATGACTGCCTTTTACTGTATATCGCTGACCTTCCTCAGTCTCCAGTTACACTCATACATGTGTGACATATGGGATATTGTGTACATATAAAGATACATAGTTAACATGACCACTCCCACCTGCCCCTCCCCTTCAGAACGACTTGGTAGAGGTGTCCAGTAAAATTGCTGAGCGTGTCTCCCACCCCTCTCTCTCCTAGCCCCGCCCCTCTCTCTCCTAGCCCCGCCCCCTCTCTCCTAGCCCCGCCCCCTCTCTCCAGTGCAGGCTCATACATCAACACACTTGGCAACATTGATTTTACTTTGATCAATTTTGTTTGTACTATTCTATTCCTCCTGATGCTGTAAACATGTGTGTGTGCAGTTCAAACTGTTGTCATGTGATTGTGGGCTCAATTATCTGATAAGCCCCTCTCTTCTGGTGGTGTGAAACCAGAAGACATGGTAACCTCATTACCGCTAGTCTCACTGGTCTTGTTCCCAGCCCCCCTTTCGGGCCATTACAAAATGGCGGCCAGAAGCAGGCTGGGAACGAGACTACATTACTGCTACTGCTAAACGGCACTGCAGCCAAGAGAGCGTTGGGTACACATCCGGGCATTTCCAGCAAGGTCTCAACACTAGCTAGCTGTGTTCCCTGGGAGTCAGCTATCCCTTTACCACCAGCCACTGTGCAAGCTCCAGTTCATTCCACAGTCCGTTTCACATTCGTATAATGATATAATATTTCATGTGATTGTACATGTGATCGATCATATGACTTTGTGTACATGTGCTTATAATTGCGTGCACCATTGCCACCACCCATTGCCCAGTTGAGGCTACAGGCACATGCACAATTGCATAATATAGACTACTACTATATATGCAGGGGGGAAGTTAATGAGCTTCGAGCGCAGTACTGACTTCAGTGGGATACAAGACGTTTCGATCCGTAGATCTTCATCAGTTGTAATACAAAACTTAGGGAAGCGCGACATTAAATAAGGGTGTGTGTGTCATTGAGTGTCAAAAGTTTGGCGGGGGGTGATGTAAGTTTTGTATTACAACTGATGAAGATCTACGGATCGAAACGTCTTGTATCCCACTGAAGTCAGTACTGCGCTCAAACTTTTGCGCTATACGGTACACCAGACAATACACAGCACGTATAGTACACACACCAGTGTCGGTAACAAGTGCTGAGTACAGCACACCCCCACATTTAATCAATGCTATTCAAACATCACTGCTACTACATGTGCGACGACAATGTGCACACAAACAGAATTCACACACACGAAAACACCCCACAAGTAATTATGTGCACACCCACCCACACCACACACCCATGCACACATATGCCACACACACCCACACACCCACACACCCACACACGCCACACCCACCCACCCACACACCCACACACACCACACCCCCACACACAAACACACACACACGTGTGCGCACGCCCGCACGCACACACCCACATACAATGTCATGCACAAAATACAATACAAATACAATACCTTGGCATTGTCCTAAAAGAGATGGGTCATAATCAGGGAATACCTCTCGCTGAGCAATGTCCTGAGAGGGAAGTTGTGAAGTCCTCCCTGGTGCAGTGGACAGAGCTGGGAAAGAAAGGGAACCAAGTGAACACCGCACACAAACAATAGGCACTTACATGCACTTCTGATATGGTAAGCCCCTACGTATATACGTATACAGAGAGATGTCTGTGCATGTGTAAGTGTGTGCTTGAGTACATGTGTATGTGTACGTGTGTGTGTGAGTCCATTGTCATTGTAATACAGTCCACACATTGCAATGTGCACTAGATGAGACACATTACATGAACACATTTGACACAAAATGGCTCCCCCTTAGGAGTCCATGGACATGGTCCATGTCTACATCAAACCACCACTCACTAGTACACCGTCCACTCACACACTACCCACTAGTACACCGTCCACTCACACACTACCCACTAGTACACTGTCCACTCACACACTACCCACTAGTACACCGTCCACTCACACACCACCCACTTGTACACCGTCCACTCACACACTACCCACTAGTACACTGTCCACTCACACACTACCCACTAGTACACCGTCCACTCACACACAACACTTGTACACTACCCACTGCATGTAAGCACTATGAGGAGTAGACAAGTAGCACGCAGACAGGATAGTGGGGGCACGCTGACAGCCACTCAACCAGAAATACACATGGCAGGAGAGGGACCCTGTGTGTGCATTTGCATGTAGCATCCCAGATTATTGCATATTGGTGAGGTCGACAGTCCAAACATTGTACCATTGCAGCGTTCACTAGATGAGACGTTACACACTACTTATACTTATAAACACATCCCACACAAAACGGCTCTTCCCTAAGTGCCCATGAACATCACATGTCTACACCAAATTACCAACACACCACACCAACTGCTCACTTGATGGAGAAAGGGGAGAACTGTTACCATCATCACTGGAAGCAGTAGGAGGGACATCAGTGTTAACACTATTGTCTTCACCATCATTAGCACTGTCACTTCCTATAGAGAAGGAGAGTTAGAAGACGAGAGAAGAAGTGAAGGAGGTAAGAGGTACAATGTGGATAGAATGACTCCTGTCACAAGAAGTGAGGTATGCTCCTGCCATAGACATGTTGTAGCGGGAAGGAGAGGGAGACAGTTAAATGGTGTTAGGCAATTGCGCTGAAGACTGAAACTGAACAACTCATTCCACATGCTCCACTGGAATGCACACACCTATGCTGTTTGTAACTCAATAGAATGGAAATGGAACATTAGCACATCAATCAGCATACAACACACACTACACAGCGTAGTCGAACTACCTAATCACACAATGTATGCGCGTACACACACACACGCACACACACACACACACACACACACACACACACACACACACACACATACACACTCACAGACACTATACTCCGACACCCTTCCACACTCCACTATAGTACCTTGGTGTTGTTCCACATGAGATGTGTCTGGAAACATATGCCTTTGAGCAAAGGGATTGGGAGTAGGGCGGGGAGTCCGTCCTTGTGAAAGGGGGACTGAGTCAGGAGGAAGGGGAGAGAGTATTAGCAAATTAATGAACAGACTGCATCGCACACAGACTTTATACTGCATGTACAGTATAGACCTCTTGCCACTTCCGTCATTGCCTTGGAAATGGAACTCTTGAGGCCTCAAATTGCATGTGGTAGGCAGCAAGATTTGGTGTCAATTTTGCCAGTACACAAATTTGTCAGGCATCATGCACAATCGTTAGAGGAGTCAAACCGGACGACACACACAAGTGAGACAGCTGCACATCAGCTGATGGCAAAGAGGCAAAGTTGATGCTTGTTGGAGCTGCATCCCACCACACAACTCTCTAGCCAATGCACAGCTTTGTCAATGGGTTGGGGTAACAATTTTCACCTAGTTGCCATTTACGGGCACATACCAGAATATACAGTATGCCTTCAAGGACTCAAATGTCCCACAGATAATACACACTACACATATCCACATTGACTGCATGCATGCATATTGAAAGTTCTATCCCTAACATACACCAGGTAGACCAGCAGATTCATAAAGGTGAAATCTGCTATAATGCTTTACACAGTCCGGGACCAACTATCCACAGATGAAAAGGAAAGTAAGCCTTGGAGCATTTCTTTATCTTGTGTGTTACAGTCCCCGCTTCGTCATGGTAAGCTTCGTTTGCCGGTTTTCGGTTCTCTTCAGCGCGACTTTTCGTTTGTATTACAGCATACAAACAACCGCTGCCAACCCTACATAGACAGCACTACCGTGCTGTCTGTTACTGTGTACTGTTCAGACTACAATACTGTCAGTACTCACTTGATGGAGAGAGGCGGATGCAGGGGTAGCGACCATACTCATTAGTGTACTTCCCTGTTGTGAACATGTCTCTCTCATCAGGTGGTAGTCTTGATAGCATGTCCTGGAGTAGGTGTTCCTTCCTATCCCAGCTGTACATTACAAACTCTGCTATGATGCGCTGCTTTGAAAGAACTTTCAATACTGACATGCCAAATCTCTCCATCAGTGAGTCTGATATCTAACAATCAAGGGAGGAGCAATGTAAGTCCAATGTGAATGGACACAAAACATAAAGCAAATTACTACAAAACAAATGCACACACACTACACTAACCCTCTACTGTGTATGTACCAGTGTCTGGTCCACCTCTGCACAATGCTTTCCTCTGCCCCTCCCTCCATTCTCTTCACTTACCACTTCCCTCCTCTTCTGACTCTCATCCACACACACACACACACACGTACACACACGTAAACACACACACACACACACACACACACACACACACACACACACACACACATACACACACACACACACACACACACACACACACACACACACACACACACACACACACACACACACACACACACACATACACACATGCATGCATGCACGCACCCATGCACCACGCACGCACACACGTATGCACATGCACGCAACTAGTCATCCAAGCCACTTAAACTTACATCATAAGTCATTCCTAGCACCAATTTCTCCAGTCTATTCATCACTGCGAGAGCCTGTTCCATTTCATCCCACTTCAGTTCCTCTTCTCTCGCTCCACCCTGCATAAAGAAGCAACTCTGGTCAGAAACACACCAACAAAGTGCACTGGCATAGTGCATTGGAGATATAGCTAGCCACCCTCTATCATGACTCATCTGTCTGGCTGATGTTCAGAAGGAGGTAGAAAGTCAGGTTAAGTCTGAATTGTGTCAACCATGCAAAGTGCATTGTGGGTGATATAGCTATAGGCACACTTTATCATGACTCATTTGTCTGGCTGAGTGAATCGTGTTAACCATGAAAGGCAGTGCATATCCCCTGCAGGATTGGTGCACAGGGCCTGGGCCACACTGTGCAAATGATGTAAAATGGCCGAAGCATGCCAGCCATGTATGGCTCAGAACAGTGATACAGCACAAAGTGGTTGTTTTGAGCACAAGGGTGGGGACTGCTGACAGTGAAAAGCTCCTAATTCACAAGGCACCCATGTGGCACATGCATACTTGAGGCATTGACCCAATACATATGTACAAACCCACTGTGGCTTCAGAATCAAGACTACTTGCTTTGCTTTAGTTTTCAGCTGGGGAAAAACATCCTTTATCAAAACACTCTTGAACAGTGATTGGTGTATACAAAAGACTAGTGCATCCCAAGCCACACTGTACATGTGCACACACTGTACCTCTTGTGGGGGATAGATGAAATCACACTTCAGTTCTTTCACTTCACTAAAGTAGGACAATAAGTTTATTAAGACATTTACTGGAACATGCCTCAGTGTAAGATGTTGTACACCTCCTTGATCACCTGCAGGCACTAGGTAGGAAAAGAGGTGGAGAGATAAACATGTAAATACCATACTTACATAATTTATACATACTTAACTTTACATAGATCCTGTTGCCATGGTAATGGGCATCTAAATACAGCATCTAAATGCAACAGAACTACAGCTAGCATTTTGCGCAGGCGTCCAAAAACTATAGATGCACATTAGGGCACTTCGTAGGGTCAGTGACCATTGCTTCTAAATCTCATAGATGCACTCTTAGTCTAGTTCACTAGACCCTTTAGCACCCACGAAGTGCTCGCAAGTGGACGCATGCACACACATGGTTGTTTGACTTGTGTGTTTCGTTGTGAAGCAGGAAAGAGCAACAATACAGCTACAAGTGCAGTGCAGAGAAGGAACTGACCGCAATTGACTGCAAGTTGCCGTGCGTGGAAGAGGCTCTGGTTTAACTATTACATAGACGTCCTCACTATTGCTTGTTACACACTATACACTACATCCAACTGAGTCACACAATATGTGACTGACATCACCAACCTACCATCATCAGGACAATCCCAGGACTCTGGGGTAAAGCGCAGGTACACTTCTGATAATGATTTGTTTCTTCTGATTCCAAGGAGAAGGTGACGACAGAACTGCTTGGGTACAGTCGCACCAAGATCACGACTCAGTGTTAGCTTGTTCATGGTCTTGTTTCCTGAGAGCGACCTTTCCATCTCCATCAAGATCTTATCGTCCATTGCCTGTAGAATAAGACATCAACACAGTCCATCGTGCAGTGGGATGGGGACAAACACCATTTGACACTGTCACTACTGTTTGCTATCAGTGGACAATATCTAAGCTATCATATACTACACTGAGGGATGTATTAGGGGGTATTTCCCAAGGTTGAAGGCCGAGGAATACATTACATACGTAGCATAAATATGTAGTACGTATGAGCATACTTTCTGTTGCCATGGAAACCATGTATTAATGAGAGTTTCAGGGTGTTTCTATGGTAATGGTATAGGTATACATATCTGTATACATCTGCTACAGTGAACTACTCCCAAAATGTGAGGTGACCTTACACATGTGCAGTTGGGTTGAAGTTTGGATGCAATCATCATTCCATCTCACACTGATGCTTACCTCACATCCTTGTATGTTCATACACTTAACCTCTGTCACATGTTGTAGACATAACAACTTTACTACTGTACTGAGGGGAGGACTGATCAAGTACACCTTGCCAAAGTGTCCTTTGAAGGCACCATCTGTGATAGGCAAACATAACAACATGTCATGCACTCAGTGAACTCTAAACATGGTAGACACACCCTATATTTAATATAATGACATTCATTGCCCACCATCCACCACAACAGTGGCTAGTGGTACACAGTGTCAGAGCTACTCATGTAGCCAAAGAGCTCCAAACACCAACACCATCTGTGAATCTTATTATAATAAAATAAATGTAATGCACAAAGCTTTGTTACCTAATTGGTTCTTCAGTTTTGGATGAATGATCAGGAAACGTGGTAGGAATACAAAGAGGCATAGCGAGAGTAACTTGGTTGAGCCAAAATTTGGTTTAAAGTCGTTCTGTAAGAGTTCTTGCCACTTTTATAGTCGTTGCAATATCTAAGGGATAGGGAAAAGATCGTGTTTCGTTGTTCAGAAACTCCTCCTTCAACTTTCCACCAATCTTCACCAAACATAAAAGTTAGAGTACTTAACGGCTATAAAGGGGGTGACCTTAGGTGGTTAGCGCCTTCGACATTGTACTCCTTTAGACAAAATGACTTAACATAAGTAAATTCTGTAGACACGGAGTTTTACAGAGCGAGTCTATGGAATGCTCCCATTTAAACAGACAGTTTCCATTGGTTCAATGCTTAAATTTCAACGATATGCTGGGAACCCACCCGAAGAACGGGTATTCAGCTAGTCCATATAATTATGCATCTTTCTGTAAAACACAACACTGACACTCTCACTAAAACATGAGGATTCCCACTCATGTGAGCACCCCACAAGCTTTCAGCTGAAGGAGCTGTACTACCATTGATACAACTGTGGATGTGTCCACCTCTACACATGTTCCATGTGTAGAGGTGGCTATTGCCTCAACTCCATCCCTTCAAGGAGTCATACATCCATGCACTCTCTACATGGGCAGAATGGAAGTTATTAGAGAGTTTTAGATCAGCATTAACGCCGAACATTGACATCACAATACGTCATTAATGAGTCACGTGATAATCCTAAACTGCAATGTACACGGTGAAATTCCAGCGTTTAGTATGCGTGAAGAGGCTTTTCAGCGTATGTAAACTACCGTTTGTACTGTTAACGTTGTGACGTCATGATTCGTCACGTACCGTTTAACGTTCAACGTAAGCGCGGATCTACAACTCTCTATTGTGGATACTGTCCTGTCACCTGTAGAAGCTTCCCTCTCCAGTGATGCAAGTCTGTCCAAGGCAACTTCTAGTTCTCTCCAGTCAGTCACTAAAACACAGCACACCACAACATATGGTTAGTTCAATACATGGAGGTGAGTAAAGTGAGGCAACATACTGCTTTACAACAAACTGTCATGCAGTGAAATGCTCTACATCTGTAGCTTGCATATATACACAGGGCAGCAGTTATGCACAAGGTATATCTTATTATAATAAACGTAACGCACATTTTCGTTGTTCGGGATAATCTCCTTCAATTCTGGATGAAACGCCACGAAACTTGGTAGCATTACAAAGAGGGGGACTGTGAGTAACCTCGCCGAGCCAAAATTTGGTTTAAGGCCGTTCCGTCCGAGTTCTTGCCACTTTTACGGTCGCCGCCATATCTAAGAGATAGGGAAAAGACAGCGTTTGGTTGTGCACGAACTCCTCCTTCAATTTTTCACCAATCTTTGTCAAACGTGGAAGAGTATATCACGGAAATACGGGGGGTGATCTAAGGTGGTTAGTGCCTTCGCCACTGGACTCCTTTAAACGAAAAGGATTAACATAAGTAAATTCTGTATGTACGGAGTTTTACGGAACGAGTCTACGGAATACTCCCAATTAAATGGACGGTTCTGATTAGTCAACGCTCAAATTTCAAACGATATGCTGGGAACCCACCCGAAGGGCGGGCATTCAGCTAGTATAAGGAATGGAAATTATAGCTCATGTAACACATCAGTACTAGTGTAGTCTGACGTAGCCCAGACCCACTTCCAGCCATTATATATCACGCAAAGGGCAGGAAGTGATGAGGCAGTGCTTTATAAAATCATTTGTATGATATACGTACGTATGCTAGTATCCAATGTGATGAAACTACTCCTCACCAAAATTTGTTTGGCACAATGTCTGCAGTTGTGCACAATGTATATATACGAGATGTAAAATAGAACTCCTGTAACACATCAGTGAGGGAGTGCTTTGTAAACATATCTGTATAATAATTATGCTAGTATAAATTAAATCCAATCCCATATTCAAATGTATTTAAATTGGTATCCAAGTAGAACACAAAGATCTGATGAAATTGCTCCTCACCATCTGGTAGGTGCAATGTCTGCAGTACTCCACTGGCATAGACTGGCTCCAGCAAGCGATGGACTTCTGCAGAACTTCCACCTTTCTCAATGGTGAGGCGTTTCAACGAGGGGAGCACAGAGAGACAATAGCCGTAGGCTGTGGAGTCATAAGCAGTCTTGGGCTTCACTTTCACCTCTTCTCCAACAATACGTGGCATCAGGCGGCGAACAAATGAAATGTCTTGCGTCTCGAAAAGGCACTGCATTTGAAAGTCTATGGGATATGAGTTTATCCCCTTTTGAAGGCGGTCAAAGTGCTGTAATTTAGTCAATCCACAATAAAAGCGCCACACCTGTGCCATGTGGGGCTCACCGAGATACCTGGCCCAGATTTCACATTGACTGCCTGCTGTCAGGAGAGACACATAAACAGCAGCAAGGAATTCTTGTACAGTCAAGTGAATGAAGAAGAAGCTTTCAATGGCACCTTTCTTGGACTTCGGATTGCATCGAATGGGCCTAGCTGTTAAAACGCCACACCCCCTCTTACGGTCTGAGAAGCGCTCACCGAGACCCTGAAGATCAACTGAATCAAACACTACTTTTTGCTTTTGGATGCAATTATAAGCAATTTCCCCGAGTTTATAGATATCATGGTCCTTTGGAAGATCCAGGATAGAATTCAGTTCAGGCAAGTCTTCGCTGTACTTTAGTACTTTCACACAGAGGTAGTCATTGTAAATTTGTGTCAGCGTTGGTGGAAGGTCCTCTCTAAATAGAAACACTTGACAAATGATGGACAGAACAACCGGGATTGAACAGAGGCCTCTAATCTGTGGAAAAGCATCTATCTTCTTGACAAATAAGTCACACAGGTCTGGTCGCTGTTGATTAGAGAAATATTGCTTTGCATAAATCTTGATCTGGTCCTGAGTGAAACCGAGCACCTCGATATTAGTTAGATTAACTTGGCTACGAGACATCAGCATTTGGTGGTAGATCTCGCTTGTTACAATGGAGCGAGATATTAGAATAACATCACAGTCTGGAAGAGGGGAATCACGGTTGTGCGACAGAAGGTTCACAAGGAAGGCAGATCGTTGAAGATGAGGTGGAAGCTCGTCAAACCCATCCAGAACAAAGAGCACATCTCTCCCTCGGCTCCTATAAATGACCTTAGACACTTCCTCCAGGGGCATGGTGTCTTCTATCATTCCTTGGAACATCTGTAAAAGGTCTACTAATGCGAAGTTTTCCTCACAATGTAACAAGTCACGCAACTCAACCAGGAGGACTGTGACGTAACCATGGCAATCAGGAGATCGGCAGACATCTTGGCACACCTTCCGAGCTAACGTACTTTTACCCACCCCGGGAGCACCACTAATGATTACAAGTTTATGTTCTTTCACCAGTTGAGGGATTGCCTCACATTCAATTCGATCAGTCTGGTAGGAGTAGACATTGTCAACGCCCATTGTCACAGCTTCTACAAACATTTCTTGGGCACGCCGATGACCCAGATAGAAAGGAGCAAGGGCTAAGTTCACGTACTGCATTCTCTGATCAGCAAGGAGCCACTCATCCTCAACAATCTTCATTTTCTCATAGAAATTCCTAAGTCGACAGAAGAGGAACTTTACCTGCTCTCCTCCCCCTCCTCCTCCATCGGCTGCAGAGTGCAACAGATAAAAGAAACAACTCATACACACATATCTCACAACAAGCCGTAATAGTACATTTTAAACAGTTTCACAAAGTAAAAGTCACTTAGCCATCATAGAAGTCATGCATGCACCCTCTGAACTTTGACCTCAAGTTAGCTGAATAGAACTGATTTGGTCAACTGCTTGTGGTGTCAAATGAGGTTAAAGTTCAGAGGTGAGTTGTGAGTAGATTGATGTTTATGACAATATCATCACAAATGCTCCAACAATGCAACCGTAAAGTAAACAACATAAAATGAGAGGAAACTGTATTGAGATACACACACACACACACACACAAACAAATCTGTTAGATATATACCTTGGTGTGTGTGTGTGCGTGTGTGTGTGTGGGGGGGGGGGGGGGATAAATTGACCCCTTACTTATGATTGTTGGTCCAGTGAGATCATTGACAATGTACATATCTAGGCATGGTACGTAGATACACTCTGACCTGGTGAAAGGCTATTCACAGCTCAACCACAGGAACATGTGTCCATGTACACTGTCTTACAGTGATTTAGCCAGTGTACTTGTGCTATTGGATAGGGTTTACATGCATGCGCATACACTGACCTACAATGACTCCACCAATGCATGTACTTGTGTTAGTAAGCAAATGTGTAGTTATTGTGGTTTCGAAGTGGCTTAACACACTTACAGTGATAAAGATTCTTCCATACCAATATTGCGAATTTACATAAATGACCAATAGTGAGTACATTAACAGGCACAGTCACATTCATAAATGGGACCAGTGAGTTGCTTCCTTCTCGCACACATACCATTTCCTCCACCTTGTTTGAACTGCTCAGACAACCTTTCCAGCTCATCTGCCCAGACGTCTTGGTTGCTGTTTCGCAGCATTTGGCAAAATATCTGAAAGTCATCATCTGTTTTCCCTCGTAGTGTCTCAATGACCCTGTCCACTTGGTCACTGCTGGTGGGCAATCCTCTCACCATCTGGGCCTCTCTTTGGCTCATGAATCCTCCCGCCACTTTCTCTAGCTTATCACTGAGGCCTGTATTCATTAATACATTGAGCTTGAGGCTCTCTCTCAATGAGAGCAAGGCAGCAACATTCCAAGAACTCATGGGACGGGGTTTACCATCTGGAAGTGAGACAAGGGGCAAAGTACAGTCTTTGGCAAACCAGTTCTGACAACGCTTAACTACACATAACTGGCTAGTTACTACATATAAACATAGTAGGCATGCAAGTACTGATGGAATTGACCCAACAAAAGATGCCAAGGACACTGTACATTACCAATCAATCCACATGGCAGTAGATCAATGAGGAAGATCAAGTTTAAATGTACACAGACAGTGAGACATTCCTAATTAAGGCCCACTACTGACGAGGACCCCAGCTAGTGGTCCCAGCAACAATAACAATCAGTCAAACTTAGAAAACAGATCTGAAAAGCTAGTTAGCTAGCTAGAAAGCTGCCCCACTTTGGTACATGCACCATTTTTACATTCCCATTATTTACCTGTCTCCACTGGTCCAGGGTTGAGCTCTACATCCCCACTCTGAATGAGGAGGAGTCGGGGAGGCATTGCACAAGCTAACATGAGCAGGTAAAGAAGTGGAAGGACCCCTCTCTTCACCGCATGCGTGTTGGACCTGGAGGACGAGGGAGCAGCTGTCATCTTCGCTCCTCCTCCTTTCAACAACCACCTCATTCGACTGCAGTTGAACAGCCCAACAGACACGCGCCACTGCTGGGCGGAGATGGGCATCTTGCAAAGCCTGGGCACGTAGGGAAGGAGGGAGGTAGCTAGCTATAATGAAACCATTCCACATGTACCAAACAACATCGGAGGCTAACTTCTTAGCCCTAGTGTTTATGCTTTAGCTAACTGTACGGGCTCACGTCAAAGAATGTGACAGGAGCACACAACTCACTTTTCGTCTGACTAGTCCGCGTATAGAGAGCGACTGAAATCAGTGACGTAGAACAAAGCCGTTCAAGTGCTAGGCTGGTAATGTACCGCTAGTGTTAAGTACAGGTAACATAGGGTATTATTGACGTATAAATTTCCGCACAAACAGGATTAATCCACCGGCCAGACTCTGAGGGCTGAGAGCGACCCCGCACTTCAGAGGTCACCAACTCCAATCCACGCTGTACTGGTGAGGGCTCCTCCAGATCAGACGAGAGAAGCGACAGCGAGCGCGCGACCATTTCAACAGACGCCGTCCGTCACATCAGAGGACGCGGACAGGACCGCGTCCCATCTCTCCCAGTGACCACGCGGTGAGGAGAGAGCTATGCAGTGTAGAACTTTGTGGTACTCTCTCTTGTCCCAGCTAGTGATGGAACCTCGTTTGTAGTCGACTGAGCTCTGTTTTTTGGAGGGTAGAATGCTGTGGCACAGTTCTGTTGTCATTGCTTTGTAGCTACGCACCAAGTTGTACAGTCGCTTCCTCTGTCACTGCTGCTAACAGGATGGCTGTTGTGCTATCTTGTCCCAGTGCACTTCTCATGAGGCCACAATGTAATCTCAGTCCTATTGTGTTTGTGTGTTGTGTTGGGTCCATCTGTGCCCCACTCAACAGCTGTCACTACTGACTGACTGCCATCTTGTACACCACCATGTGTCTCTGTGGCAGTGGTGGATTCAGTCACTTGTACAGTGTGTTACTAATGACTGTATAGCCGTTGGTGTGGTGTTTGTACTAACACTTTATCTGTGTCTGTGTGCAGTGTTGTCAATGGACCTGTTGTGGGTTGGAGTGGTCAGTGTGGACTGGTCAGTAGTTTGTGTTGTGTTCAGTTGCAGTGAGCTCAAGTGTTGTGTCTTGTGTAACTGTACACATTCCCACTTCCAATTCAGAGAAGTGGGAATCAGGTCCAGAGTGTCATTCCTCTGACTGCTGCCATGATCTACAATGCTACTCATACCGGTGACAACTAGTTTGAACTGGATGAAGTGCCATTGGGACAGGTGAGGAGGGATGGGGAGGAGTGTGTGGTGAGAGTACAGAAAAGAGAGTGAGCGTGGAGTAGTTGTAATTGTGCATGGCCATGATGGGTGTGGAGCAAGTAGGAGGTGTGGTTTGGGGAAGTGGCACTGAGGGCAGTTGTAATGGTACAGGGAAGGAGTGGATGTGTTGGGAAGGTGGGTGAAGAGTGACAATGTGTGGGTGTAAGTGTCATGGATGTTGCACAATGTGTGAAAGCTGTTGAGGGTGTTGGTTTAGTGTGTGTACTGTGTAGGATGAGGTTGGAGGTGACGGTAGATAGTGAGTGTAGAATATAGCTAGTGAAGTGACTGCTATTCCTCCACTAACCCAGTCCCCTCTCCCTCCTTCCCTCACTCTCCTCAGATTGTGTCTGTAGGAGAGATTGTGAGTGTCAGTAAGTCCCAGACCAATGTGGTGTACAAGATGGACGACCGCACCGGTCCACTGGTGGATGTCAAAAGTGGTTAGACGACCAGGAGTTGTGGGCGGAGTCAAGTGCAGGTGTGCATGTATATGTGTGTTGGTGTCAGTGTGTACATTGAAGTGAATGGTGTGAGTGTTGACCAGTATAAGAAGGAGGGTGTGTGGAGGTGAATGGACTGCCTGCGTATTAGCATTGTGTGCCAGTGGACGTGTAGTGTGAGTCACCACTGGGGACATCTGGTGCACATGTAGAGTGTAGCGTGTAGTGTGAGTCACCACTGGGGACATCTGGTGCACATGTAGAGTATAGCGTGTAGTGTGAGTCACCACTGGGGACATCTGGTGCACATGTAGAGTATAGCGTGTAGTGTGAGTCACCACTGGGGACATCTGGTGCACATGTAGAGTATAGCGTGTAGTGTGAGTCACCGCTGGGGACATCTGGTGTACATGTAGAGTGTAGCGTGTAGTGTGAGTCACCACTGGGGACATCTGGTGCACATGTAGAGTATAGCGTGTAGTGTGAGTCACCACTGGGGACATCTGGTGTACATGTAGAGTGTAGCGTGTAGTGTGAGTCACCACTGGGGACATCTGGTGTACATGTAGAGTATAGCGTGTAGTGTGAGTCACCACTGGGGACATCTGGTGCACATGTAGAGTATAGCGTGTAGTGTGAGTCATCACTGGGGACATCTGGTGTACACGTAGAGTGTAGCGTGTAGTGTGAGTCACCACTGGGGACATCTGGTGTACATGTAGAGTATAGCGTGTAGTGTGAGTCACCACTGGGGACATCTGGTGTACATGTAGAGTGTAGCGTGTAGTGTGAGTCACCACTGGGGACATCTGGTGCACATGTAGAGTATAGCGTGTAGTGTGAGTCACCACTGGGGACATCTGGTGTACATGTAGAGTATAGCGTGTAGTGTGAGTCACCACTGGGGACATCTGGTGTACATGTAGAGTATAGCGTGTAGTGTGAGTCACCACTGGGGACATCTGGTGCACATGTAGAGTACAGCGTGTAGTGTGAGTCACCACTGGGGACATCTGGTGCACATGTAGAGTATAGCGTGTAGTGTGAGTCACCACTGGGGACATCTGGTGCACATGTAGAGTGTGTAGTGTGAGTCACCACTGGGGACATCTGGTGTACATGTAGAGTATAGCGTGTAGTGTGAGTCACCACTGGGGACATCTGGTGCACATGTAGAGTATAGCGTGTAGTATGAGTCACCACTGGGGACATCTGGTGTACATGTAGAGTATAGCGTGTAGTGTGAGTCACCACTGGGGACATCTGGCGCACATGTAGAGTATAGCGTGTAGTGTGAGTCACCACTGGGGACATCTGGTGTACATGTAGAGTATAGCGTGTAGTGTGAGTCACCACTGGGGACATCTGGTGTACATGTAGAGTACAGCGTGTAGTGTGAGTCACCACTGAGGACATCTGGTGCACATGTAGAGTATAGCGTGTAGTGTGAGTCACCACTGGGGACATCTGGTGCACATGTAGAGTATAGCGTGTAGTGTGAGTCACCACTGGGGACATCTGGTGCACATGTAGAGTATAGCGTGTAGTGTGAGTCACCACTGGGGACATCTGGTGTACATGTAGAGTGTAGCGTGTAGTGTGAGTCACCACTGGGGACATCTGGTGTACATGTAGAGTATAGCGTGTAGTGTGAGTCACCACTGGGGACATCTGGTGCACATGTAGAGTATAGCGTGTAGTGTGAGTCACCACTGGGGACATCTGGTGTACATGTAGAGTATAGCGTGTAGTGTGAGTCACCACTGGGGACATCTGGTGCACATGTAGAGTATAGCATGTAGTGTGAGTCACCACTGGGGACATCTAGTGCACACAGCCAGTGAACCACACCAGTTGATGATGGAATGTAAGGGGCGGAGAATATGTCATTTCAATGAGGAACAATAGTACAGTCAATACTTGTATAATATTGTGTAATAAAATGTATAGCATTGTGTAGTTAATATAGTAAGCTATGCTATTGTTACTATACCATGGGTGTGTTGCAGTATTGCTGTATTCTGTGCAGTCCTGCTCTTCCCATCAATGTTGTGTTTGTCCCTCTACACAGGGAGGGTATATTGGTTGGTGTGTTGGGTCACATCCACACCTTCACTCAGCACCACATGCAGTGTGCTGGGTCCTCATCCATAGCTGTCACTGTCCATGTTGTTGTATCACTGTTATCACTCTCCTCCCTCACTCACTTTAGCCAGAGCAGTTCAGTAATGTAGCAATGACCACAGCCAGCAGTCCTGAAGGGAGGGGAGGGACCTGGGGAAAAATTCGGATCCTGTTTGATGACAAACTCAAGATGAACTTCACCACAGAGCTGAAGGAAGGAGACCTCCCAGAGCAGCTCGCCAAGGACTTAGTCACTAATGGACTTGTTAATGAGGTGGGTGGGGCTGAGTGGCATGGGGCAGGAGGTGGGTGGGGCTGAGTAAGGTGGGGCAGGAGGTGGGTGGGGCTGAGTAGGGCGGGGCAGGAGGTGGGTGGGACAAATAGGAAGGGACTAACCTACCAGCACTGCGTCATGTTTGCTGAGTACTATTCCACAAGAGGAGTCCATGTACATAGGAAAGAGAGTGTCATGTGACAGTCACATGATAATCACATGACAGCCTTTTACTGTATATCACTGACCCTCCTCGGTCTCCAGTTACTCATACATGTGTAACATATGGGATATTGTGTACATATACATATACATAGTTAACTTGACCACTCCCACCTGCCCCTCCCCTTCAGAATGACTTGGAAGAGGTGTCCAGTAAGATTGCTGAGCGTGTCACCTAGCTCCGCCCCCTCTCTCCTAGCCCCACCCCCCCTCTCTCCAGTGCAGGCTCATACATCAACACACTTGGCAACATTGATTTTATTTTGATCAATTTTGTTTGTACTATTCTATTCCTCCTGATGCTATAAACGTGTGTGTGTGCAGTAAATTGTTATCATGGGAGTGTGTGCTCCATCACATGACATTAATGTGTGCTCACCACGGCCAACACCCAATTGATCAATTGAGTTGGTGAATGATTATAAATTGTAGATTGAATTAAAGCCGCAGGCACATGCACAATTGCATAATTATATAGACTATCATTACTATAGCTAGCTATATAGTTGTGTGTAGCCTGCATATGTCTATAGATCAATACATTTGGCTTGACACTAATACAAAAGAATTGATACAGTATAATTTTAGATACAGTAAACTGTACAATAATAGGCATTATATGTCAGCAATTTCAGTAGAATTCGAATATGTGCTGATCTACTGTCAGTACTTACTGATCTACTGTATAATGTATAATTATAATAATAGAGAAAATGCTGTACACCTAATGAACAAATACAATAACTGCTATTATAAAAATAATAAGAAAACTGTATAAGCTTGTATTCATATTTATAAGGATTATATAAATTCTGATCAATTGAAAGTTATTACAACAACTGCTGAGTCATCACTAGCTCTTCTCTCCTGTCCACGTGTGCTCACCACTCCCTCACTCTCTGCTACAGTAGAGTGCAGCAGTGACAACGTGTGTCTATGGATACGTAAAGAGGACAACACAGAGAGGTGATGTAGGAGGTGATGGGTAGTTGTGTAAGACTAGCTAGGGCAATCTCAAATGTGAAAGTGATTGGCATACAAGATCGAGTCCAATGTACACTTGAACACACCTGGAGGTTGGTGCTGATGGGGTGGTGGGGGATCACCTGCAGCTGTTCCCACTTCAAGTGGTTGGTGGGCAATGGGAGTCTGTCCTGGTGGAGGAGGAATCAGTGAACATGTCAGTCAGGAGGATATGTAGACACACAACATGAGCACCATGACAACTGGCAACATACACCAGACAATACACAACATGTACAGTACACACACCAGTGTCTGTAACAAGTGCTGAGTGCAGCACACCTCCACATTTAATCCATGAACCATTCAAGCACTACTGCCACTACACGTGCGACGACAATGTGCACACAAACAGAATTCACACACACAAAAACACCCCACAAGTAATTATGTGCACACACACACACCACACACCCACACACCCACACACACGCTACACACACCCACACACACACACCACACACACACACGCTACACACATCCACACACCCACACATACACACGCCACACACACACACACCACACACCCACACATCCACACACACACACACACAAACGCACATGCGCACGCACGCCCGCACACGCACACACACAATGTCATGCACAAAATACAATACCTTGGCATTGTCCTAAAAGAGATGGGTCATGATCAGGGAATACCTCTCTCTGAGCAATGTCCTGAGAGGGAAGTTGTGAAGTCCTCCCTGGTGCAGGGGACAGAGTTGGGAAAGAAAGGGAACCAAGTGAACACTGCACACAAACAATATGCACTTACGTACATGCACTTCTGATAATGGTAAGCCCCTACGCATATACGTATACAGAGAGATGTCTGTGCATGTGTACGTGTGTGCGTGAGTACATGTGCATGTGTACGTGTGTGTGTGAGTCCATGGTCAATGCAATACAGTCCACACATTGCAATGTGCACTAGATGAGACACATTACATGAACACATTTTGACACAAAATAGCTCCCCCCTAGGTGTCCATGGACATGGTCCATGTCTACACCAAACCACTACCCACTTGTACACCGTCTACTCACACACTACCCACTCATACACCGTCCACTCACACACTACCCACTCATACACCATCCACTCACACACAACCCACTCATACACCGTCCACTCACACACTACCCACTCATACACCATCCACTCACACACAACCCACTAGTACACCGTCCACTCACACACAACCCACTCGTACACCGTCCACTCACAAACTACTCACTTGTACACCGTCCACTCACACACTACCCACTTGTACACCGTCCACTCACACACAACCCACTCGTACACCGTCTACTCACACACCACCCACTAGTACACCGTCCACTCACACACTACCCACTCATACACCGTCCACTCACACACTACCCACTCGTACACCGTCTACTCACACACAACCCACTCATACACCGTCCACTCACACACTACCCACTCGTACACCATCCACTCACACACAACCCACTCGTACACCGTCCACTCACACACAACCCACTCATACACCGTCCACTCACACACTACCCACTCGTACACCGTCCACTCACACACTACCCACTTGTACACCGTCCACTCACACACTACCCACTTGTACACCGTCCACTCACACACTACCCACTTGTACACCGTCCACTCACACACTACCCACTAGTACACCGTCAACTCACACACTACCCACTTGTACACCGTCCACTCACACACTACCCACTTGTACACCGTCCACTCACACACTACCCACTTGTACACCGTCCACTCACACACTACCCACTTGTACACCGTCCACTCACACACTACCCACTCACCCACCACTCACTCACACACAACACTTGTACACCACCCACTTGTACACCGTCCACTCACACATTACCCACTCGTACACCGTCCACTCACACACTACCCACTCACCCACGCCCACTCACACACAACACTTGTACACCACCCACTTGTATGTTGTCCACTCACACAACACCCATTCACAAACTATTACACTCTTGTACACCACCCACTTGTATGTTGTCCACTCACACAACACCCATTCACAAACTATTACACTCTTGCACACCACACACCTGTCCGTCTCTTTGGCCTCTGCCCACTTTTCAATCCATGGAAGCCAGCAGCCTGTGTCACATTACGGTAGCTCCTCCTCACAGCTCCTGTGCGGTTGATGGGGGAGAGGTGCACTGGTGAGGGAAGAGCCTGCTGCATTGAATGTGTGGCCGGTATGACACTGACTTGCAATTGGTGGTTTGTGGGGTGGGGACACATGGAACAGAGGATAGCAGGTTTGCAAGAGTCTGGTGCAAACTCCTATACGTATGTGGATGTTGTTCAAACATGCATGTAAGCACTATGAGGAGTAGACAAGTAGCACGCAGACAGGATAGTGGGGGCACGCTGACAGCCACTCAACTAGAAATACACATGGCAGGAGAGGGATCCTGTGTGTGCATTCGCATGTAGCATCCCAGATTATTGCATATTGGTGAGGTCGACAGTCCAAACATTGTACCATTGCAGCGTTCACTAGATGAGACGTTACACACTACTTATACTTATAAACACATCCCACACAAGCGGCTCTCCTCTAAGTGCCCATGAACACCACATGTCTACACTAAACTACCAACACACCACACCAAGTGCTCACTTGATGGAGAGAGGGGAGAGCTGTTACCATCATCACTGGAAGCAGTAGGAGGGACATCAGTGTTAACACTATTGCCACTGTCATCATTAACACTGTCACTTCCTATAGAGAAGGAGAGTGAGAAGACGAGAGAGGAAGTGAAGGAGGTAAGAGGTACAATGTGGATAGAATGACTCTTGTCAAAAGAAGTGAGGTGTGCTCCTGCCAATAGACATGTTGTAGCGGGAAGGAGAGGGAGACAGTTAAATGGTGTTAGGCAATTGTGCTGAAGACTGAAACTGAACAACTCATTCCACATGCTCCACTGGAATGCACACACCTATGCTGTTTGTACTACATGCCAGTTGGATCACATGTGGTCAATGTGGCTACAATGACATGTAAATTGTGCCTCAGAGTACATGACCATACAACAAGTAGATGATATATGTAGAACATTAAAGTTGGATAGGGAGCACTTCACACATGCATGGAGAGGAGGCAGTAGATATGAGAGTGCATGCTTTCAGTAAAGAGTGGTAAGCTCTCTCGGAAGCTACATCTCCTTGGACTATTGAAGGGAAACTACTCTTTCTTCACTGCCGTTACAGTTGATGCTACTCACCTAGTCCTGTGGGTGGGGCAAGGAGCTGGGCAGGGGGCAGGGCAGGAGTTTTGATCCCTGAAGGACCTGGAGCATCAGAAGAGGCACCAAGAGGTGTCCCTGTCAAAAGAGAGGGAAGAAATGTAAAGTGTAATCTCTACCGTGCTGTCCTTTCAAGGAAAGCATGCACTGCATGTGTAGATGTAGTTAAATGTCACCATTGTACAGGAGGTGTGCCATATCTTCATCACACAGAAAGTTCTTCGCAATAATTACTGCTTTGGTCACGTTTCATGAAAGTATTCTCCCACACTTTCCTGCTATACACTACGTCCCTTGCTGCACATGTAGTGGTACCTCCTCTTCACATGGTGTGTGTGGACTGTGTCACCATGCACTTCACACCACCACCCACCTGGAGGTACTTGAGGCCACTGCCATGGCATGGTCATCAGGGGGGGCTGCATCATGTTGGGGTAGTTTGTCATACCTGTTGTGTGGTAGACAGATGCATTTGTATACAGTTGGGATATTTATACAAATACCCATGTCAATGTTTACAGTATGAGGCGAGTGTATTGTAGCATATAAGGGAAGGGGAAGGGGAGGACAGAGGAGGAGAGAGACACATAGACCAAGTGAAACTGAACACAAGTGAATGAACAATGATGAAACTAACTGAACAGCCTCTATCACCTTAAGGTATATACACACACACACACACACACACACACACACACACACACACACACACACACACACACACACACACACACACACACACACACACACACACACACACACACACACACACACACACACACACACACACACACACACACACACACACACACACACACACACACACACACACACACACACACACACACACACACACACACACTATTACTACTACAGTATAATGAGTTCATCACTGTCAGCTGTGAGTGAGACATGTAGGCTTAGCTTAATTAGATTCACATCACACACAATCATTGTCATCACACCTTCTCCTTGGTGTGGTGGCAGACGAACTTGAGAACTATGAATGTAATTACCACCAAAATGAGGGCGAACCGTTGCAACTGCAAAAAACAATGGGAATGGAAATTAACTCAATAGAATGGAAATGGAACATTAGCACATCAATCAGCATACAACACACACTACACAGCGTAGTCGAACTACCTAATCACACAATGCATGCACATACACACACACGCACACACACACACACACACACACACACACACACACACACACACACACACACACACACACACACACATACACACTCACAGACACTATACTCCGACACCCTTCCACACTCCACTATAGTACCTTGGTGTTGTTCCACATGAGATGTGTCTGGAAACATATGCCTTTGAGCAAAGGGATTGGGAGTAGGGCGGGGAGTCCGTTCTTGTGAAAGGGGAATTGAGTCAGGAGGAAGGGGAGAGGGTATTAGCGAATTAATGAACAGACTACATCGCACACAGACTTTATACTGCATGTACAGTATAGACCTCTTGCCACTTCCATCATTGCCTTGGAAATGGAACTCTTGAGGCCTCAAATTGCATGTGGTAGGCAGCAAGATTTGGTGTCGATTTTGCCAGTACACAAATTTGTCAGGCGTCATGCACAATCGTTAGAGGAGTCAAACTGGACGACACGCACAAGTGAGACAGCTGCACATCAGCTGATGGCAAAGAGGCAAAGTTGATGCTTGTTGGAGCTGCATCCCACCACACCACAACTCTCTAGCCAATGCACAGCTTTGTCAATGGGTTGGGGTACCAATTTTCACCTACTTGCCATTTACAGGCACACACCAGAATATACAGTATGCCTTCAAGGACTTGAATGTCCCACAGATAATATACACTACACATATCCACATTGACTGCATACATGCATATTGAAAGGTCTATCCCTATCATACACCAGGTAGACCAGCAGATTCATAAAGGTGAAATCTGCTATAATGCTTTACACAGTCTGGGACCAACTATCCACAGATGAAAAGGAAAGTAAGCCTTGGAGCATTTCTTTATCTTGTGTGTTACAGTCCCCGCTTCGTCATGGTAAGCTTCGTTTGCCGGTTTTCGGTTCTCTTCAGGAGTAGTGCGACTTTTCGTTTGTATTACAGCATACAAACAACCGCTGCCATCCCTACATAGACAGCACTACCGTGCTGTCTGTTACTGTGTACTGTTCAGACTACAATACTGTCAGTACTCACTTGATGGAGAGAGGCGGATGCAGGGGTAGGTGGCACCATACTCATTAGTGTACTTCCCTGTTGTGAACATGTCTCTCTCATCAGGTGGTAGTCTTGATAGCATGTCCTGGAGTAGGTGTTCCTTCCTATCCCAGCTGTACAGTACAAACTCTGCTATGTTGTGCTGCTTTGAAACACCTTTCAATACTGACACTCCAAATCTCACCATCAGTAAGTCAGGCACCTAACAATCAAGGGAGGAGCAATGTAAGTCCAATGTGAATGGGCACAAAACATAAGGCAAATTAATACAAAACAAATGCACACACACTACACTAACCCTCTACTGTGTATGTACCAGTGTCTGGTCCACCTCTGCACAATGCATTCCTCTGCCCCTCCCTCCATTCCCTTCCCTTACACTTCCTTCTACTTTCGACTCTCATCCACATCCACACACACATCCACACACACACACACACACACACACACACACACACACACACACACACACACACACACAACACACACACACACACACCAACAAAGTGCATTGGCATAGTGCATTGGAGATATAGCTAGCCACCCTCTATCATGACTCATCTGTCTGGCTGATGTTCAGGAAGGAGGTAGAAAGCCAGGTTAAGGCTGAATTGTGTCAACCATGCAAAGTGCATTGTGGGTGATATAGCTATAGGCACACTTTATCATGACTCATTTGTCTGGCTGAGTAAATCGTGTTAACCATGAAAGGCAGTGCATATTCCCTGCTGGATTGGTGCACAGGGCCTGGGCCACATTGTGCAAATGACATAAAATGGCCGAAGCATGCCAGCCATGTATGGCTCAGAACAGTGATACAGCACAAAATGGTTGTTTTGAGCACAAGGGTAGGGGACTGCTGACAGTGAAAAGCTCCTAATTCACAAGGCACCCATGTGGCACATGCATACTTGAGGCATTGACCCAATACATATGTACAAACCCACTGCGGCTTCAGAATCAAGACTACTTGCTTTGCTTTAGTTTTCAGCTAGACAAAAACATCCATTATCAAAACACTCTTGAACAGTGATTGGTGTATACAAAAGACTAGTGCATCCCAAGCCACACTGTACATGTGCACACACTGTACCTCTTCTGGGGGACGGATGGAATGACACTTCAGTTCTTTCACTTCACTAAAGTAGGACAACAGGTTTATGAAGACATCCACTGGAACGACCTTCAGAGAAAGATGTTGTACACTCCCTTGATCACCTGCAGGGACTGGGTAGGGAAGCAGGTGTAGAGTTCAACATGTAAATACCATATTTACATAATTTATACATATGCGGGTATTTCAAGGGGCTAGTGACCATTGCTTCTAAATCCCATAGATGCACTGTTAGTCTAGTTCACTAGACCCTTTAGCACCCACGAAGTGCCCGCAAGTGGACACATGCACACACATGGTTGTTTGACTAGCGTGTTTTGTTGTGAAGCAGGAAAGAGCGACAATACAGCTACAAGTAGAACTGACCGCTCTGGTTTAACTATTACATAGACGTCCTCACTATTGCTTGTTACACACTATACACTACATCCAACTGAGTCACACAATATGTGACTGACATACACCAACCTACCAACATCAGGACAATACCAGGACTGTGGAATAAAGGACAGGTCCACTTCTGATAATGATTTGTTTCTTCTGATTCCAAGGAGAAGCTGATGACAGAACTGCTTGGTCACACCACTGTATTCAGTCAGTGCCAGCTTGTTCATGGTCTTGTTTCCCGAGAGTGACCTTTCCATCTCCAACAGGACCTCATGGTCCATTGCCTGTAGAATAATACATCAACACAGTCCATCATGCAGTGGGACGGGGACAAACACCATTTGACACTGTCACTACTGTTTGCTATCAGTGGACAATATTTAAGCTATCATATACTACACTGAGGGATGTATTAGGGGGTATTTCCCAAGGTTGAAGACTGAGGAATACAGTACATAGCATAGATATGTAGTACGTATGAGTGTACTTTCTGTTGCCATGGATACCATGTATTAATGAGTGTTTCAGGTTGTTTCTATGGCAATGGTATAGGCATACATATCTGTATACATCTGCTACAGTGAACTACTCCCAAAATGTGAGGTGACCTTACACATGTGCAGTTGGGTTGAAGCTTGGATGCAATCATCATTACATCTCACACTGATGCTTACCTTACATCCTTGTATGTTCACACACGCAACCTCTGTCACATGTTGTAGACACAGCAACTTCACTACTGTACTGAGAGAAGGTCTATCCAAGTACACCTTGCCAAAGTGTCCTTTGAAGGCACCATCTGTGATAGGCAAACATAACAACATGTCATGCACTCAGTGAACTCTAAACATGGCAGACACACTCTATATTTAATATAATGACATTCATTGCCCACCATCCACCACAACAGTGGCTAGTGGTACACAGTGTCAGAGCTACTCATGTAGCCAAAGAGCTCCAAACACCAACACCATCTGTGAATCTTATTATAATAAAATAAATGCAATGCACAAAGCTATGTTACCTAATTATTCCTTCAGTTTTGGATGAATGATCAGGAAACGTGGTAGGAATACAAAGAGGCGTAGCGAGAGTAACTTGGTTGAGCCGAAATTTGGTTTAAAGTCGTTCCGTAAGAGTTCTTGCCACTTTTACAGTCGTCACCATATCTAAGAGATAGGGAAAGGATCGCGTTTCGTTGTCCAGAAACTCCTCCTCCAACTGTCCACCAATCTTCACCAAACATAAAAAAGTACTTAACGGCAATAAAGGGGGTGACCTAAGGTGGTTAGCGCCTTCGACATTGTACTCCTTTAGACAAAATGACTTAACATAAGTAAATTCTGTACACACGGAGTTTTACAGAGCAAGTCTATGGAATGCTCCCATTTAAAAAGACAGTTTCCATTGGTTCAATGCTTAAATTTCAACGATATGCTGGGAACCCATCCAAAGGGTGGGTATTCAGCTAGTCCATATAATTATGCATCTTTCTGTAAAACACAACACTGACACTCTCACTAATACATGAGGATTACCACTCATGTGCACACCCCACAACCTCTTAGCTGAAATAGCTGTACTACCATTGATACAACTGTGGATGTGTCCACCTCTATACATGTTCCACGTGTAGAGGTGGCTATTGCTTCAACTCCATCCCTCCAAGGAGTCATACATCCATGCACTCTCTACATGGGCAGAATGGAAGTTATTAGAGAGTTTTAGATCAGCATTTATGCTGAACATTGACATTACAATGCGTCATTAATGAGTCACGTGATAAGCCTAAACCGCAACGTTCACGGTGAAATTCCAGCATTTAGTACGCATGAAGAGGCGTTCCAGCGTATGTATACTACCGTTTGTACTGTAAACGTTGTGACGTCATGATTCATCACGTACCGTTTAACGTTCAACGTAAGCGCGAATCTAAAACTCTCTATTGCAGATACCGTTCTGTCACCTGTAGAAGCTTCCCTCTCCAGTGATACAAGTCTGTCCAAGGCAACTTCTAGTTCTCTCCAGTCAGTCCCTAAAACACAGCACAGCACAACATATGGTTAGTTCAATACATGGAGTTGTGTAAAGTGAGGCAACATACTGCTTTACAACAAACTGTCATGAAATGAAATACTATACATCTGTAGCTTGCATATATATACAGGACAGCAGGTATGCACAAGGCATATATAAGGAATGGAAATTATAGCTCATGTAACACATCAGTACTAGTGTAGTCTGACGTAGCCCAGGCCCACTTCCAGCCATTATATATCACGCAAAGGGCAGGAAGTGGTGAGGCAGTGCTTTATGAAATCATTTGTATGATATACGTATGTATGCTAGTATCCAATGTGATGAAACTACTCCTCACCAAAATTTGTTTGGCACAATGTCTGCAGTTGTGCACAATGTATATATATGAGATGTAAAATAGAACTCCTGTAACACATCAGTGAGGGAGAGCTTTGTAAACATATCTGTATGATATGCTAGTTTAAATTGAATCCAATCCCATATGCAAATGTATTAAAATTAGTATCCAAGTGGAGCACAAAGATCTGCGTGATGAAATTACTCACCATCAAGGTGCAATGTCTGCAGTGTTCCACTGGCATAGACTGGCTCCAGTAAGCGATGGACTTCTGCAGAACTTCCACCTTTCTCAATGGTGAGGCATTTCAATGAAGGCAGTACAGAAAGACAATAGCCGTATGCTGTGGAGTCATAAGCTGTCTTGGGCTTTACAGTCACCATTTCTCCTACAATACGTGGCATCAGGTCACAAACCAATGAACTATTTTGTGTCTCAAATAGGCACTGCATTTGAAAGTCTACGGGATATGAGTTTATCCTCTTCTGAAGGCGGTCAAAGTGCTGTAATTTAGTCAATCCACAATAAAAGCGCCACACCTGTGCCATGTGGGGCTCACCGAGATACCTGACCCAGATTTCACACTGACTGTCTGCTGTCAGGAGAGACACATAAACAGCAGCAAGGAATTCCTGTACAGTCAAGTGGATGAAGTAGAAGCTTTCAATGGCACCTTTCTTGGACCTTGGATCATTTCGAATGGGCCTACCCGTCAAAACACCACACACTGTTTTACGGTCATCTGAGAAGCGCTTATCAAGACCCTGGAGATCAGATGAAGCAAAAACAATTTTTTGGTTCTGAATGCAGTTATAAGCAATATTCCCGAGTGTATAGATATCATGCTCTTTTGGAAGATTCACAATGGATTTCAGTTCAGGTAAGTCTTCGCTCTGCTTCTGTACTTTCACACTAAGGTAGAAATCGTAAATTTGAGTCAATGTCGGTGGAAGGTCTTCCTTATATATGAACACTTGACAAATAATGGACAGAACAACAGGGATTGAACAGAGGCCTCTAATCTGTGGGACACTGTCAATCTTCTTTACGAACTTGTCTAGCAGGTCTGGTTGCCCTTGATCAGTAAAGAAGTGGCCAGCATACTCCTTGATCTGCTTCTGAGTGAACCCAAGCACCTCGATATTAGTTATACCAGTCCGCACTTTGTCATATATCTCACTTGTTACAATAGATCGAGATGTCATAACCACATGGCAATATGGCAGAGGGGCACTGCACTCCAGATTGTGTGACAGAAGGTTTGCAAGGAAGTCAGACTGCCGAAGGTGAGGGGGAAGTTCATCAAATCCGTCCATAATGAAGAGTACACCTCTTCCCAGGTTCCTATGAATGGCTTTAGACAATTCCTCAGGTGATGTGGTGTCTCCTATCATTCCTTGGAACAACTGCAAAATATCTACTAATTTGAAATCTTCCATAACATGCAGGAGTTTACGTAACTCTACCAAGAGGACCAAGCTGTAACCATGGCAATCAGGAGACTGGCAGACATCTTGGCACACCTTCCGAGCCAATGTACTTTTACCCACCCCGGGAGCACCACTAATGATTACAAGTTTATGTTTTTTCACCAGTTGAGGGATTGCCTCACATTCTACCTTACCAGTCTGGTACGTGTACACGTTATCAACACCTTCCTTAACTGCTTTAACGAACATCTCTTGGGCATAGTGCGAGCCCAATCTGAAGTTAGCAAGAGCGAGGTTGATGTAGCACATTGTCTGGTTGGGGAACCACTCATCTTCCACAATGTGTATACTGCTATAATGGTCCCTCATTCGGCTGAAGAAGGACTCCATCTGTGTACAAAAGTGGACAGGAAGAGACCACATGCGTGACACAGCATGTAGTACATGCAGTTGGGTAGTCTCAAATGGCCAGCCCCTTTCCAGTATTGCACAAGCGTCTGTGATTAATTATGCAAGACCAGAAGGAAAGGGTCCGGCCGCATGAGAGTATATATAGCAGTGACTGGTCACAAAGTCATATTCATTGCACAGTGCATATACAGTTTAATTAATAGACAGGCCTTAGGCAAGTGAAGAAAGGACCTGCTACAGCTTGAGACAGGACACTGAGATGTCTTTTAACCGTCCCAATTAAATCCTCAAAGCAATCCTGTCCGTGGATTACTAGGAAAAGTGTGAAACAAACTTTAGGATCATTGAATAGAGTGATTATATACACAATACAGGATAAGGAGGTCACAATAATCATTACCAGTGAAGTTTTGTTATACTGTTGCACTAGTTAATTGATAAATCAAGCAAATGAGTCTGAAGTATGCATGCATACTGTAAAACAATTAATGCTATATATACTATGCTCAATCTATTGCCTCGCAGTGGCTAACTGCATAAGCAATTCCCCCTTTGACAACGCTTCAGTCATGACGACTGTAGCCTGCCTTGTCTGTTTCTGTTGAAACCACAAGCGTTTAACTTGCGGTGGATACAGAAGCAGCCAGTCATCCAACCATCAACCATCAGTACGCCACACTGATGAGGTCCAATTAGGGTAAAACAGCTGTCTGTGGTTCTGTACTTTTGTATACCGCTTATCCAGGGTCATGGAACATTGTTTGATTTAGAGTGATGTTCGAGTTAAACCATAGTCGACATAGTGACTGTCTGTGGCTCTTCCATCTTTGTTGGATGACTAGTGGGGGAGGCGATCACTGGTTGCCAACCAATAGGGCTTCGTGCCCCCTGCCAACTGAGACACCAATACTGGTGTAGTTGTTGGTAGGTCAGGCGTAATACCCAGTGAATACCCTTTCAATATACTACACTGTTCAAGATATTCTTCCTGATTTGTCACTACACTTGTCTAGTGCTAACAACTTCAGTAATCTTATCATGAACAGGCTTGCATGTGGCTCCATAATTATTCTCTGAATGTGCACAAGGGCACCAATCATGTGTCAGAAAGATGGCTGGCCATAAGCAGTAAGCACAAAATGGAATAATTCTGGCTTAAGAGTTGATTCACAAGGTACAATGGAATTGCATTAAGTCAACTATGGTTTAACTCGAACATCGCTCTAAATCAAACAATGTTCCATGACCCTGGACAAGCGGTATACAAAAGTACAGAAAAGTGTCTCATTAGTTCAAACATCAATTGCGTTAACTGGAACACTTTTAGAAGAACATATTATTACTAAAATGTACGTACATTTAACAACGACAAAAGTACTACAGAGTCAATAAATCATAGCTCCACTGTTTCTAGCTCCCTTCGTAGTACAGGCACTACACAGGTTACAGGGAACTTGTTTGAAGGGTACTTGAATAGCCACCGACGACTAACAATATCCACTAGTAAGCATCAAACCAAAGAACGCTTCAATTCGCCTCGTCAGTTAGACGATTTCGTGCCATTTACTTTTATCTTCGTGTGAAACCACCATACTGATGATGTCATAATGTGTGTCTTACATAGTTTGCTAAATTTATATTGAATTTCATTAACTGGAACTCTCAGTAACTAGAACCTTTCATGAGGTCCCCTGGAGGTTCCAGTTAATGAGATTCCACTGTATTATAGCAATCACTGAAGAAGATCACAAGCCTGCATGAAATGCACAACATGACTCAGTCTAGCTGCTAGCTGCCACCACGCGAGATGACAAAGTAAGGGCTAGCAGCTAGACTAAACACGATCGAGTGTACCACCTGGCTCAACCAAAGGAGGGCACACAAGCTAATGAGTATGATAAAAGTCAGCCTACTGTCGATATCATCACAAAATGTGCCAATATGTGTAGATCAAATTCACTTCAAGCACTTGAGCTGAATCATGCTGTTGCCTACCACATGACTAAGGAAGTGACCTAAACCAGTGAAAAGAAGCTCTAGGATCACTAGATGCAGGCACCATCAACAGTTACTCAAATCCTCTTTGCGTCACGCATACGTATAGCTATGCACTTCAGCCAATTCCAATGCTCCACACACCTTTTGAAGCACAAGCTTAATGTTGGCAGTTGCTTGCCATATGTTTGGATAAATGACATATAAACAGTACACTGTTTAGGCACAAATGAGCGTAAAACAAATGGAATGATGATTTCCTGTATCTTTTCTACACATAAAATGGTTGCAGAGGTGACACCAGCTCTGATATCACCACAACCCACATAATATTATTTAGCATCCATGTAACTTGGCTACGAAAATCACACATTATTTGTATACAATGTGTACATAGATTGGTTACATACTTATTGTGCAAGGACAAGCTACAGTTCATAGGCTGAAAGTAGGACAGAAGACTATCGTAAACCTGCAAACTTTTCAGACTTTTCATTGCAAATTTCAAAGTTTTGGAGGAAATATACTCTTTTTCGTTCACATCTTGTTAACCCATTAGCGCCGAATGACGCCTGTAGGCGTCATTTATTAGTTTGCGCGTAAGTCCGGATGACGCCTGTAGGCATCATAACCGAAAGCGTGCATTAAGCTTTGTATATTTCTCGCTACGAGCCTTGCAAGGACACACCACTTTCGAAGGATAGATAGCAGTCACGGAGCTTTGAACAGCCGCGTTGTCCCGTACCTTACTTGCGTCCAAAGCCTGCACTCGAGCGCCAAAGTTCGCACTCAGTACGCAACGGGTGAAGGTGAGTTTATTACACAACGCAGCGACTAAACCAGGGCGAGCAAGAGTCTTGAAGTCTTATGAGACGACCCTTCCATCTTTCTTTCTTCCTATCGTCTCGGGCGCAAATTAAGTTAAAAAACCGTGGCACACCGAATAGCTCACGTGCATCGCCATTTTAATTCCGGCACCTGGTGCATGGCGCGAATTTTAAACTTCAGCGCTAATGGGTTAAAATTAGGGTCTCTTGTGAAATGGGAGGCACCCTCTGCCACCATTTTCCAGAATAGCTTCACGAGTAAAATGCCGCCATTGGCACTTTTTTAATTGGCATTATCTCAGAGGTCTGGAGCCCCACTATTGCAGAGAATTTTGTATGGTTCACCGAGGACAGAACGCTCAGGACAGGAGGGCCGTAGCTATCACCTGTGCTACTCGTAGCCAGCTAATCTCAACACGTCACACATGTCCAAAGGCAACACTGCTAGCTACATTAGGTGTGCTTACTGTTGCTAGGTACCATTTCACAAGGTGCATTATGCAGTACCCTGGTAATCATTGCCAACAATTAGAGGCCTACACAAATTTTAGAGTCGTTCTAGAATTAAAACTTTTACAACAGTTTGAAGGCAAGACTGTGGGAAGTTTGTGAAAATTAGATTATTGAATGTTACAAGATTTATGATACATCTCATGTGTACCAGGGAAGAAAGTGGGATTTATAGGAACAGTAAGTTCTTTGTCAAGTACCTCTCAGGCAGGTCTGCCTGAGTTGTACCACACAGTCTATCCCACTAGACCCTCCCACCCCAAGGTAGGCCTGCGTGGGGAGCTAGGGTATAACACAATAGACTAGTATTACACAGCCAGTTTACCTGGACAACAGGTAAGTTTGGACAGATGAATATATCATGTAATATATGCAGATACTTACTATTTTCAGACAGTTATCATCAAGTGTAGAATCTGTTGTCAATGTTTTCAGTTTATCCTCAATTCTCTCTTTCGCTCCAGGTCCAATTACCGTTTCAACTGCTCCTAAAACAGAAAGCCATGTACGAGGTTGATCACCTGTTCCAGGCGTTCTGTATAACCACAGAGCTAGGAGCTCCATTGCACATCCTTCTGCCTTCTGCTCATTGTACTCAACAGTGTTCAAGACCTCACGCTGCACTCCCAAGGCATACCCCACCATCTTCCACTTTGCCGCAATAGTTGGGACAACGTGTCTTAAAAGATCACTCAGGGATGGCTTGGCACCTATACAGAGCACATCAGGTACAAACACATGCAGTGGAATAGGATATCAATGCAGCAGGACAATGAGAATATGGTGTGGCAACTAAATACATGTACGTGTAATAAGTAACCCGATAACAATTATCACTAATACCAACACCCAGGTAACCATATACAGTACATACTCAATGCAGATACGTACATGTATAATGTGACTAATAAATTAAAGGATAAATACAAATGAATGACGTTTTTTGCTGTTACTGTGAGCCGCACAGAAGAGATGACAGAGATATACTGACACCTCCTGCATGTTGTTAGTATGCTGTGCAACTTAGAGGAAAACTGTTTACGCTAGGGAGGAAGACTGGGTCAGTCCGAAAGAGAGAACATGACACATGCCAGTGGAGGCAGTATGGGGCACTGGTCTACGTCAGACTAGAAACATACAGGAACATATCACTAGGGATAATAACACACCACAATAAAGCATTTGAATTACCATAGCAATAGCAAACTAGCTATGTAGCTGGGCTGCCATGTTAACTGTATGGCACATCAAATATGTCCTTTCATATTCACCTGTCTCCACTGGTCCAGGGTTGAGCTCCACATCCCCACTCTGAATGAGGAGGAGTCGGGGAGGCATTGCACAAGCTAACATGAGCAGGTAAAGAAGTGGAAGGACTCCTCTCTTCACCGCATGCGTGTTGGACCTGGAGGACGAGGGAGCGGCTGTCATCTTCGCTCCTCCTCCTTTCAACAACCACCTCATTTGACTGCAGTTGAACAGCCCAACAGACACGCGCCACTGCTGGGCGGAGATGGGCATCTTGCAAGGACTGGACACAGAGGGAAGGAGGGAGGTATCTACAGCCAAACCATTTCCGGTGCGCACATGCACCACAACATCGGAAGCTAACTTCTTTAGCTAGCTAACTGTACGGACTCACGTCAAAGAATGCGACACGAGTGCACAACTCACTCCTCGAGTGACTAGTCCGCGTATATAGCGAAGACTGAAATCAGTAACTTGGTAACAAATCCGACCAAGCGCTACGTACGTCAGCAATGTTGCATTGCATTCTTTAGTCTCGCAGAGTCCACCCACTCCAGTCCACCGGGTTTTACCCCTAGGCCTATATAGCTTTCAAAGATCGCGGCTACTAGTGTACGTGGAATCACCGCTAGATCAAGCATAGCCTACATTCATGCATAATAATATATAATATAGATGCAGGAGCCCAGCAGGACCATGCTTAACTTACCTCATGACCAAGGATGTACACAGAACTGGTTCGTTGCGAAGAAACTGATCATGAAGTTGGTATAATTATATGGATCGATGCACAGTGTGTGCATGCATTGTGTATGTAGTATAGGCCAAGGCAGCTTGTTGTGTATGAATAAGCATCTGAGCACTGTTTGTACATATCATCTATGGCACTGTGTGCAGTTGACAGCTAACTCCTGATTGAGCTCAAGCACGTCCACGAGGGGCACAGCACTGATCATGACTAGCTCTAGTAGGCAGCATGTCATTGTGGTCAGAAGGTGGAGCTTAGCAGATTTGAAGACACACGTAATTCTACTGATTCGCATAAACAGTCTTAAAGCACACACACACGTATGCGATGATTGTGAGGTACATAGACGTTACTGACTACACCACATCTGAGTGTGTTAGTACATGTAGTGTCAGTTGATTGTACATGTGTCCACTGGTAGGAGTGGTGGGTGGTTAGGAGAGGAGCTGGAGCAAGGCAGTTAGAGCTGGTTCAAGGTCTGCATACAAGTCACTCTCTGACAGGGGAGGGGAGGGGAGGGGGAGGGGGAGGAGGAGGGGAAGGGAGGGGAGGGGAGGGGGAGGAGGAGGGGAGGGGGTGGGAAGGAGGGGAGGGGAGGGGAGGAAAGGGAGGGGAGGGGAGGAAGGGGAGGGGAGGGAGGGGAGGGGAGGAGAGGGGGAGAGGTAGGTGACGTGAGATGATCTAAACACATAAATGCACCGTATTGTGAAAGTACACGCATACATACATACACGCCCCATATGCACACTCCCCCACAAGCTGGTACACTCCCACATTGCCCTACCAAACACACCTAGTGCTGGTTCAGAGTGAGGTCCCTTCTGTGAGTGTGTGGGTGTGACCACACTTGGGGGCACATTGAGTGGTAGGGACATCCCCTGCCGGGGGATGTGGTCCACTGACAGCTCATACGCAGACTCAGTCACATCTGGAGGATGGAGAAACACACAGACACACAGACACACAGACGTCTCACAAACTCATGACCACCATCCTCTTACTGGTTACATGTCTCCAAACAAGCACACAGCGGCAGTGCACTAACAATTGTGTGGCGGTACAGCTGAGAACAGCTAAAGCTTTGGCAAAAAGGTACTGCACTGTTAGGAACACAGCTCAGGTCAGACACACCATTCATGACCATTTCCCTCCATGGCACACCCAGGGGTTGACCTTAATCACTTACAAACACCTTCACATGCATTTCAGAAGCACAGCCACTGTTGGAGATGAGCAGACATATTAGAACAGCTTTTAGTTGGAATATGGAGAACAGAATGTAGCCAAAAAGCGTTGGAAGTGGAGATTGGGAAATGAGATAGTAAGGGAATAGGAGGGGAATGGTAGGGAGGGAGGAAAAGGCAGAGTGGAGAGGTGAGTGGAGTGACCAGACACTGGTACATCCACAGTAGAGTGTTCAGTGATATACTATTGTACATGTACACTAATAACCACTGCCACACAATCTGGTATGAAGCAATAAGGAAGGGCACACACATCACAGGATTCAATGAACACACACCACAGGGCACACTGAGGGAGGGCAAGAATACTGAACAATATAGGGTCAAGTGAGAACACTGCTGCTACAGTGAGGGACACACTGGAAGAAGACTTTAGAAGAAGCTGCTTTAAAAAGATGCAAATAATGTGCTGATACTATTTGGGCCAGGGGAGGCCATGCGGTCTCTATAGACAGGTGGGTGCCGTATACAGTGCCCTCAATAGACAGGTTCAACAGTATGTTACACTTCACAGTACAAAGAGATGAGCATGAAGCAAGCTCCATCACTGTGATGGGCTGGACGGGATGACCCACTGCACATGTGGGGACTGAGGGACTAAGTTGGCTGGGGTTAATGTGCAGATTTCCCAACAGTAGTCAGTAGTCACTGTGAGGATTGTTTCAAACCACTCGGCCACTACTAAGAGGTCCCTTTTAATTGTGTGGTGAGGAGTGCCAACATCTCCTCAAATATACTACTTGAATAGACTGAGGGCAAGGACTGTTTCAACAGAGAGGGAGTTAGTCTATGAGGACCCACATCCAGTCTAGGACCAACCCCCACACCGACACTGGGGTCAGCACCTGAGCAGGGCAGAGCATACTATGAGCACACACTTCACCAGAGTCCACTACAGCCACAGAACAGACAACGAGCACACACTTCACCAGAGTCCACTACAGCCACAGAGCATACAACGAGCACACACTTCACCAGTGTTCACTACAGCCACAGAGCAGACAATGAGCACACACTTCACCAGAGTCCACTACAGCCACAATGCATAGCTGTTGGCATTGCACTGCATTCAACTACAAGTTGGAAGTGTGCCTTGCCTCAAATAAATTTATTGCATCCCTGGCAGTTCTCATTTCAAAACGGTGAGTATGGAGACAACAATCTTGTGTCAGTGTAAGGGTTCAGTCCATCTGTCCAGTTCTGTGAAGCCCTACAACTACACTTGTGTACTCACTGGTCTGGTTTGTGGGCGTCACTGCTATGGGCTGTGGTGGTCACTAATTGAAGAGGTGGGAATCACTATGAGGTGATGAAGACTGTGTGATTCTAGCAGTGGAGGGGCTTTAGGTAAAATAGCATTATGAGGAGAGCTATGTGACTGGTTGTGCTAAACCTGCTGCACATAACACATAACGACCTCTTTGCTACTGAAGCACTAATCAGCCTGTGTACTTAAAAATCAGAAGGGGAGGGGGGAGGGGCATTAACCTATTACTATCAATATGTGCGTGTGACTCCATAAACAGTAACGAGGCTCCCTTAGTTTCCAGACTCTTCTGCCCTTGCAGGGGGAGTGAGGAGAAGGGGGGTTACAAGAAGTGTGCCTAAAGCACCATCCCCACTACCTATTACACAGAGATTGTAACAGCATATAGTCCACATCCCACTCTCTCTCCCTGACAAGTGTCCATTTTGTTACTTTGACTGTAGCACACAACTAGGAGCAATGTACGGTATGTGTACATGTGCACAACGGTTCATGTGTTTGTGGAGGAAAATGTGTGGGAATAAAATTTGTGCATGCACTTGGTGTGCATTGTGTGTGTGTGTGTTTCCCATCTGTGTGTTTGTGTCATTTGTTTCTTGAGGCACCGAGTCTGATAATTGCAGCTTCACAGATCAGCAGTTGCATAATACAATTGTCTGCAAATGTTTGAATGCCAATGTATTAAAAGGAAGAGGGCACTGCTCAGTTGAGTGCATAGCAGCTGTGCAGGAACATAACAGGAACTCTGAACACCATGACAGTGCCTGAGAATGGCTAAACAGTAGCACCACAAGCACTGTGCATGTTGGCAAATACGTACATTGTATTTCACCAGCAAATACTTGAAAGCCGTGTCAGCTGATGCAAATGTAAAATGCAAAATCTGCAAAATGACTCCCATGAAATTTATAAACTGCATACAGCGTATTGTGTGCTGAATGTGTGTGTGTGTGTGGATGCTGCCTGTGTGTGGGTGTTTGTACAATGTATACATGATGTGTGTGTGTCTGTGAACGTCTGAATGCTTGTGTGCTCGCAATGGAGTCATTCAGCTTACTTTTGACTTGGCCTATGTAAGATGGCTTCACCTCTGTTCATGAGTGAGGGGATAGGACCACATGTCCTCAACACTGTAAGAGGCAGGGGAAGTGAACCAGCCTTAAGACATTACTCAACATCTAGGCAGTGCCATTACAGGTACTGTATATACAGTGTAGAGCTCAGGGCCACACAGTACCTGAGTGGAGTACATGTTACACACACATACACAGTGCGCGCACACACACACACACACACACACACACACACACACACACACACACACACACAGAGTTAATGACAGAACTGTGGCAATAACAGGCTTAAAGTAGAGGGGTTAGCAGGGGATGGGAGGGGCATAGGGAGGGTGGGAAAGGTGGAAGGACGGGAGGGGAAAGGAGGAAGACGAGAGGGCTGGGGAATAGGAAGGGAATGGCAGGGAGATGCAGGAAGAGGGAGAGTGGAGAGGTGAGAGGAGTGACCAGACACTGGTACATCCACAGTAGAGTGTTCAGTGATATACTATTGTACATGTACACTAATAACCACTGCCACACAATCTGGTATGAAGCAATAAGGAAGGGCACACACATCACAGGATTCAATGAACACACACCACAGGGCACACTGAGGGAGGGCAAGAATACTGAACAATATGGGGTCAAGTGAGAACACTGCTGCTACAGTGAGGGACACAGTGGAAGAAGACAACCAGGTCAACAACCAAACCAATGGTGCACTGCACACCTTCAGGGTCCAGCAGTTTCTCCACACTGAGCTCATCCTGTGCAGTGTCCAATGTCTGCTGCAAGTTGTCCGCTGACATAGCCTCATCCACTTGGCTGGTGTAGTGGAGAATGATGGGATAGTGGTGATGGAGGATGGAGCAGAGCACAGTGCGGACACTCCAACTGGAGGTGGACTTGGTCACTTCAACCTCATAACTGTGGAGGGAGCCAACAAGACACATCACACAATACATTAGAAACTGGTACAACACAACAAGATCATATGGGAAATTAGGACTACAGTGAAACCTGTCTAATGAGACCACCTTTGGACCAGAAATGGCTGACTTTACTAACCATGCATGCACTGTTACAATATGGTGTGACTGTCACTCCTATCACCTAGGATGTGACAGTCACACAATTTCTTTAGTGTGACCGTCACACTGATGTCAGTATAAACACTGTTGTTGACACCATTTCTGACTGATCAAGAGAAGCAATTACTCACAGACACAAAGACGAGAATTTACTATGAATTCCACAAGATCTAAGTCCATAGCTACACCTTGGACACAGTTCAGCCTGATGGTATGGTGGGTGCAGTGGGAGGACCTCCTCAAACTAAGTATACAACTTTATGTAGTTCAGTGAACCGTGAGGTAGTTTGCATCACCCACCAGCTACCCCACGTGGAGGTATGCTGTGTACTATGTACCTATACACAACTCCCCAAAGCAGTGTACCACATATCTGTAGTGAAATGTACTGTGAAGTGATTAGAACTCCCCACAAAGTGTCCCAATCGATGGCATGTGGTGTTTGTACCCATGCAGTCTCTTGTGATGGTTGGAGTGAACATCACACTGCAAATGGGTGTGCTCACACCGGCAACCAATTCATACCAGTTTTTGGTGTGAGAATCTCACTCCTTATTTCTAACAGTGTGAAGGAGGGGCTGTTTTATGAAGATGTAAAACAAGGTGTTGTTACCCTTTGGAACAGGGGAAGCCATGTGGTCTCTATAGATAGGTGGGAGCTGCATACGGTGCCCTCAATAGACAGGTTCTACACTATGTTACACTTCACAGTACAAACAGATGAGCATGAAGCAAGCTCCATCACTGTGATGGGCTGGACCGAATGACTTACTGCACATGTGGGTGGACGGATCCCTCGTTCTTTGGGTCTACCTCGCTAAACACTCGGCAACGTGTCTGTTTGTCTTCTCTTTGAACAAGTTGGATGTCACAGCGGGACACACCGCCATCCGTCGCTTAGTCTTCCTGCACGTTGACAACTCGACCCAAAATCTGCTGTAGACGCCATTTTCTTGACCACGTGCTCTTTGGCGCCAGATCACACGAGGACGCTGCTGCCCTTCAGATGAGGAGACCTGCGCGAGCACTAACTTAGTCCAAGTGACTTGTACGGCCTTCTTCTACTTGGCTGGGGAGAATCCTCAAGTTGCTGTCACCATGACGTCACCACTTGGTGAGGTGAGGGTATGGGGGGAGCTGGGCAGTGTAGTTAGCTGGAACTTTGTAGTAGCTACTATCTCTCGTGTCCTAGCTACTGATGGAGCCTCGTTTGTAGTCCACTGAGTTCAGTTTGTGGAGGAGTAGAATGCTGTGGGGCAGTTCTGTTGGCACTGCGATGCCATATGTTGAGATAGTGTTTGTACGTACATGTACTGTAGTGTATGTTACTGTGCCCATTGCTGTTCACTGTCATTCCTTCACTCTCCTCCTTTCCCTTTAGCCAGAGCAGTTTAGTAACATAGCGGTGGACCCAGCCCAGTGGTCCTGGAGGGAGGGGAGTGACCTGGGGAAACCCCATGGCAACCAGCACCCCTGCTCCTGGGTACTTTGGAAACAGCACTGGTCGAATTGGTGGAGGGAGTGGAATGACCCAAATACAACAGATGGTCAGTGAGAGAGGAAGTGGTGGGAGGGGAGATGAGGAGAGGGGAGGGGAGGACAGAGGGATAGGGGAAGGGATGAGTGACCCAAATTCAACAGATGGTCAGTGTAAGGAGTGGTGGTTGGAGAGAGGGAGGGAGAAGAGAGAGAGATGTGAGGACTGAGGAGGATCGGAGAAAGGGGAGAGTGGAAGATTGGAGCAGGAGAGGGGATGAAGGGGAGTTGGAAGTGATGGGAGGAGGTGAGCCAAGTTAGAGTTGTACTGGACGGAGAAAGATAGTCATTGTACTGTGCATGCAGTGGTAGTAATGATGTAGTTGGTGTAGAGGTACATCACTACATGTGTTTACCCCGCCCCCACTGCCCCTCCCCTTTCAGGTTCTGAGCACCATATCGGGCTGCACCCTGGACCAAGGTATCAACATCTATGAGCTGGTCAAGAAAGTGGGACAACACAACTTTGGAGAGAAGAACATCAAGTGAGGGGGCGGCTGTGTGCGGGGAGGGCAGCCATTTTAATTGGCTATTGTGTAATATAGGAACTACCTAAATAGGCTGATTCTACTGAGTGAAGAAAGTACTGAACAGGACACAAAGTAGAGTATTAGTAGAGCCTCTTAGGTGGAGGTCACACTGCATCGACCATGGCATTGACAACTAGGGATGGATATTATTGGCCAATATAGTACCTCGGTATTCTTGCTGAATGTTTGCTGTATAACTTTGTACTCACGTACCTACTATTTTGAGTGAAATGAATTGCTGACATGCAAACATGCAATGTCACCTACATTTATATGGAGGATTACAACTGCTAAAATAGAGCAGATGTTGATTTTGACATATACATACTAGCTGAACACCTGCCCTTCGGGTGGGTTCCCAGCATGTCATTTGAAATTTGAGCATTCAACCAATGGAAATTGTCCATAAAATTCCGTGTGCAATAAATTTACTCATATTAATTCATTTTGTTTAAAAGAGCGAAGGCGCTAACCACCTTAGGTCACCCCCTGTATTGCGTAATATACTTTTTCAAGTTTGGGGAAGATTGGTGGAAAATTGAAAGAGGAGGTTCCAAACAACAAAACACAATCTTTTTCCTATCTCTTAGATATGGCAGCTACTGCAAAAGTGACAAGAACTGGGACGGAACGACTTTACACCAAATTTCAACTCAACCATGTTACTCTCACTATGCCTCTTTGTAATCTTACCATGTTTCGTGACGTTCCATCCAGAACTGAAGGAGTATATCCCAAACATCAAAATGTGCGTTATGTTTATTGTAACTAGCTGAATGCCCACCCTTTGAGTAGGTTCCCAGTCTACGGTTCATAATTTGAGCCTTGAACCAATCAAAATGTCTTTTTAATTGGGAGCTTTCCATAGACTTGCTCCGTAAAACTCTGTGCTACCTTTGTGTACAAAGTGTATGCACATTCGGGTAACATGTATTAGTGTGACATCACAAAATGGCCGCCATGCACAAAGATAAATTTAAGTCGCTTAGAATCGTGCAAAGAAACATTAGAAACGTTCAAGAGGCAAACTAATCAAAGCAAGAACAATAATGTTCTTGATTTGTGTTACAATGGAAATCTGTGTAGCTAACCGGTATTTCAGTGTCTGATTATTAATAAAATGCAATGTACCTTCACGGTATTGTAACAACTCCATACCGGTACACTGCCCTGCCCAATCGGCAGCCACGTTATAATTAATGTTTCTTAAAGGTATTGCTATCTCTATCTCATGCTCTTTGTGTGTGTTGTTGTATTCTTGTTCTTCAGAGCTGCTGTTGAGTTCCTCTGCAACGAGGGACACATCTACTCCACTATTGATGATGAACACTTCAAGTCCACTGACGCTTGAACAGTATACACTGCTATTGCTCCATTCACCATCCTACGTACATTCACACTGTATATCAAATGGATCATTTGGGTGTATTTTATGTAATGTGACAATGTTTTTATTTGATTATTTGCAATCATTTAGTAGTGCAGTGGTTTAGGCACTGCACATTTTCAGTACTAGTAATTAGTAATTTTATTACATAATTATATGCAGACTTTAAGTTGACCCTTTATTTTTGATTTATTACAATTGTCAAATACATACGTAAATGGCCAAAAAATGTGAATGTTGTCCTTTGAATTTGTCACAATGTACTGATCTAAACACTATAATTATAATAGTTCCATAATTATGGATCCTGCATGGCAAAGGCTTGTCACTGTACGTGTGACATCGATCATGTCATCACCAGACCTTTCCATAATTATACAGCCAGCTAGCTACGCAGCTAGTATATGGGCCCTCAATCGGAGTTAACGACTTCAAACATCATCAAAGAGTACATGACAGTTTGAAGCAATTGTGTTCAGTCCATGCACACCATGCATTAATTGTACAGACCCTATAGCTGTCTTTACAGCCTGCCTGTGGAGGAGCATGCAAGCTATATAATGTATACTACACTGCATGATCAAGGGAGGCCTGGAGGAAGGAGGTGCATGCATGGGCACACGTTAATAAGACTTGCATGATGGACTGAGTAATGAACAGCTACTCTACATATATAGCTATATAGCTGGCTATAACGAGTGCATCGATCAGACTACACATTGATGTCTATAGATCTAGTGTCCATATACTGTATAATTATTTAATTTTGTGGACCATGGCCACAAGCATTAAATCGGGCTGAGACCTGCAGCATTAATATTAATATTAATATTAATAATATAATTCTGCTACATAATTATTGTATATTCCGAAAACAGATTATAGGTATATAATTATATAAATTTGGGAAGTCTATATTATAGCAAATTTCCTGAGAATGATCGATTGAGTTCAAATTGAAGGATGACATGCATAACTGTACAATTGTAAATTACAAACTGCTGAACACTACGTATGTTAGAGTTGTACACATACTAGATGGATGACACTGTTTATACAAGTCGAGTGCTGTCTCCAGTACTGAGGGCTGGTGTACTGGTCACTGGCTCAGTCTGGTGGACTAGCTCTGTTGGAGTGTGAGCGGCTGTGGGTGTCGGGTCCTCTGGTGGGGAGGGGGAGGGGCTGGGTCAGTTTGGTTTGGCTAGTGACATATCTTGTAGATATCGGGATGCGGCTAGGCGGGCGGGTCACATGTCTTGCAGAATTCGGAATGTGCTTGGGTGGGCGGGGTCCATTTCCTGAGGAAACTAGGAAGTGATCAATTTGGAGGGGTCCATGTCGAATGGGAATACGGCTGGGTGGGTGTGTCAGTTTGGTTTGGTGAGTGACATATCTTGTAGATATCGGGATGCGGCTAGGTGGGCGGGTCACAAGTCTTGCAGAATTCGGAATGTGCTTGGGTGGGCGGGGTCCATTTCCTGAGGAAACTAGGAAGTGATCAATTTTGAGGGGTCCATGTCGAATGGGAATACGGCTGGGTGGGTGTGTCCCACGTTTGTGTCTGGTGAGCTCTCCTTGTCTACCAGGAGGTCCTGCAAGCGGGAGAGAGCAGTAAGGGAGTAAGTGGAGGGAAGGGGATTGGAGAGGTCGAACAAAGGTACGCCAAGGATGGGTAAGTGGGTAGTTAGGTGGACTTGAAGCAACTGATGATTATCACAGTATATGAAATAGTTGTAATAATTAACTAGCACAATGTGTGTGTTCGTATGTGTGAGTGTCCCATGCATGGTGAACATTCTGATGAGTCAGTCAACACATTGCAGTGTGCACTAGTGAGACATTACATCCCACACAAAATGGCTCCCCCCTAGCTATCGATGTACACCACAGTTAATACCAAACTACCACCACACTACAGTGTTACACCAAGTGCTCACTTGATGGAGAGAGGCGAGAGCTGTCAACATCATCACTGGAAGGATGATCATCACTGTTAATGCAATCATCATCACTATCTTCCTCATCACCAGCACTGTCGCTTGCTACAGAGAAGGAGAGTGAAAGATGATAGAGGACGTAGTTTAGTACTGTGTGTGCACGAGTGTGCACATGTGTGTTTCCATGGTCACTGTACGGCTGACACAGTTCGCCTACTGCAGTGTGTACTAGATGAGACATTACATAAGGGATATCACCCACCAACGACCTCCCACAAAGCTTTCCTGCTATGCACTACATCCCTTGCTGCACATGTAGTGGTACCTCCTCTTCACATAGTGTGTGTGGACTGTGTCACCATGCACTTCACACCACCACCCACCTGGAGGTACTTGAGTCCACTGCCATGGCATGGTCATCAGGGGGGGCTGGTTCATGTTGGGGTAGTCTGCCATACCTGTTGTGTGGTAGACAGATGCATTTGTATACAGTGGGACATATAAATACCCATGTCAGTGTTTACAGTATGAAGTGTGTGTATTGTACCATATAAGGGAAGGGGAAGGGGAGGACAGAGGAGGGGAGAGACACATAGACCAAGTGAAACAGAACACAAGTGAATGAACAATGATGAAACTAACTGAACAGCCTCTATGTTTAGCTGTGAAGCGGTTGCTGCAGTAACAAATCACCTTAAGGGATATACATCCCATAGATGTGACCTAATGCCACACTACAGTGCATGATGGGTTCCATCACACACACGCACGCATGCACACACACACACACACACACACACACACACACACACACACACACACACACACACACACACACACACACACACACACACACACACACACACACACACACACACACACACACACACACACACACACACACACACACCTTGGTGCTGTCCAACATTGTGTGGGTGGTACCCTACATCAGATGGGTCAGTGAACATCTGTCCATAGTTATAGAAGGGCCGAGTGGGAGGGAAGGGCATCCGTCCTGGTGGAGGGGGACCTTAGTTAGTAGAAAAGGGAGGGGGTATAGCCAGACTGGACAGGTATACACATACCTGCACATACACCTTAGATGCCAACGCCTACACCCATCTACGTATACCCCACTACACAGTTAAGCATCCACCACACACATCCACTTCATACTCCCCACACACGCACCATGGTGCTGTCCTGCAATGCATGGTTGGTAGTCTACGACAGACTGTTCAGTAAGTTCTGATATCACAAGTGAATCTACAGTACCTTGGTGTTGTCCCTCATGAGATGGGTCAAGGAACATCTGTCTCTGAGCAATCTGTTGAATGTGAGGGAGGAGAGTCCGACCTTGTGGAGGGGAACAGCACGAGTCAGGAGAAAGATAAGTTCAGACAATTATGCCACACTTTTGTGTGTGTTGTGCAAGACTTAGCAAGTGTTTGGTGTACTTATGTCCACTCACACACTACCCACTTGTACACTGTCCACTCACACACTACCCACTTGTACACCACCCACTTGTACACCGTCCACTCACACAACACCCATTCACAAACTATTACGCTCTCGCACACCACACGCCTGTCCGTCTCTTTGGCCTCTGCCCACTTATCAATCCATGGAAGCCAGCAGCCTGTGTCACATTACGGTAGCTCCTCCTCACAGCTCCTGTGCGGTTGATGGGGGAGAGGTGCACTGGTGAGGGAAGAGCCTGCTGCATTGAATGTGTGGCCGGTATGACACTGACTTGCAATTGGTGGTTTGTGGGGTGGGGACACATGGAACAGAGGGTATATACATCCCATAGATGTGACCTAATTTCACACTGCAGTGCATGATGGGTTCCATCACACACACACACGCATGCACACACGCACGCACACACACACACACACACACACACACACACACACACACACACACACACACACACACACACACCTTGGTGCTGTCCTGCACTGCATGGTTGGTAGTCTACGACAGACTGTTCGGTAAGTTTTGAATCACAAGTCTGGGGAGGCCATCCTGATGAAGGGGGAACTGAGTCAGGAGGAAAGTGAAAGCCAGACAGTCATGCGATGGACAGACTCCATGCATCCCCCCATAAACACACATGTATACACACATGTACACACACACCACACACACACACACACCACGCACACGCACACACACTTGCACACACACACCACGCACACGCACACCATGCACACGCACACACACTTGCACACACACACACCACGCACACGCACACACACTTGCACACACACACACACACACACACACACACACACACACACACACACACACACACACACACCACTACAGTACCTTGGTGTTGTCCCTCATGAGATGGGTCAGGGAACATCTGTCTCTGAGCAATCTGTTGAATGTGAGGGAGGAGAGTCCGACCTTGTGGAGGGGAACAGCACGAGTCAGGAGAAAAATGAGGGATAAGTTCAGACAATTATGCCACACTTTTGTGTGTGTTGTGCAAGACTTAGCAAGTGTTTCAATGGGGTGAGATAGTTTGGTGTACTTGTGTGCATGTGTGTGGGGTGAGTGTGGCATAAACAGTCAATTTGTTGTAAACACAATGTCATACTTTTGGAGATGTGGCTCAACTCCAACAGTGACCTACAGTACTACCTACTGTAGGTCACACTAAAATTAATACTATTCACCATTCAGAGAACAATACTGTCAGTACTCACTTGATGGAGAGAGGCGGATGCAGGGGTAGATGTAACGATACTCATCAGTGTACTCCCCTGTTATGAACATGTCTCTCTCATCAGGTGGTAGTCCTGATAGCATGTCCTGGAGTAGGCGTTCCCTCCCATCCCAGTCGTACAATACAAACTCTGCTATGTTGTGCTGCTTTGAAAGAACTTTCAATACTGACACGCCAAATCTCACAATCAGTGAGTCTGATATCTAACAATCAACGGAGGAGCAATGTAAGTCCAATGTGAATGGGCACAAAACATAAAGCAAATTAATACAAAACAAATGCACACACACTACACTAACCCTCTACTGTGTATGTACCAGTGTCTGGTCCCCCTCTGCGCAATGCCTTCCTCTGCCCTTCCCTCCATTCCCTTCACTTACCACGTCCTTCCCTCCTCTTCCGACTCTCATACACACACACACACACACACACACACACACACACACACACACACACACATGCATGCAGGCATGCACGTATGCAGCACGCATGCACACACGTACACACGCATGCATGCACGCACACACGAACACACGCATGCATGCACGCACACACGTACACACGCATGCATGTACGCACACACACACACACACACATGCACGTACACACGCATGCATGCACGCACACACGTACACACGCATGCATGCACGCAACTACTCATCTAAGCCACTTAAACTTACATGAATCATTCTCAGCACCAACTTCTTCAGTCTACTCATCACTGCGAGAGCTTGTTCCATTTTATTCAACTTCAGTTTTTCTTCTCCCAATCCAACCTGCATGAAGAAGCAACTCTGGTCAGAAATAGGCATAGTGCATTGGCATAGTGCATTGGAGATATAGCTAGCCACCCTCTATCATGACTCATCTGTCGGGCTAATGTTCAGAAAGAGGTAGAAAGCCAGGTGAAGTCTGAATTGTGTCAACCATGCAAAGTGCATTGTGGGTGATATAGCTATAGGCACACTCTATCATGACTCATTTGTCTGGCTGAGTGAATTGAGTTAACCATGAAAGGCAGCGCATATCCCTTGCAGGATTGGTGCACAGGGCCACACTGTGCAATGGATGTAAAATGGCTGAAGCATGCCAGCCATGTATGGCTCAGAACAGTGATACAGCACAAAGTGGTTGTTTTGAGCCCAAGGGTGGGGACTGCTGACAGTGAAAAGCTCCTAATTCACAAGGCACCCACGAGGCACATGCATACTTGAGGCATTGACCCAATACATATGTACAAACCCACTGCAGCTTCAGAATCAAGACTACTTGCTTTGCTTTAGTTTTCAGCTGGACAAAAACATCCATTATCAAAACACTCTTGAACAGTGATTGGTGTATACAAAAGACTCATCCCAAGCCACACTGTACCTCTTGTGGGGGACGGATGTAATGACACTTCAGTTCTTTCACTTCACTATAGAAGGACAACAAGTTTACGAAGACATGCAATGGAACACGCCACAGAGTAAGATGTTCTACACTTCCTTGATCACCTGCAGGCACTAGGTAGGAAAAGAGGTGGAGAGATAAACATGTAAATACCCTACTTACATAATTTATACATACTTAACTTTACATAGATCCTGTTGCCATGGTAATGGGTGTCTAAATACAGCATCTAAATGCAATAGAAGTACAGCTAGCATTTTGCACAGGCGTCCAAAAGCCATAGATGCACATGTGGGCACTTCGCAGGGTCAGCGACCATTGCTTCTAAATCCCATAGATGCACTGTTAGTCTAGTTCACTAGACCCTTTAGCATCCACGAAGTGCCCGCAAGTGGACGCATGCACACACATGGTTGTTTGACTTGCGTGTTTTGTTGTGAAGCAGGAAAGAGCGACAATACAGCTACAAGTGCAGTGCAGAGAAGGAACTGACCGCAAGTTGCCGTGCGTGGAACAGGCTCTGGTTTAACTCTCACATAGATGTCCTCACTATTGCTTGTTACACACTATACACTACATCCAACTGAGTCACACAATATGTGACTGACATACACCAACCTACCATCATCAGGACAATACCAGGACTGTGGGTGAAAGTCCAGGTCCACTTGTGATAATGATTTGTTTATTCTGATTCCAAGGAGAAGATGATGACAGAACTGCTTGGGTAGAGTCACACCACCACCATGCAGTTTCAGCTTGTTCATGGTCTTGTTTCCCGGAAGGTACCTCTCCATCTCCATTAGGACCTCATGGTCCATTGCCTGTAGAATAAGACATCAACACAGTCCATCATGCAGTGGGATGGGGACAAACACCATTTGACACTGTCACTACTGTTTGTTATCAGTGGACAATGTCTAAGCTATCATATACTACGCTGAGGGATGCATTCGGGGGTATTTCCCAAGGTTGAAGGCCAAGGAATACAGTACATAGCATAAATATGTAGTACGTATGAGTGTACTTTCTGTTGCCATGGAAACCATGTATTAATGAGTGTTTCAGGCTGTTTCTATGGCAATGGTATAGGTATACATATCTGTATACATCTGCTACAGTGAACTATTCCCAAAATGTGAGGTGACCTTACACATGTGCAGTTGGGTTGAAGTTTGGATGCAATCATCATTACATCTCACACTGATACTTACCTCACATTCTTGCATGGCCACACATACAACCTCTGTCACATGTTGTAGACACAGCAACTTCACTACTGTACTGAGGGGAGGTACCTTCAAGTACACCTTACCAAAGTGTCCGTTGAAGGCACCATCTGTGATAGACAAACATAACAACATGTCATGCACTCAGTGAACTCTAAACATGGCAGACACACTCTATATTTAATATAATGACATTCATTGCCCACCATCCACCACAACAGTGGCTAGTGGTACACAATGTCAGAGTTTCTCATGTAGCCAAAGAGCTCCAACCACCAACACCATCTGTGAATCTTATTATAATAAAATAAATGTAATGCACAAAGCTTTGCTACCTAATTGTTCCTTCAGTTTTGGATGAATGATCAGGAAACGTGGTAGAAATACAAAGAGGCATAGCAAGAGTAACTTGGTTGAGTCGAAATTTGGTTTAAAGTCGTTCTGTAAGAGTTCTTGCCACTTTTACAGTCGTCACCATATCTAAGTGATAGGGAAAAGATCGCGTTTCGTTGTCCAGAAACTCCTCCAACTTTCCACCAATCTTCACCAAACATAAAAGAGTACTTAACGGCAATAAGGGGGATGACCTAAGGTGGTTAGCGCCTTCGACATTGTACTCCTTTAGACAAAATGACTTAACATAAGTAAATTCTGTACACACGGAGTTTTACAGAGCGAGTCTATGGAATGCTCCCATTTAAAAAGACAGTTTCCATTGGTTCAATGCTTAAATTTCAACGATATGCTGGGAGCCCACCCAAAGGGCGGGTATTCAGCTAGTCCATATAATTATGCATCTTTCTGCAAAACACAACACGGACACTCTCACTAATACATGAGGATTACCACTCATGTGCACACCCCACAAGCTCTCAGCTGAAATAGCTGTACTACCATTGATACAACTGTGGATGTGTCCAACTCTACACATGTTCCATGTGTAGAGGTGGCTATTGCTTCAACTCCATCCCTTCAAGGAGTCATACATCCATGCACTCTCTACATGGGCAGAATGGAAGTTATTAGAGAGTTTTAGATCAGCATTTACGCCGAACATTGACATCACAATACGTCCTTAATGAGTCACGTGATAAGCCTAAACTGCAATGTACACAGTGAAATTCCATCGTTTAGTATGCGTGAAGAGGCTTTTCAGCGTATGTAAACTACCGTTTGTACTGTTAACGTTGTGACGTCATGATTCGTCATATACCGTTTAACGTTTAACGTAAGCGCGGATCTAAAACTCTCTATTGTGGATACTGTCCTGTCACCTGTAGAAGCTTCTCTCTCCAGTGATACAAGTCTGTCCAAGGCAACTTCTAGTTCTCTCCAGTCAGTCCCTAAAACACAGCACAGCACAACATATGGTTAGTTCAATACATGGAGGTGTGTAAAGTGAGGCAACATACTGCTTTACAACAAACTGTCATGCAGTGAAATGCTATACATCTGTAGCTTGCATATATACACAGGGCAGCAGTTATGCACAAGGTATATCTTATTATAATAAACGTAACGCACATTTTCGTTGTTCGGGATAATCTCCTTCAATTCTGGACGAAACGCCACGAAACTTGGTAGCATTACAAAGAGGGGGACTGTGAGTAGCCTCGCCGAGCTGAAATTTGGTTTAAGGCCGTTCCGTCCGAGTTCTTGCCACTTTTACGGTCGCCGCCATATCTAAGAGATAGGGAAAAGATCGCGTTTGGTTGTGCACGAACTCCTCCTTCAATTTTTCACCAATCTTCGTCAAACGTGGAAGAGTATATCACGGAAATACGGGGGGTGATCTAAGGTGGTTAGTGCCTTCGCCGCTGGACTCCTTTAAACGAAAAGGATTAACATAAGTAAATTCTGTATGTACGGAGTTTTACGGAACGAGTCTATGGAATACTCCCAAATAAATGGACGGTTCTGATTGGTCAACGCTCAAATTTCAAACAATATGCTGGGATGCCACCCGAAGGGCGGGCATTCAGCTAGTATAAGGAATGGAAATTATAGCTCATGTAACACATCAGTACTAGTGTAGTCTGACGTAGCCCAGACCCACTTCCAGCCATTATATATCACGCAAAGGGCAGGAAGTGGTGAGGCAGTGCTTTATAAAATCATTTGTATGATATACGTACGTATGCTAGTATCCAGTGTGATGAAACTACTCCTCACCAAAATTTGTTTGGCACAATGTCTGCAGTTGTGCACAATGTATATATACGAGATGTAAAATAGAACTCCTGTAACACATCAGTGAGGGAGTACTTTGTAAACATATCTGTATGATAATTATGCTAGTATAAATTAAATCCAATCCCATATTCAAATGTATTTAAATTGGTATCCAAGTAGAACACAAAGATCTGATGAAATTGCTCCTCACCATTTGGTTGGTGCAATGTCTGCAGTACTCCACTGGCATAGACTGGCTCCAGCAAGCGATGGACTTCTGCAGAACTTCCACCTTTCTCAATGGTGAGGCGTTTCAATGAGGGGAGCACAGAGAGACAATAGCCGTAGGCTGTGGAGTCATAAGCAGTCTTAGGCCTCACTTTCACCTCTTCTCCTACAATATGTAGCATTAGGCGGCGAACAAATGAAATGTCTTGCGTCTCGAAAAGGCACTGCATTTGAAAGTCTATGGGATATGAGTTTATCCTATTTTGAAGGCGGTCAAAGTGCTGTAATTTAGTCAATCCACAATAAAAGCGCCACACCTGTGCCATGTGGGGCTCACCAAGATACCTGGCCCAGATCGCACATTGATTGTCTGCTGTCAGGAGAGACACATAAACAGCAGCAACGAATTCTTGTACAGTCAAGTGAATGAAGAAGAAGCTTTCAATGGCACCTTTCTTGGACTTCGGATTGCATCGAATGGGCCTAGCTGTTAAAACGCCACACCCCCTCTTACGGTCTGAGAAGCGCTCACCGAGGCCCTGGAGATCAGCTGAATCAAACACTACTTTTTGCTTTTCAATGCAATTATAAGCAATTTCCCCAAGTTTATAGATATCATGGTCCTTTGGAAGATCCAGGATGGAATTCAGTTCAGGCACGTCTTCGCTGTACTTTAGTACTTTCACACAGAGGTAGTCATTGTAGATTTGTGTCAATGTTGGTGGAAGGTCCTCTCCAAATAGAAACACTTGACAAATGATGGACAGAACAACCGGGATTGAACAGAGGCCTCTAATCTGTGGGACAGCACCTATCTTCTTGACAAATAAGTCACACAGTTCTGGTCGCTGTTGATTAGAGAAATATTGCTTTGCATAAATCTTGATCTGGTCCTGAGTGAAACCGAGCACCTCAATATTAGTTAGACTAACTTGGCTACGAGACATCAGCATTTGGTGGTAGATCTCGCTTGTTACAATGGAGCGAGATGTTAGAATAACATCACAGTCTGGAAGAGGGGAATCACGGTTGTGCGACAGAAGGTTCACAAGGAAGGCAGATCGTCGAAGATGAGGTGGAAGCTCGTCAAACCCATCCAGAACAAAGAGCACATCTCTTCCTTGGCTCCTATAAATGTCCTTAGACACTTCCTCCAGGGACGTGGTGTCTTCTATCTTTCCTTGGAACATCTGTAAAAGGTCTACTAATGTGAAGTTTTCCTCACAATGTAACAAGTCACGCAACTCAACCAGGAGGACTAGGATGTAACCATGGCAATCAGAAGACCGGCAGACATCCTGGCACACCTTCCGAGCCAACGTACTTTTACCCACCCCGGGAGCACCACTAATGATTACAAGTTTATGTTTTTTCACCAGTTGAGGGATTGCCCCACATTCAATTCGATCAGTCTGGTAGGAATAGACATTGTCGACACCCATTGTCACAGCTTCTACAAACATTTCTTGGGCACGCCGATGACCCAGATAGAAAGGAGCAAGGGCTAAGTTCACGTACTGCATTCTCTGATCAGCAAGGAGCCACTCATCCTCAACAATCTTCATTTTCTCATAGAAATTCCTAAGTCGACAGAAGAGGAGCTTTACCTGCTCTCCTCCCCCTCCTCCATCGGCTGCTGAGTGCAACAGATAAAAGAAACAATTCATACACACACATATCTCACAACAAGCCATAATAGTAAATTTTAAACAGTTTCACAAAGTAAAAGTCACTTAACCATCATAGAAGTTATGCATGCACCCTCTGAACTTTGACCTCACGTTAGCTGAATGGGACTAATTTGGTCAACTGCTTGTGGTGTCAAGTGAGGTTAAAGTTCAGAGGTAAGTTGTGAGTAAATTGATGTTTATGACAATATCATCACAAACGCTCCAACGATGCAACTGTAAAGTAAACAACATAAAATGAGAGGAAACTGTATTGAGACACACACACACACAGACAAACACACAAAGTAAAAGTCACTTAGCCATCACAGAAGTCATGCATGCAGCCTCTGAACTTTGACCTCACGTTCGCTGAATGGGACTAATTTGGTCAACTGCTTGTGGTGTCAAGTGAGGTTAAAGTTCAGAGGTAAGTTGTGAGTAAATTGATGTTTATGACAATATCATCACAAACGCTCCAACGATGCAACTGTAAAGTAAACAACATAAAATGAGAGGAGACTGTATTGAGATACACACACACACACACAAACAAACAAATCTGTTAGAGATATACACCTTGGTGTGTGCGTGTGCGTGTGTGTGTGGGGGGGGGGGGATAAATTGACCCCTTACTTATGATTGTTGGTCCAGTGAGACCATTGACAATGTACACATGTAGGCATGGTACATAGATACACTCTGACCTGGTGAAAGGCTATTCACAGCTCCACCTCAGGAACATGTGTGCAGTACACTGTCTTACAGTGATTTAGCCAGTGTACTTGTGTTATTGGATGAGGTTTACATGCATGCACATACACTGACCTACAATGACTCCACCTGTGCATGTACTTGTGTTAGTAAGCAAAGTGTAGTTATTGTGGTTTCGAAGTGGCTTAACACACTTACAGTGATAAAGATTCTTCCATACCAATATTGCGAATTTACATAAATGACCAATAGTGAGTACATTAACAGGCACAGTCACATCCGTAAATGGGACCAGTGTGTTGCTTCCTTCTCACACACATACCATTTCCTCCACCTTGTTTGAACTGCTCAGACAACCTTTCCAGCTCATCTGCCCAGACGTCTTGGTTGCTGTTTCGCAGCATTTGGCAAAATATCTGAAAGTCATCATCTGTTTTCCCTCGTAGTGTCTCAATGACCCTGTCCACTTGGTCACTGCTGGTGGGCAATCCTCTCACCATCTGGGCCTCTCTTTGGCTCATGAATCCTCCCGCCACTTTCTCTAGCTTATCACTGAGGCCTGTATTCATTAATACATTGAGCTTGAGTCTCTCTCTCAATGAGAGCAAGGCAGCAACATTCCAAGAACTCATGGGACGGGGTTTACCATCTGGAAGTGAGACAAGGGGCAAAGTACAGTCTTTGGCAAACCAGTCCTGACAACGCTTAACTACACATAACTGGCTAGTTACTACATATAAACATAGTAGGCATGCAAGTACTGATGGAATTGACCCAACAAAAGATGCCAAGGACACTGTACATTATCAATCAATCCACATGGCAGTAGATCAATGAGGAAGATCAAGTTTAAATGTACACAGACAGTGAGACATTCCTAATTAAGGCCCACTACTGATGAGGACCCCAGCTAGTGGTCCCAGCAACAATAACAATCAGTCAAACTTAGAAAACAGATCTGAAAAGCTAGTTAGCTAGCTAGAAAGCTGCCCCACTTTGGTACATGCACCATTTTTACATTCCCATTATTTACCTGTCTCCACTGGTCCAGGGTTGAGCTCCACATCCCCACTCTGAATGAGGAGGAGTCGGGGAGGCATTGCACAAGCTAACATTAGCAGGTAAAGAAGTGGAAGGACCCCTCTCTTCACCGCATGCGTGTTGGACCTGGAGGACGAGGGAGCAGCTGTCATCTTCGCTCCTCCTCCTTTCAACAGCCACCTCATTCGACTGCAGTTAAACAGCCCGACAGACACGCGCCACTGCTGGGCGGAGATTGGCATCTTGCAAAGTCTGAACACAGAGGGAAGGAGGAAGGTAGCTAGCTATAGTGAAACCATTCTAGATGCACCAAACAACATCGGAGGCTAACTTCTTAGCCGTAGTGTTCATGCTTTAGCTAACTGTACGGGCTCACGTCAAAGAATGTGACAGGAGCACACAACTCACGTTTCGTCTGACTAGTCCACGTATAGAGAGCGACTGAAATCAGTGACGTACAACAAAGCCGTTCAAGTGCTTGGCTGGTAATGTACCGCTAGTGTTAAGTACAGGTAACATAGGGTATTTTTGACGTATAAATTTCCGCACAAACAGGATTAATCCCCCGGCCAGACTCTGAGGGTTGAGAGCGACGCCGCACTTCAGAGGTCACCAACTCCAATCCACGCTGTAGTGATGAGGGCTCCTCCAGATCAGACGAGAGAAGCGACAGCGAGCGCGCGACTATTTCAACAGACGCCGTCCGTCACATCTGAGGACGTGGACAGGACCGCGTCCCACCTCTCCCAGTGACCACGCGGTGAGGAGAGAGCTGTGCAGTGTAGAACTTTGTGGTACTCTCTCTTGTCCTATCTAGTGATGGAACCTAGTTTGTAGTCCACTGAGCTCTGTTTTTTGGAGGGTAGAATGCTGTGGCACTGTTCTGTTGTCATTGTTTTGTAGCTACGCACCAAGTTGTACAGTCGCTTCCTCTGTCACTGCTGCTAACGTGATGGCTACCGTGCTATCTTGTCCCAGTGCACTTCTCATGAGGCCACAATGTAATCTCAGTCCTATTGTGTTTGTGTGTTGTGTTGGGTCCATCTGTGCCCCACTCAACAGCTGTCACTACTGACTGACTGCCATCTTGTACACCACCATGTGTCTCTGTGGCAGTGGTGGAGTCAGTCACTCGTACCTCCACCAAAATGGAATGAATGAAAGTTTGCTTGTCTCTGTCTTGTCCCCTCTCAGCTGTGTAGCTACCGTCCTAGTAATTGTCATTGCCTATTAGTATGAATTGTGTAAGGAGTGCATGCAGGAATGTATAGTGTCCCATACTATGGGCATTATCCCCACATGTCAGGCTGCAGTGCATTCTGCATGGAGGGGAGGACCATGTGAGGTGTGAACTGTGTCCTTGTCACTGGCAGTCATGGACACCACTGGGAGACATCTCCATGCTTATGGTGCTTGAAGTGAGATGGCATCAGAGACACATTGTCTTGTTTCCAGTTGCTATGACAGCAGTGTGTTGCTATTGACTGTAAAGTGTGGTGTTCGTACTAACACTTTATCTGTGTCTGTGTGCAGTGTTGTCAGTGGACCTGTTGTGGGTTGGAGTGGTCAGTGTGGACTGGTCAGTAGTTTGTGTTGTGTTCAGTTGCAGTGAGCTCAAGTGTTGTGTCTTGTGTAACTTGTACACATTCCCACTTCCATTTCAGAGAAGTGGGAATCGGGTCCAGAGTGTCATTCCTCTGACTGCTGCCATGATCTACAATGCTACTCATACCGGTGACAACGAGTTTGAACTGGACGGAGTGCCACTGGTACAGGTGAGGAGGGACGGGGAGGAGTGTGTGGTGAGAGTGCAGAAAAGAGAGTGAGTGTGGAGTAGTTGTAATTGTGCATGGCCATGATGGGTGTGGAGCAAGTGTGAGGTGTGGTTTGGGGAAGTGGCACTGAGGGCAGTTGTAATGGTACAGGGAAGGAGTGGATGTGTTGGGAAGGTGGGTGAAGAGTGACAATGTGTGGGGGTGAGTGTCACGGATGTTGCACAATGTGTGAAAGGTGTTGAGGTTGTTGGTTTAGTGTGTGTACTGTGTAGGATGAGGTTGGAGGTGACGGTGGATAGTGAGTGTAGAATATAGCTAGCGAAGTGACTGCTATTCCTCCACCAACCCACTCCCCTCTCCCTCCTTCCCTCACTCTCCTCAGATTGTGTTTGTGGGAGAGATTGTGAGTGTCAGTGAGTCCCAGACCAATGTGGTGTACAAGGTGGACGACCGCACTGGTCCACTGGTGGATGTCAAAAGTGGTTGGACGACCAGGAGTTGGAGGCGGAGTCAAGTACAGGTGTGCATGTATATGTGTATACGTATCAATGTGGTACAGCATACTGTGCGTGCAGTGATAGTAATGATGGAATTGGTGTAGGTGCATTTAAACATGTGTTTACCCCGCCCCCACTGCCCCTCCCCCTTCAGGTTCTGAGCATCATATCGGGTTGCACCCTGGACCAAGGTATCAGCAGTTATGAGCTGGTCAAGAAAGTGGGACAACACAACTTTGGAGAGAAGAACATCAAGTGAGGGGGCGGCTGTGTGGGGGAGGGCAGCCATTTTAATTGGCTATTGTGCAATACAGGAAGTGACAAACCCAAAAATGGCTCGGTACACTGATCACAGAAGGTACTAAACGGGACATGAAGTAGAGTACCTGTACAGCCCCCTTAGGTGGTGGTCACACTACATTGACCATGACACTGATGGCATTAGGATCATGTTTTGCAAGTCACATTGCACAGTCTGAAACGTGAAATGTGGATATGATGTGAACGGCTGACATGATAATGGCTGCCATGTCAATGGAAGAATGACGCCTGATGAATTCAAGGAAAATTTCTTGTCAGTTAGCAAACTAAACAATGAGCCATAGCCACAGGACCGATACTGCAGATAATCACAGACAATTAAAAGGGAAACTAGCATTTTAGTAGCATTTGCCCTTTCCAGCTGAAAGAGAAAAGAAGCTGTCTTGTCTTCTCTCAGTCTCTGAAATCACTTGTCCTTGATTTTCTCTCGATTTCAGTTCAGACTGCATCTCTCTCTTTGCCACTTGTGGATTGATTGTAGAACTCTTCTGTGATTTGATTGGCTGACAGGAATTCCTGCACGTTATAATTAGCTTGCAGGCCAATGAAAGTTGACCATACTAATCATACACTGTTTGCTCGTATGTATTTTTGCTTGGAATGGGTTGGCTCTGTTTTCTATATTATATTACATTATTCAGTAAGTAAATGTGTTACTATTTTATACAGTTTATGTGTGTGTGTTGTATTCTTATTCTTCAGAGCTGCTGTTGAGTTCCTCTGCAACGAAGGACACATCTACTCCACTATTGATGATGAGCACTTCAAGTCCACTGACACTTGAACAGTATACACTGAGCTGTCACTCCACTTTATTACCACCCAGCATGCATTCTAAGATGTATACGTACATCAGGGAACAAATCAGATCAGATCATTTAATTGGGTGTCTTTTATGTGTGTATTGTGGTTTGATTTATATATAATTTTTTATAGCTATGAGATTATTAAAATGACTGATTTTATGGCTGCAGCTGCATGCTTCTGGCCATTCATGGACACATAAAGAATAATTATTAGACCTACCAGCTAGCGCTATTATTGTAATTAACTCTCTCTTGATCTGACGCGTGCAGGCTATAGGGATCATGCAATTAATGATTTAATGCATGCATGTACCACCATGTATATTAACACACTATATCAACATTGTACAACGTCATATGACACGTGCGCTGGCTGGTGTGTGTATGTGTCAGTTAACACGTACGTGACTGCACATAACTATGCATGACTTGTTACAGTGCTGTGTTTCAAACAGGAAAATAAACTTATGCTATAACTGATCAAGCGAAAGTGACAGACGAAGCATGCAATTACAGTCAATGCAGTTTAGTCCATGCACACCAGATACTGTCCTCTTCAAACTTCAATCTGTGGAGGTAGGAGCAAGCACATGCACTGTTTAAAGGAGGCTTAGAGGAGGAGGGGTGAATATTAACTGGTCTACCAACTGTAGACCAGAGGGCTCACAGCTGTAGGGACACACTGTGAATACATGACATGCAAACACATCACAAGTACATGCCCTCCTCCTCACCTCCATCACAGCTATCTTTGTCCTCCTCATTCTCCTCTATTCATTTTGACCCTCTTCGACCTGGAGGGCTCACTTGTCTGCTGTCCAACATGTCTTTTCCTAGATCTTGACCGCAGACTGTACTGGTGAAGTGGTGGAGTGGGTGCCTCTTTAACTGAGGTGGGAGGGGCAGTGGTGACCCCAGAGGGACCTGGGGAGTCACAGTCCATAAGGTGGTGCTCTGCTGAGTAAAGGGGGCAATGGAAGGATTGAGAGAGAAACGGCAATACCATACACTTAACCACTCACACACTACCCACTCGTACACCGTCCACTCACACACTACCCACTTGTACACCGTCCACTCACACACCACCCACTCGTACACCGTCCACTCACACACTACCCACTCGTACACCGTCCACTCACACACTACCCACTCGTACACCGTCCACTCACACACTACCCACTCGTACACCGTCCACTCACACACTACCCACTCGTACACCGTCCACTCACACACTACCCACTCGTACACCGTCCACTCACACACTACCCACTCGTACACCGTCCACTCACACACTACCCACTCGTACACCGTCCACTCACACACTACCCACTCGTACACCGTCCACTCACACACTACCCACTCGTACACCATCCACTCACACACCACCCACTCGTACACCGTCCCCTCACACACCACCCACTCGTACACCGTCCACTCACACACCACCCACTCGTACACCATCCACTCACACACTACCCACTTGTACACCGTCCACTCACACACCACCCACTCGTACACCGTCCACTCACACACTACCCACTTGTACACCGTCCACTCACACACCACCCACTTGTACACCGTCCACTCACACACCACCCACTCGTACACCGTCCACTCACACACCACCCACTCACACACTACCCACTCGTACACCGTCCACTCACGCACTACCCACTTGTACACCGTCCACTCACACACTACCCACTTGTACACCGTCCACTCACACACCACCCACTCGTACACCGTCCACTCACACACCACCCACTCGTACACCGTCCACTCACACACCACCCACTCACACACTACCCACTCGTACACCGTCCACTCACGCACTACCCACTTGTACACCACCCACTCACACACTACCCACTCGTACACCGTCCACTCACACACTACCCACTTGTACACCGTCCACTCACACACTACCCACTCATACACCGTCCACTCACACACTACCCACTCACCCACGCCCACTCACACACTAACCACTCGTACACCGTCCACTCACACACAACACTTGTACACCACCCACTTGTACACTACCCACTTGTACGTTGTCCACTCACACAACACCCATTCACATACTATTACACTCTCGCACACCACACACCTGTCCGTCTCTTTGGCCTCTGCCCACTTTTCAATCCATGGAAACCTTACTACCAAGGAGGAGCTGATTTAAGAAGATGCAAAACAATGTGTTGATACTATTTGGGCCAGGGGTGGCCATGTGGTCTCTATAGACAGGTGGGTGCTGTATACAGTGCCCTCAATAGACAGGTTCTACAGTTTGTTACACTTCACAGTACAAAGAGATGAGCATGAAGCAAGCTCCATCACTGTGATGGGCTGGACGGGATGACCCACTGCACATGTGGGGACTGAGGGACTAAGTAGGCTGGGGTTAATGTGCAGATTACCCAACAGTAGTCAGTAGTCACTGTGAGACTGGTTTCAAACTGTTTGGTCACTACATTAAGATGGTCCATTTAATTGTGTAGAGCAGAGCTATTAGCAGAGCAGCAGGAAGGTATAGATTACAAAGAGAAAGTGAAGGATGAGGGGGAGGTGAGGAGTGCCAACATCTCCACTGCAAGGCATGGCAGTACATGTGAAGTGGTATATGTGACCACACACAGACAAGTAGTGCACATGTCAGTACGAGTCTACAGACAACGAGAGCGCGTTGTGTACAAGTGCTTCACTCACAGCCATCACCTGGGCCGGGAGGACCCTGTAACTGAATCGTCGTCCTCTTGGTATCCTGCACTAAAACGATTAGCAACCGCTTCTTATTCTCCTCGGTGAACGAGTTAGTCGTCACAGACAGACACACCGCCATCTGTTGCCTACTCTTCCAGCATGTTTGCAATCAATGCTGCAGTTGACCTGCGTTGACGCCATTTTCTTGACCACGTGCTCTTTGGCGCCAGACCACGCGACGGCTGCCCCCTTCAGATCAGGAGACCAGCTCCAGCACTGAGTGATTTGTACCGCCTTTTCCCACCACTTGGCTCGGGAGAATGCCCAGGTCGGTGCCAACTACGCCACCATGACTTGACCATACGTATACTCTTGGTGTGTTATAGTATTAATGTATTCTGTGCAGTCCTGCTCTTCCCATCACTGTTGTGTGTGTCCCTCTACACAGGGAGGGTATATCGGTTGTTGTGTTGGGTCACATCCACACCTTCACTCAGCAGCACAGTGTGCTGGGGTCCTCATCCACAGCTCTCACTGTCCGTGTTGTTGTATCACTGTTAGCACTCTTCTCCCTCTGTCACTTTAGCCAGAGCAGTTCAGTAATGTAGCAATGACCACAGCCAATGGTCCTGGAGGGAGGGGAGGGACCTGGGGAAACATTCGGATCCTGTTTGATGACAAACTCAAGGTGAACCTCACCGCAGAGCTGAAGGAAGGAGACTTCCCAGAACAGCTCGCCAAGGACTTAGTCATTAATGGGCTTGTTAATGAGTAGGGTGGGGCTGAGTAGGGCAGGGCAGGAGGTGGGTGGGGCTGAGTAAGGTGGGGCAGGAGGTGGGTGGGGCTGAGTAGGGCGGGGCAGGAGGTGGGTGGGACAAGTAGGAAGGGACTAACCTACCAGCACTGCGTCATGTTTGCTGAGTACTATTCCACAAGAGGAGTCCATGTACATAAGAAAGGGAGTGTCATGTGACAGTCACATGATAATCACATGACAGCCTTTTACTGTATATCACTGACCTTCCTCGGTCTCCAGTTATACTCATACATGTGTAACATATGGGATGTTGTGTACATATAAATATACATAGTTAACTTGACCACTCCCGCCTGCCCCTCCCCTTCAGAATGACTTGGAAGAGGTGTCCAGTAAAATTGCTGAGCGTGTCTCCTAGCCCCGCCCCCCTCTCTCCTAGCCCCACCCCCTCTCTCCAGTTCAGGCTCATACATCAACACACTTGGCAACATTGATTTTACTTTGATTGATTTTGTTTGTACTATTCTATTCCTCCTGATGCTATAAACGTGTGTGTGTGCAGTTCAAACTGTTGTCATGTGATTGTGGGCTCAATTATCTGATAAGGCCCTCTCTTCTGGTGATGTGAAACCAGAAGACACGGTAACCTCATTACCGCTAGTCTCACTAGTCTCGTTCCCAGCCCCCCTTTCGGGCCATTGCAAAATAGCGGCCAGAAGCAGGCTGGGGACGAGACTACATTACTGCTACTGCTAAACGGCACTGCGGCCAAGAGAGCGTTGGGTACACATCCGGGCATTTCCAGCAAGGTCTCCACACTAGCTAGCTGTGTTCCCTGGGAGTCAGCCATCCCTTTACCACCAGCCACTGTGCAAGCTCCAGTTTGTTCCACAGTCCGTTTCACATTCGTCTGGTATAATGATATTCTAGCTAATTTTATGTGATTGTACATGTGATCGATCATATGACTTTGTGTATATATGCTTTTAGTTGCGTGCACCATTGCCATGCACCACCCATTGCTCAGTTGAGGCTGCAGGCACATGCACAATTGCATAATATAGACTACATAGCTATATATGTAGCTAGCACAGTCAGATCAATGTGTGTTGGGCATGGCTTTACACTATATAATAGTATTGTAATTATTGTAATTACAAGAGCAGATACAGGATATATATAATTTTAGAATGCAGTAATTAATACGATTGATAGTCATTATGTCAGCACTTTCAATGGAATGTATAATCTATACTGTACATTATAGAGGAAAATGCATACAATAATTATGTATAAATTCTGATCAACTGAAAGTTGTTACAACTGCTGAGTCATCGCTAGCTCTTCTCTCCTGTCCAAGTGTGCTCACCACTCCCTCACTCTCTGCTACTGTAGAGTGCAGCGTCGTCGAAGACGTGCGTCTATGGATAGGTAAAGAGAACAACACAGAGAGGTGATGTAGGAGGTGATGGGTAGTTGTGTAAGACTAGCTAGGGCAGTCTCAAATGTGAAAGTGACTGGCATACAAGATGGAGTCCAATGTACACTTGAACACACCTTGAGGTCGATGCCGATTGGGTGGTGGGGGTTCACCTGCAGCTGTTTCCACTTCAAGTGGTTGGTGGGTAATGGGAGTCCGTCCTGGTGGAGGAGGAATCAGTGAACATGTCAGTCAGGAGGATATGTAGACCACAACATGAGCACCATGACAACTGGCAACATACCGTATAGCGCAAAATATATATTCATGGGAGAATATTTTCGCGAATCTTCAAATTTTGGCTCAAACTGTAATTTTCGCGGGAAAATTTTCGCGTTTTGTGAGATGTAGGTAAGCCACGCCCCCTATAGAATGGCGGTGTAAAGCAACGATCACGATGAAGCGCGCTTGGATCTTACGTATGATCTCGAATTGACTAACACACTTATCCAGCTCACTTCCCAAAACACGGGTGCTGTTACACCTTGCTCTGCTTCCCTTTTCCCACCACACGAACTTTTTCCTTCCGTCTAGAGAGTCGTACGAAGCACAGAGAAAGCCAAGCTAGAGCAGACAAGTCGATACAAAGGGCGAAAGTGTGAGTAGCAGCTTTCTGATCGACCGCACAGCCCCTATCTAATGTATTGGTCTGCTCTGGTCGGTCCGTTTTTGGTCCAAAAATTATACCCGACCATAAAGTCTTCGTACGCTCCGCGTCGTCAACTGCAAGCAATAGCTATCTTCTTCGCCCGCATCAGTGCTGATGACCTTCTTCACCGCTTCATTGGCAGCTACAATGGTGTACGCCTGATACTACTGTTTAAAGTGAACTGTCTGGCTTCGGTAGCACTTAACCGGGGCGCGTGAAGTAGCCGTACTGTCACTACAGAGACATCGATCACAGCCTCACCCATAACAGTTGAAAACTTGAGAGCGGCACCTGTAGCAGTAGTCACTCGGCGATGAGATCAGGAGCACGCGAGGCACTGTGCCTTCTTAGCACACACAGCTAGGCTAGATTTGCTGTGGTGTATAGTTACAGACAAGTAGCTGTGCCATCATCCGTCTAAGTTCACTGATTAATGTATAAGCATAGGGTTAATACAAAATATTTGGGGGGAATATTTTCGCGAATCGTGATCTATCCGCGAAATTCGCGAAAATTTTCTCCCGCGAAACTTTTGCGCTATACGATACACCAGACAATACACAGCACGTATAGTACACACACCAGTGTCGGTAACAAGTGCTGAGTGCAGCACACCCCCACATTTAATCAATGCTATTCAAACATCACTGCTACTACATGTGCGACGACAATGTGCACACAAACAGAATTCACACACACAAAAACACCCCACAAGTAATTATGTGCACACCCACACACACCACACACCCATGCACACATACGCCACACCCACCCACACACCCACACACACACACACGCCACACCCACCCACACACACACACCCACACACACCACACACCCACACACCCACACACCCACACCCACACGCACACACACACACAGTGTCATGCACAAAATACAATACCTTGGCATTGTCCTAAAAGAGATGGGTCATAATCAGGGAATACCTCTCGCTGAGCAATGTCCTGAGAGGGAAGTTGTGAAGTCCTCCCTGGTGCAGTGGACAGAGCTGGGAAAGAAAGGGAACCAAGTGAACACCGCACACAAACAATATGCACTTACATGCACTTCTGATAATGGTAAGCCCCTACGTATATACGTATACAGAGAGATGTCTGTGCATGTGTAAGTGTGCGCTTGAGTACATGTGCATGTGTACGTGCGTGTGTGAGTCCATGGTCATTGTAATACAGTCCACACATTGCAATGTGCACTAGATGAGACACATTACATGAACACATTTGACACAAAATGGCTCCCCCTTAGGAGTCCATGGACATGGTCCATGTCTACATCAAACCACCACTCACTTGTACACCGTCCACTCACACACCACCCACTAGTACACCGTCCACTCACACACTACCCACTAGTACACCATCCACTCACACACTACCCACTCGTACACCGTCCACTCACACACTACCCACTAGTACACCATCCACTCACACACTACCCACTTGTACACCGTCCACTCACACACCACCCACTAGTACACCGTCCACTCACATACCACCCACTCACACACAACACTTGTACACCACCCACTTGTAGGTTGTCCACTCACACAACACCCATTCACAAACTATTACACTCTCGCACACCACACACCTGTCCGTCTCTTTGGCCTCTGCCCACGTTTCAATCCATGGAAGCCAGCAGCCTGTGTCACATTACGGTAGCTCCTCCTCACAGCTCCTGTGCGGTTGATGGGGGAGAGGTGCACTGGTGAGGGGAGAGCCTGCTGCATTGAATGTGTGGCCGGTATGACACTGACTTGCAATTGGTGGTTTGTGGGGTGGGGACACATGGAACAGAGGATAGCAGGTTTGCAAGAGTCTGGTGCAAACTCCTATACGTATGTGGATGTTGTTCAAACATGCATGTAAGCACTATGAGGAGTAGACAAGTAGCACACAGACAGGACAGTGGGGGCACGCTGACAGCCATTCAACCAGAAATACACATGGCAGGAGAGGGACCCTGTGTGTGCATTCGCATGTAGCATCCCAGAATATTGCATATTAGCGAGGTAGACAGTCCAAACATTGTACCATTGCAGCATTCACTAGATGAGACGTTACACACTACTTACACTTATAAACACATCCCACACAAAACGGCTCTCCCCTAAGTGCCCATGAACACCACATGTCTACACCAAACTACCAACACACCACACCAACTGCTCACTTGATGGAGAAAGGGGAGAGCTGTTACCATCATCACTGGAAGCAGTAGGAGGGACATCAGTGTTAACACTGTCACCATCACCATCATTAGCATTGTCACTTCCTATAGAGAAGGAGAGTGAGAAGATGAGAGAGGAAGTGAAGTGAAGTTCACACACACACACACACACACACACACACACACACACACACACACACACACACACACACACACACACACACACACATACACACACACACGCAAACACACACACACACACGCAAACACACACACACACACACACACACACACACACACACACACACACACACACACACGCAAACACACACACACATCACAGGATTCAATGAACACACACCACAGGGCACACTGAGGGAGGGCAAGAAACACTAAACAATAAGTGGTCTAGTGAGAACACTGCTGCTACAGTGAGGGACACAGGGGAAGAAGACAACCAGGTCAACAACCAAACCAATGGCGCACTGCACACCTTCAGGGTCCAGCAGTTTCTCCACACTGAGCTCATCCTGTGCAGTGTCCAATGTCTGCTGCAAGTTGTCCGGTGACATAGCCTCGTCCACTTGGCTGGTGTAGTGGAGAATGATGGGATGGTGGTGATGGAGGATGGAGCAGAGCACAGTGCGGACACTCCAACTGGAGGTGGACTTGGTCACTTCAACCTCATAACTGTGGAGGGAGCCAACAAGACACATCACACAATACATTAGAAACTGGTACAACACAACAAGATCATATGGGAAAGTAGGACTACAGTGAAACCTGTCTAATGAGACCACCTTTGGACCAGAAATGGCTGACCTTACTAAGCATGCATGCACTGTTACAATACGGTGTGATTGTCACTCCATTCACCAAGGATGCGATTAGTTACACAATTTCTTTAGTGTGACAGTCACACTGATGTCAGTATAAACACGGTCGTTGACACCATTTCTGACTGATTAAGAGAAGCAATTACTCACAGACACAAAGACGAGAATTAACTACAAATTCTACAATATCTAAGTCCATAGCTACACCTTGGACACAGCTCAGCCTGATGGTATGGTGTGTGCAGTGGGAGGACCTCCTCAAACTAAGTATACAACTTTATGTGGTTCAGTGTACCGTGAGGTAGTTTGCATCACCCACCAGCTACCCCACGTGGAGGTATGCTGTGTACTATGTACCTATACACAAATCCCCAAAGCAGTGTACCACATATCTGTAGTGAAATGTACTGTGAAGTGATTAGAACTCCCCACAAAGTGTCCCAATCGATGGCATGTGGTGTTTGTACCCATGCAGTCTCTTGTGATGGTTGGAGTGAACATCACACTGCAAATGGGTGTGCTCACACTGGCAACCAATTCATACCAATTTTGGTGTGAGAATCACACTCCTTATTTATAACAGTGTGAAGGAGGGACTGCTTTGTGAAGATGTAAAACAATGTGTTGTTACCCTTTGGAACAGGGGAGGCCATGTGGTCTCTATAGACAGGTGGGTGCTGTATACAGTGCCCTCAATAGACAGGTTCTATAGTATGTTACACTTCACAGTACAAACAAGTGAGCATGAAGCAAGCTCCATCACTGTGGTGGGCTGGACCGGATGACTCACTGCACATGTGGGTGGACGGATCCCTCGTTCTTTGGGTCATCCTCACTAAATGCTCGGCAACGTGCCCGTTTGTCTTCTCTTTGAACCAGTTGGATGTCACAGTGGGACACACCGCCATCCGCCGCTTAGTCTTCCTGCACGTTGACAACTCGACCCAGCATCTGCTGTAGACGCCATTTTCTTGACCACGTGCTCTTTGGCGCCAGATCACACGAGGACGCTGTTGCCCTTCAGATGAGGAGACCTGCGCGAGCACTAACTTAGTCCAAGTGACTTGTACGACCTTCTTCTACTTGGCTGGGGAGAATCTCCAAGTTGCTGTCAAGTACACCACCATGACGTGACCACATGGTGAGGAGAGGGTATGGGGGGAGCTGGGCAGTGTAGTTAGCTGGAACTTTGTAGTAGCTACTATCTCTCGTGTCCTAGCTAGTGATGGAGCCTCGTTTGTAGTCAACTGAGTTCAGTTTGTGGAGGGGTAGAATGCTGTGGGGCAGTTCTGTTGGCACTGCGATGCCATATGTTGAGAAAAGTAAGGGGTTTCCGAACAAGATGGGATTTCCGAGCACTGCGCCGCGCTGTATTGGAAGGAACAGCTTCTCACTGTGTCAGTTTATACATTGACTCTTGGGCTAACTGCATACAGAAAAGGAAGCTGTTCTATCGCGTGCAGGCGAAATGTGGTGCCCTGTTCGGAAACACCATCTTGTTCGGAAACCCCTTCCCCTACCTTAGTGTTTGTACGTACATGTACTGTAGTGTATGTTACTGTGCCCATTGCTGTTCACTGTCGTTCCTTCACTCTCCTCCTCCTCTCCCTTTAGCCAGAGCAGTTCAGTAATGCAGCAGTGACCACAGGCAGTGGTCCTGGCGGGAGGGGAGGGACCTGGGGAATCCCCATGGCAACCAGCACCCCTGCTCCTGGGTACTTTGGAAACAGCACTGGTGGATTTGGTGGAGGGAGTGGAATGACCCAAATACAACAGATGATCAGTGAGAGAGGAAGTGGTGGGAGGGGAGAGGAGGGATGAGTGACCCAAACACAACATATGGGTAGTGTAAGTAGTGGTGTGAGGGGAGAGGGAGGGAGAAGAGAGAAAGGGGAGGACTGAGGTGGAGTGAAGAGGGGGGAGAGTGGAAGAAAGGAGCAGGAAGAGGGGATGAGGGGGAGTTTGGAAGTGATGGGAGGCAGAGAGCCAAGTCAGAGTTGTATTGGTTGGAGAAAGATAGTCATTGTACTGTGCATGCAGTGGTAGTAATGATGTAGTTGGTGTAGAGGTACATCACTACATGTGTTTACCCCGCCCCCACTGCCCCTCCCCCTTCAGGTTCTGAGCACCATATCGGGCTGCACCCTGGACCAAGGTATCAGCATCTATGAGCTGGTCAAGAAAGTGGGACAACACAACTTTGGAGAGAAGAACATCAAGTGAGGGGGCGGCTGTGTTTGTGTGTGGGGGGGGTGGGTGGGTGGGTGGGTGCGAGTGTGTGCATGTGTGTGTGGGTGGGTGGGTGGTTGTGTGTGTGCACACGCACTGATTTGAGGATCTGTTGTTTGTACCAATTCAGCACACTCCCCTTGTATTTCCATTCCTCCCGTCCTTGTAGTGCTGTAATGACAGTGCAGACATGTTCATAGTCAAGAGCTCATTCAAGACGTGAAGCTCCCCCTTTGAAAACACTTGGAGGATACCTCTGCGGTCAGATTTCTGGGAGACCTCTCTACTGTTATGGTGGTACGTGCAACTCTGTTGATATTTCTTTCCATTGTCAGTTCTTTACGTCCTCCCGTCCCCTGCTGACACTCACCCATCTCCTTCAACACTTCTCCTATTCCCTTCTCCTTACTGTCATCTACACATCAACCTCTTTTCCATCCTATTCTACCTTCTCCTTATTTCCATTGCCCACAAATCTGAGCATGTGATGTGGACCTCATTATCATGTGTGTGTACAGTGTTTTGTTGTTTTGTGTGTGTAGTGTAACTGAATGTGTGTGTGTGTGTGTGTGTGATGTACTACTCTATTTAGTGAGTTGATTGCTGTCATCATTGCTGTATGGTATCATTTATTCAGATCGCTAGAGCTGCTGTCGAGTTCCATGCATGCAATGAGGAACTCATCTACTCCAGTCCACTATTGATGATGAACGCTAAGTACTTCTGTCAAGTCTATAATTACAGTATAGCTATTTGTACACAAACACACCTCTATACTCGTGTACTAGCTATATTCACTGTATACATATATAGCCAGATGAAATGATACAGTGATTTATTACAAGTCAATTAAATGCATTTTAAAAACTATGCATTATTAATTGTGGCTAACATGTATTTTATGAGTGCACATGCATGCATAAATGATGCAACATATCGTGCATGCATATCATGAATGTTCAATTGTGTCATGTGATATGCATAATACTTCCATATATATATGATCAATAGATCCAAAACTGTTAATTACAGTCAATTACATTATATAATATATATAACACATCATATATGCACACATATAATACATTGTTCACAACACAAGAACAGGTTCTGAATTAGCTGTAGTCAGTTCCAGGGCACATGGAGACAAGAGAGCAAGTGCTGTGAGGTGCACATTTTTTGCAGTGAGCAGTAGAGAAGTAGAGTATATGCAACAGATCTAGTCCACGTCTAAGAACATGGGGGGACCAGTGTTGGGCTGTGAACCTGAGGGGGGGGGGGGGGGGGGGATCGAGGGAGCAACTAGTGAGCAGGTACTAAACGTGAGCACGAGGGGTTGGGCCTAGTGATGGTTGCCATGACTACAGCTTGCACGTCAACAGACTAGCATTGGATGATGCACTTCAGACAAACAGGAACTACGAATGTGCAGTGTACCTGGGGGAGGTGCCCTGGTGT
>OZ025891.1:0-21233 GCA_964019415.1 Ianthella basta
GCGCAGGTAGCTCAATGGGTAGAGCAAAACACTGAAAATGTTTAGGTTATTGGTTCAAATCCAATCTTGAGCACTTCCTTTGATTTTGGGGAAAATAAAAAGCGTGCGGTACTTATAATACATGCTAAGGACATGATCTTTTAAGTGGCTGATAATTGGGGCATTAAAGTACACTTGATGGCGTCCTGGACAGGTGAGTAATATTCCGGAACTAACCGGGCCGACGCAATGGCGTTGGGGCTTCCGGAGGTAGAGGTATCATGCAACCTCTAACCTAAGCCCCATGGCTCGATAGGCTGGATCCGTATTAGGTTGAAGGGGGAGTAATAACACCCTTGCCGAAAATGCGTAGCCGAAAGGCCACATTTCCACTGAAACAAGGGGAAGACTCATAAAGAGGCAGCAGTAGAGAATATTGTGTAATATATGAAAGTATGACACAGAGATATCGCATATATAGGCTGGATCCCGACCCCCGATGGGGGTTGGGATTCAGCCTTAGAAAGGCTGTCTAATATACGTGCCAGCAGACGCGGTTATACGTAAAGCCTAAGTTTTTATTGGAAAACAGGTGTAAAGGGTGTGTAGGCGGTTTATAAAATAACAATTAATAGTTATTTTGAAGTAGATAGAACTTTTATGTAACGGTAGAATGTTTTAATATAAAACGGAAGACCAAAGGCGAAAGCAATCTGCTAACATTAACTGGCGCTGAGACACGAAAGCTTGGGGAACTAACAGGATTAGAAACCCTGGTCGTCCATGCTGTAAACTATGAATATAACAATATGATACACAAAATATGTGGTCTTAAAAAACTTAAAATTCCACCTGAAGAGTACGATTGCAAGATTAAAACTCAAAAAATTTGGCGGTTCACTATTCCAATTAGAGGAGCGTGTAGCTTAATCCGATGTTACGCGAGAGACCTTACCAAAACTGGAACCCGTTGGGTCAGGTATTGCATGGCCGTCGTCAGTTCGTGTTGTGAGAGAAGTAGAACGGACTTAACCCTGTTACAACAGTTAGTAGTTAGGCACATGGGGGTTTTAAACCCCCTGTGGGTATTCCATAACTGGATTAAAGGATGACGTCAGGCCTTTATGATCCTTATGTTTTGGGCGGCGTATGCGCTACAGTGTTTTAGATAAAAAGAGAAGTAAAGGGAAATAAAACTTTAAAACATTACTCGAAAAGAAAAATTGAAATATTTTCTTGAAGCTGGATTTAATAGTAATCGGAAAGTAGAGCGTTCCGGTGAATATGGTCCTAGTGTTCGTACAAATCGCCCGTCAACTCTGCCTAGTAAAACCCCCTAAGTATAAAAAGAAGTTATAATCTAATAGCCCTTGAGGTGGGCACATTATTGTATTATTAATAAGGTTTTATATCACCGGTTATTTTATAAGGTTGAGTAAGTCGTAACACAGCGAGGGCATTGGAAGATGTCCTCGGATTCATGTACACATAGTTTAATTGGTAAAATATTTGACTTCCAATCAATTGTTGCGGGCTCAGATCCCTGCTGTGTGCATCGAATTAATAATTCCTAAGATGATGAATTTAATAAGACGACCAAAGAGTTAACACTAAAGCTCCGAAGGAGCTCGAATCGCCCCAACCCGACCCCGATGGGGTTGGGGCTCACTTTAACTTTATTGCTATAATCGAGTCGGTCGGTGTTTAGCTCAGTTGGTAGAGTTTTGTGTTTACACCACGAGGGCCGAAAGTTCAATTCTTTCAACACCTACCCCACCCGCCCCCTGGGTTGCATTGGCGGAAATTAGTATTAATTAGTTATGAAAGGATAACTAGGATGTTATAAAAAGGACGTTAATAAATACGAAAAATCCGTTTTGATAACGATAATAGCGGGGTTTCCTAGTGTAAACATAATGAGTTAACTCATTACCCTAGTTGGCTAAATTGAAGCCCAAAGGGAACGACCCTAAGAATTGAAACATCTTAGTATTAGGATAAAAATCAAGCGAGACCTTGTAAGTAGTGGCGAGCGAACACAGGTCATTTACTAATATAAAATTAACATTAACGGATGTTCAACGGTTAATTTTATAATGATCAACGGGGACGGATTCATTAAAATACAATAAAGTGCCAATTAATCACTTTATTATAGCCAACGAAGGTAACAGACCCGTATATATGAAATTACCCTAGAAATCAATAATGGAATAAAATAGAGTTAACACTAAAGCTCCGATGGGGCTCACTTTAACTCATTACCCCCAACCCCATTGGGGTCGGGGGTTCAACGTAAGTATAACGATTAGAAGAAAGGTGTACCATACATCTAACATTAATTATTATAACATACCTATAGCGAATAAGTACTGTAAAGGAATGTTGAAAGAGAAATAAGTGAAATAGAACTTGAAATTCGTAAACTAACAAGCGGACGAGGATCGTCGTACCTTTTGTATAATGGGTTCGCGAGGAAAATATTTGGCAAACTTAAGTTAATAAATGCAGGTGCAGCGAAAGCAAGTATAAATAATGCGTTTAGTCAAATATTACCCGAAACCAAGTGATCTAATCATAAATAGTTTGAAGCCCTCTTGACTGATGGGTGGAAGAACGAACCGGTGATTGTGGCAAAAATCTCGGATAATTTGTGATTAGGGGTGAAAGGCCAATCGAACTTGGAATAGCTGGTTTTCTGCGAAAACTATATAAGTAGTACGTCAGTAGGGATATTCTGACAAGGTAAAGCACTGAATACGCTTAGGGGGAAAATCCTTACTAAGTTAAATCAAACTATGAATATGTTAGAAGAAATTTATGACAGACAGACAGCCAGCGAAAAGGTTGGTTGTCAAAAGGGACACAACCCAGATCAGAAGTTAAGGTCACAAATAATAATGTGGGTATTCCATATCTAAGTGTAAAAGGGGTCTAACCAAAAAAATGGCCCAGGTGGTTCTCGGCAGTCCCGAAGGACTTGACTCGAAATTCGCTAAAGGGTTGACTCAGATAATGAGAAAGTAGGCTTGGAACCAGCCATCTTAGACAGATTACGTTAAAGTTCACTCAATAAGTTGGTTAACCCCTAAAATATTGGTGGCTTAAGGGAAAGATAGTTAATAAACCCAAACTCTGAAATTATAATTTGGTAGCAGAACGTTTTGCTATATCACTTTAATAGATAAAACCGCGATAGCGAGAACCAAAAGTGACAATGCGAACATGAGTAAAATACAGTGTGTTAATCACTGCTCAATTAACCTAAGGTTTCCAATTAAAGGATTAACCGAATTGGATTATTCAGTCCCTAAAATTAATTGATGGGAAAAACTAATTTAAGTGCTGTGGGCACCAGGAAGTAGTATTAGATCATAATCGAATTAATAATTCCTTGAAGGACTGTACTAGAAACTAACACAAGTGGGTTGAGTTGATGGTTGAATTTATCTTAAGGAACTCGGCAAATTGTCTCTGTAAGTTCGCAAAAAAGAGAGTCAAAGCTTAATAACCCCCGGTCACTAAAATGAAACCCAAAGGGTATAAACATTTTTAGTATAAGGGTATTAGGTCAGATCGCAGAAACCAAGGGGTGTTGACTGTTTACCAAAAACATAGCTTCCAGCAAAATATTTTTTAGTATTGGAAGTGAGGCCTGCCCAATGGTTGTATCCAAACCCAAATAATAAGCAAGTTTTTTGATTAAGGACAATTCAATGGCCGCGGTAAAACTGACCGTGATAATGTAGCGTAATCAGTAGCCAATTAATTGTTGGCAAGTATGAAAGGCTTAACAAGCGCCCCGCTGTCTCAAGATAAATGCCTGTGAAATTGAAGTCGTAGTGAAGATACTGCGTACAAATTGTTAGACGAGAAGACCCCATTGAGCTTTACTGGAGATTTATATAGTTCTTATTTATTAATGTGTAGATTATGTGGGAACTGGATCTTGTAAATGAAAAACCACTCTTTAATGTCAAATAAATGAACTTGGAGTGTAAATTAGACAGTTTGGTTGGGGTGACCGCCTTCTAAAAAGTAACGAAGGTGAACAAAGGTGAAAATAATAGATTTAGTATAACGCCTGACAGTGAGGGACACTTCCCGAGCTGACACGAGATTAATAAAATCATCGTGGGTTATAATGACCCGTTAGTATTAAATGGGAAAGCTAACGAGCAACGGATAAAAGTTACCATGGGGATAACAGCGTAATATCGTTTGAGAGCCCATATCGACAACGATGTTTGCGACCTCGATGTTGAATTGTGGTATCCTGGGAGTGTAGCCGCCCCCAAGGGTTGGACTGTTCGTCCATTAAAACCATACATGATTTGAGTTCAGATCGGCGTGAGCCAGATCGGTTTCTATCTACAATGTGTGAAGGAACCATCAAATATTCCTATATTCTTGTACGAAAGGACCGAATAATTAGCTGTCCACTGGTCCCCAATTTAAGTATGTTGGATAGCCACGACAGTAAAAACTTTATTGGTATAATTAAAGGAATAAAAATCAATAAGTTGAAGTTAATCGCTGAAATCATCTTAAGTGAGAAACAAAATATTAATTTATGGTTCCATTATCGGGTAAATCCCTAGGTTCGTTTAAGACTAAGACGTTGATAGGGCCTAAGTCAAATTTGATTAAGGGTTACTAAGTTCTTATTACTAATTCCGATTAGGGGACATGCATTTTTAGCTCAATAGGTAGAGCATTTCCCTTGTAAGGAAGAGGTTATGGGTTCAATTCCCATAAAATGCTTACCATGGGGCCCACGGCCTCATTACATTGAGAGCCTTACGGACTCACGCGAATTAAAGAAGCCGAGACTTGTCCTCGTCATGGCCAACCGACACTATGGCTGCGCGGATAACAATCAAGACACAAAGGATAAATGACAATAGAAATTTTAAGTGCAGCCAAATTCGTTGGTGCCGGAGCTGCCACAATAGGGGCAGCAGGAAGTGGGGCAGGAATCGGGTCTGTGTTTGGTAATCTTATAATTGGTTACGCCCGAAACCCCTCTTTAAAACAACAATTGTTCACCTATGCCATTTTAGGTTTTGCTCTGTCAGAAGCCATGGGGTTGTTCTGTTTGATGATGGCATTTTTAATATTATTTGCCCTATAACATATACAGTCCTTCAAGGACTGAACCCCCCCATCGGGGGGTCCAGTCCCTATCAAATCTAATGATAGCGCAATGGATGGGATGGCTGAGCACGGTAAGGCGACAGTTTGCTAAATTGAGGCCCCAAGGGGCTCATGGGTTCAAATCCCATTCTCATCACAGTCCGTCAAGGGTTCGAAGAACCCTTGCAGGGAATATATCAATTGGTAGATTATCTGCTTTGGGAGTAGAAGGTTATGGGTTCAACCCCCCTTTCCCTGACCCACCCTTGGGTTGCATTGGCATCATGGCTAACCACGGGCCACCCGGCCCCCGAACCCCATCGGGGGCGAGACAACATGTTAAATTTGGTTTTTATGTTCCCTTTAATCGGGATAATTCTTCTTATAATAACCTCAAGAGATAAAACTGAAAAATTGAAAAAAATTGCATTAGAGTGGTCTTTGTTTACGCTTACTGCTACTATTTTATTATGAGCCTCATTTGAGGGGGAAGGCCAATTTCAAATTATTAAAAAAATTAATTGAATTATTATAGAACCCCTTTTTGGGCCAATAATATTTGGTGTAGACGGTGTTTCAATCTTTTTTGTAGTCTTGACCGCCCTCTTAATACCCCTGTGTGTGTTAATTAGTTGAAACTCAATAAAATATTTAATTAAAGAATTTTTGTTGTGTTTATTTTTAATAGAGATCTTATTAATGGGGGTGTTCACTGTATTAGATTTAATTGGGTTTTATATATTATTTGAGGGAATTTTAATACCAATGTTTCTAATTATAGGAATTTGGGGGTCACGGGAAGAAAAGGTCCAAGCTGCATATTATTTTTTCTTTTACACTTTTATAGGGTCAGTTTTAATGTTACTAGGTATTTTTACTTTATATAGTTTAACAGGGACAACTGACTATCAAACATTATGTAGTCTAAGCTTTGAAAAGTATACTCAATATCTAATATTTATGGGTTTCTTTTTTAGTTTAGCCATAAAAATCCCGAAAATACCATTTCACATCTGATTACCACAAGCGCATGTTGAGGCCCCTGTTGCCGGTTCTGTAATCTTGGCAGGCATTTTGTTAAAATTAGGGGGGTATGGTTTTCTACGGTTTTCTTGACCTCTTTTACCTGACGCCTCAGAATATTTTTCTCCTTTAATCCAAACGCTTAGTATTTTGGCTGTTATTTATGGGAGTCTAACGACCTGCCGTCAGGTTGACTTTAAACGAATAATAGCTTATTCCTCTGTGGCTCATATGGGATTAGTTACTTTAGGGATATTTAGTCACTCAACACAAGGAATAATAGCATCAATTTATTTAATGTTGGCGCATGGTTTAGTTAGTTCCGCCTTATTCATTGCGGTCACGCTTTTATACGAGCGTCATCATACGCGTCTTGTAAAAAATTATAGAGGAATCACTACTACTATGCCCTTATTTAGTATATTATTCTTAATATTTATATTAGTAAATATTGGTATTCCCTTAAGTTGTAACTTTATAGGAGAGTTTCTCTCTTTATTGGCCGCATTTGAATACAGCTATATAGTAGGCGTATTGGCCTCATCAGGTATGGTTTTATCTGCGGCATATTCAATGTATTTATATAATCGAGTTTGTTTCGGGGCCCCCTCTAAATCCTTAAAATTTTCTAGAGACTTAAATAGGCGCGAGTTTTATACCCTATTACCTTTAGTTTTATTAGTTTTTTTAATTGGGGTATTCCCTGTCATTATTACGGATGTAATAAAGAATTATTATTAATTTCGAATATTGGGAAAACTCCGGACTTAACTTTATGTTAAGCCCGCTATTGTTATATATGAGGTCCCGGGTGAGAGTAGCTTAGCAGGTAGAGCGCTGGTTTGTGGGACCAGAGGTCGAGGGTTCAAACCCCTTCTCTCCCCCCAGCCCCGCTCCGCCCCGATGGGGGGTGGGTCGCATTGGCGCCCCTATCGTCTAATGGTTAGGACATAAGCATTTCAAGCTTGAGATAGGAGTTCAATTCTCCTTAGGAGTTACAATTAAGATAATCAAGCTATGGGTAAAATAAAGATATTGTGGAAGGATTATTTTTTTTATTTGGGGTTAATATTCTTTTTTCTGGAATAATGGTAATATCTGCTCTTAACCCAGTGCACTCAGTTCTTTGATTAATAGTTGCATTCGTTAATGCTTCTGCTATGTTTATTCTTTTAAATGTGGAATTTATAGCACTAATCTTTTTGATTGTTTATGTAGGGGCAATTGCTATTTTATTTTTATTTGTCATAATGATGCTCAATTTAACGGATTTAGTGGGAAGCGAAGATATGTCAAACTATTTACTTGCAGGGCTGATAATTGGTATAGTTTTTTTATTTGAAATTTGGATCTGACAAAACCACCACGGAGTTTCCCCTATGACCCTTGTTTATTCCGCTGGAACAAACTATTGGGATGCCCTCGCCTCTTATGCTAATATAGAAATAATAGGAAGAATTTTATATACAGAATTTTATTATTTATTTATAATAGCTAGTTTTGTTTTATTAGTGGCAATGATAGGCGCAATAGTTTTAACTCATGACACAGGTACTGAAATTAAAAGACAAGACATCTTTATTCAAACAAGTCGACAACTTTGATTATAAAATGTCTGATTATTTAGGTATATTTTTATTATTATTATTTAGTGTATCTCTTTCAACTGTTATTTCTGGTGCCTCTTATATTGTAGGGGTAAAACAACCAGACTGTGAGAAAGTATCAGTTTACGAGTGTGGTTTTGACCCTTTTGAATCATCTAGGGCCCCCTTTTCCGTAAGATTTTTCTTAGTTGGGATATTGTTTTTGGTTTTTGATTTAGAAATCTCCTTTTTATTCCCTTGAAGTGTTACGTCTAATCAAATTGATTTATTGGGATTTTGAATATTAATATTATTTCTAGTAATACTAACTTTAGGGCTAATATATGAATGAATTTTGGGTGGCCTAGATTGAGAATAATCCGCATGAGTTTTTAAACCCATGTGGAAACCCCAATCGGTTTGTTATAACATACTCGACATGTCTGTAATTTAAAGGTAAAATGTCTATCTTCGGAATAGGGCATAAGGGTTCAAGTCCCTTCAGACGTCCCCCACCCTTGGGTCGCATTGGCGACTAATATAATAATTAATTATTATATTGAGAAAACCCCCGATGGGGGGTCCATTAATTGTGGAGCCTCCGTAATAAATTATTATATGAGAAAATATGTATTACGAATATTTAACTATTGGTGTTATTTTATTTATATTAGGAGTCTTGGGGATTGTTTTAAATAGAAGCAATATAATTATTATGTTAATGTGCATTGAATTAATGTTATTGGCTATTTCCTTTTTATTTTTAATAAATTCGATCGCTATCGATAATATAATAGGTCAAATATTTACTATAATGATATTAACTATTGCAGCAGCAGAATCTGCAATAGGGTTGGCTATTTTAGTTGCTTATTATAGAATTAGAGGAACGATTGCCGTTAAAACCCTTAATTTATTAAGAGGTTAGCCTTCGTACCCGTTAACCCCGATAAGTGAAGCAGTCACTCCGATCAACCTCTACAAATCAGAATTGAACTGATATTTTTTTGATTAACAATCAAATGCTTTACTTTAAGCTACTGTAGAATTATTAAAGGGATCAACGGGATTTGAACCCGTACTTCTAGGCTGACACTCAATTGTTCTTCCAAATTTAACTATAATCCCGGAGGCCAATAACTTTAGCTTCTTCTTTATCTGATATTAGAATAACCAACCGACCCCCGGGGGGTTGGCTATTCTCCGATAAAGAAGGATAAGACCAAGGAAAAAATGAGTTTATATTTAAGTCGTTGATTATTTTCAACTAACCATAAAGATATTGGAACTCTTTATTTATTATTTGGAGTTTTCGCAGGTATGATTGGGACGGCTTTTAGTATGTTAATTAGACTGGAGCTTTCCGCCCCAGGTTCAATGCTAGGAGACGATCATTTATATAATGTTATAGTAACAGCTCATGCTTTTGTTATGATATTTTTTTTAGTAATGCCTGTCATGATAGGGGGTTTTGGTAATTGATTAGTTCCATTGTATATTGGCGCACCAGATATGGCTTTCCCCCGATTAAATAATATTAGTTTTTGATTATTACCTCCGGCATTAATTTTACTTTTAGGGTCTGCCTTTATAGAGCAAGGAGCCGGTACGGGTTGAACGGTCTATCCGCCGTTATCTAGTATTCAAACACATTCTGGGGGTTCAGTCGATATGGCCATATTTAGCCTTCATTTGGCCGGGATCTCTTCTATATTAAGTTCTATAAACTTTATAACCACAATCTTAAACATGAGAGCGCCAGGAATGACAATGGACAGAATGCCGTTATTCGTCTGATCTATATTACTAACAACAATATTACTGGTTTTAGCTTTACCTGTTTTAGCTGGTGCTATTACTATGCTTTTAACTGATAGAAACTTTAACACAACATTTTTTGACCCAGCAGGTGGGGGGGATCCAATTTTATATCAACACTTATTTTGATTCTTCGGGCACCCAGAAGTTTATATTTTAGTTTTACCCGGATTCGGGATAATCTCACAAATTGTACCAACTTTTGCGGCTAAAAAACAAATATTTGGTTATTTAGGTATGGTTTATGCCATGGTGTCCATTGGGATATTAGGGTTTATCGTTTGAGCTCATCACATGTTCACAGTTGGGATGGACGTTGACACACGTGCTTATTTTACGGCAGCTACAATGATAATAGCAGTTCCAACGGGTATAAAAATATTTAGTTGAATTGCGACAATTTTTGGGGGGTATGTAAGACTAGACACACCAATGTTATGAGCAATAGGGTTTATCTTCTTATTTACTGTCGGGGGTCTAACGGGGATCGTGTTAGCAAACAGTTCATTAGATATCGTATTACACGACACATATTATGTTGTAGCTCATTTTCATTATGTGTTATCAATGGGGGCCATTTTCGCTATATTTGGAGGATTTTACTTTTGGTTTGGTAAAATCTCAGGATATTGCTATAATGAAATATATGGAAAAATTCATTTTTGATTAATGTTTATAGGTGTAAACCTTACATTTTTCCCACAACACTTTCTGGGGTTAGCTGGATTCCCAAGACGATATTCTGATTATGCAGACAGTTTCGCAGGGTGGAATCAAGTTAGCTCTTTAGGTTCAGTAATTTCAATTGTGGCGATTGTTTGGTTTTTATATATTCTATACGATACATATTGTCAAGAAGTAAAATTTGTAGGGTGAATGGATAATAATGGTCACCAGGTTTCTTTAGAATGAATACATGACTGTCCGCCTGCCCATCACACATATAATGAATTACCTTTTGTTTGTGTTGGGAAATAACATATCCATATATACCAAATAGTTTATTTGGATAAATTCCCACACTGAGATAATAATCCACATGGGGTTTAAAGCCCCCATGTGGATATTCCATAATTAATGTGGATATTCCATAATTAATTATTATTTGAGAAAATATGATTAAACCCCGATGGGGTTTAATTCAATCGTGATATTATGATAATAAATTTTTTTCTAAACGCCTTATGGCGAAGTGACGCCCCGGAACCTTGACAGCTTGGCTTCCAAGACGCGGCCAGCCCAATAATGGAAAATATTATTTTTCTTCATGACCAAATCATGTTTATCTTAATTATAATAATAATTACGGTTTTATGATTAATTATAAGGAGCTTAACAACCAAACACTATCATCGTTATTTAACAGACGGAACACTAATCGAAGTAATTTGAACATTAATACCAGCCGGTGTTTTGGTTTTTATTGCGTTCCCTTCTTTAAAATTATTATATTTAATGGATGAAGTTATTGACCCGGCTTTAACAATTAAAGCAATCGGACACCAATGGTATTGATCTTATGAGTACTCAGATTACGGGGCGGATACCATAGAATTTGATTCGTATATGATCCCAACTTCGGACTTAAACACGGGTGATTTAAGATTATTAGAAGTGGATAACAGAATAGTTGTTCCTATCCAAACCCAAGTCCGAGTTTTGGTGACAGGAGCAGATGTATTACACGCATTTTCAGTTCCGTCTTTATCTGTAAAAATTGATGCAGTTCCTGGTCGATTAAACCAAACAAGTTTTTTAATAAAACGGCCTGGGGTGTTTTATGGTCAATGTTCGGAAATTTGTGGAGCTAATCATTCTTTTATGCCGATTGTTATAGAAGCAGTTTCTTTAGACAAATATATAAATTGAGTCGCTGCTCAAGCCGAATAACCCGATTACCCAGGTACCCGGCAATGGTACCGGGTAATGGTGCAAGGTAATGGTGTGAAACTCATGTGGTAGAGTAATAGGCTTTTAACCTGGTAGTAGTTGGTTCGAGTCCAATCACACCACCATGCCACAATTAGATTTAACAAGTTTTTTAACCCAGTATACTTGACTTTTAATCACTTTATTTATTTTATTCTCCATTTTGGTGTCCTTAATATTACCCAAAATACAACAACAATTAGCTGTTCGGTCTAAGCCTTTTCCAGGAGTTTTCACCCCTGATTCGAGTACGCAATTTGAGATATTCAAGCGACTTTATTCGCTGACGCTCAACCCTCTCAAAGGGGTTTTACATAAACGAGAAACACAATGTTAGCCGCCTATTTTGATCAATTTAATATAGTGAGATTAATAACAGTACAAGCCCTTTTTGAGGATTGATCCATAACTTTTACTAATTCTTCAATGATGATGTTAGTAGGGATTATGGCCATTTTATTGTTATTAAAAGGAGATTGATTAATTCCGCGTAGGTGACAAACCCTAATGGAAATAATATATTTAAATATACGTTCCGTTGTCAGAGATAATTTAGGAACACCAGGGGAAAAATATTTCCCTTTTGTTTTAAGTTTGTTTCTCTACATTGGTATCTTAAATATATTAGGATTATTTCCTTATATATTCACACCAACAGTACATATAGTAATAACATTTGGGTTGTCATTCTCTATATTAATTGGAGTTACATTATTAGGTATAATAAAATTTAAATTGGATTTTTTAAGTATTTTTATGCCAGGTGGTGCTCCTTTAGCTTTGGCTATTATACTTGTGCCTATTGAGACACTTAGTTATTTATCCCGAGCTCTTTCTTTAGGACTAAGATTAGCCGCGAATTTAACGGCAGGCCATTTATTATTTGCAATAATTTCAGGTTTTACTTTTACTATGTTAGCCAACGGTTTATTTATATTAAGTTTATTCCCTACGTTTGTTATGTTATTTATAACTCTATTAGAGATGGCCGTTGCAATAATTCAAGCATACGTGTTTAGCTTACTTACGGCAATTTACTTAAGTGATACTATTGCACTACATTAGTTATTATGCACCATGAAAATTAGAGTTTACCGGGGCTGGTGCCATGTAAATTGGTTGGGACAGTCCTTGACGGACTGAAGCCCCGACCCCGACCCATAGCTCAATAGGTAGAGCATTTGCCTTCTAAGCAAAAGGCTGTAGGCTCAAATCCTACTGGGTTAACCCCCCCCCAGGCTGGAAGCCTGGGGGTAATATAAAGATACTATGATACAGCATCCTTATCATTTAGTGGATCCAAGTCCTTGACCATACATTGGCGCTTGTGGTGCTTTTTTTACTACAGTCGGGGCTGTGATGTACTTTCATTACAGTCAAGGTTGAGTTTTGATTTTAGGTTTAATGACACTGACTTTTACCATGATAGTTTGATGGCGAGATGTTATTAGAGAGTCAACATTCCAAGGCCACCACACGTTAATTGTTAAACAAGGTTTAAAATATGGCATGATATTATTTATTATATCAGAAATTTTTTTATTTGTCTCTTTATTTTGAGCGTTTTTCCATAGCAGCTTAGCACCAACAATTGAGGTTGGGGCAATATGACCCCCAAAAGGGGTTTACCCTTTAAATCCTTTTTCAGTTCCCTTATTAAACACGGCTGTTTTACTTAGTTCTGGCGCAACTGTTACTTGGGCCCACCATGCAATAATTAGTGGGGAGAGAAAGGAAGCGATAATAGGGCTTACGGTTACAGTATTATTAGGAATTATTTTTACGGCATTACAGGCTATGGAATACTATGAAGCTCCCTTTACAATCTCGGACTCCGTATACGGGACAACCTTTTTCATGACAACAGGTGCCCACGGGGCTCATGTATTAATCGGGAGCTCCTTTCTACTAGTGTGTCTTTTTAGATTAATAAACCACCAATTCACAAGGCACCATCATTTTGGCTTTGAAGCTGCAGCATGGTATTGACACTTTGTTGATGTGGTATGGTTATACCTTTTTATTTTTATGTATTGATGGGGGTCATAATAGTTATATTGATATAATAATGGAAGAATCCGAATGAATAATCCACATGGGGGTCTTAAACCCCATGTGGGTATTCCATAATTGATGTGGATATTCCATAATTAATAGAGGTTAGCCAAATTGGTATGGCGTTAAGTTTTGGTCTTAAAGTTGTAGGCTCGACCCCTACACCCCTATTAATAAGATTATATTCTCCGATTAACCGCCCCCCCAATAATCCACATTAATGAATCCCCCCCATCGGGGTCCATTAATGTGGATATTCTATAATTAATTATTATTATTTAAGCACCGTCGGAGAGAATGACTAACCACCCCGTGGTTAGCCATACCAAGAAGATTAGGTTAATGGTAAACTGAAAGCCTTCAAAGTTTTTAATGTTGGTTCAAGTCCAGCCTCTTCTGATAAAGTGATCAATCGGGATAATTAATCACTTTATTATAGCCCCAACCCCATCGGGGGCGAGACAATATGTTTGAGATATATAATATAATTCTATCTCCAGAAATCTTATTAAGTATAATTATATTGGGATTAGTAATTTATGGAATTAAGCTATCTACTCTCAAAGTATCAGTCGGTTTTTTATTTATAGCGGGGGTATTAATTTGTTTGCACCCCTCTAATAATGTATTTGGTTTTCACACCTTTGATGCACTTCAACTATCGAATGGGCTTTTGGGTGTCAATAATTGGATGACCCTAATCAAATTAATAATAATAATAGGTTCTATTTCTATTCTGCTGATGAGCTCATTAGAAGACAAAACATCTCCTGTTTTAATATTAATTGTTACTCTTAGTTCTCTGCTTTTAGTTTCCTCTATAAACTGGTTGTCCTTATATTTAACACTAGAATTACAAACACTATCTTTATTTATCTTAGTGGCCTTAAAAAGAGATAGTGCTTACAGCACAGAAGCAGGCTTAAAATTTTTTGTGTTAGGGGCACTTTCTTCTGGCTTATTTTTATTTGGTTCTGCGTTATTATACGGACTAACAGGAGAAACAAGCATACAGGGGGTCTCCTACGGAGCAAATATAATAAATTATGAGGAAAATTTTTTATTTATATTATTAAATGGAGAAATTGGGAAAATATTTATAACAATTTCATTGTTGTTTAAATTATCTGCTGCCCCTTTCCATATGTGAGCCCCTGATGTTTATGAGGGGGCCCCAACCTCCACCACCGCCCTATTAGCTACTATTCCTAAAATAGCAGGGTTTGCTATTTTAGTACAAATCGGACCTATAGCTAATATTATATTAATTTGTGCGGTTCTCTCAATAATTTATGGGTCTGTAGGGGCTTTAAACCAAACTAAGATAATGCGCTTATTCGCCTATAGTGGAATAAGCCATATAGGGTTTATTTTATTCGGAATAGCAATTGGGTCTTTCGAAGGCCTACAAGCAAGCCTAATTTATATGATAATTTATATTATAATGTCAATTTGTAGTTTTTCAATCATTTTAGCTTTAAGCCTTTATAGGGGACTTTTAGTGGAATTAGGTGGACTATCTAGAGATAACCCTGTTTTAGCTATTACCCTAGCTTTAACTTTTTTATCGATAGCCGGAATACCGCCTTTAGCCGGGTTTTTTAGTAAATGGTTAATATTATTATCCGGTATATCGGGGGGCTATTATTTAATTTCTCTAATAGTTGTGATTTGTTCAGTAATAGCAGGAGTTTATTATGTTAGAATAGTTAAAATAATAAATTTTCAAACAGATTACCCCCTGCTAGTTTGACAGAAAGTGTTAAACAAGAGAAATTCCCGACTAGATTTGAAAAAATCTTTATTAATTGGTGTTTCTTTCTTTTTAATTTTATTTCTTATGGTGTCCCCCAATTTATTACTGCAACTTACATATGATGCAACAATAAGCATATATTAAATAAAGTGAAATAAAGTTTAATGTGTTGCTATTATTTGAGAAAATATGTATATATTAATACTTTTTTTACCCTTATTAAGTGCTTTTATTTCGGGTTTATTTGGGAGAAAAATTGGAGTAAGGGGGGCTGGGATATTCACATCTAGTTGTATAACATTAACAATTATTATTTCTTGTTTTATTTTTTATGAAACAACATTAAACTTGTCTATCACATACTTAAAACTGTGAAGATGGTTTGACTCTGATTTATTAACTACAGATTTTGGACTCCAGTTTGATAGTTTAACTGCAATAATGCTAATTGCTATAACAAGCGTGTCAGCCTTGGTACATATTTATTCAACTGGTTACATGGCAGGAGACCCGCACGTTCCAAGATTTATGAGTTATTTGTCTTTATTTACCTTTTTAATGATAGTTTTAGTTACTAGTGATAATTATATTCAATTATTTATTGGGTGAGAGGGTGTTGGGTTGTGCTCTTATTTATTAATCAATTTCTGATTTACTAGAATAAAAGCGAACAGGGCCGCAATAAAAGCAATGTTAGTTAATAGGGTGGGGGATATAGGACTAGTTTTAGCTATGATAATGTTAATAAGGGAATTTGGTTCACTAGAGTTCTCTGTGATCAATGGTATACTTATTGGTCCCACAATTAATAACATAAATTTAACTTTAATATGTTTATTATTATTTTTTGGCGCTGTCGGTAAATCCGCACAATTAGGATTACATACCTGATTACCGGATGCAATGGAGGGCCCAACCCCTGTCTCTGCTTTGATACATGCGGCTACAATGGTAACAGCCGGGGTGTTTTTAATTATTAGGTCTGCCCCGCTCTTTGAAAAAACACCATTGGCATTAATTGTTGTTACAACTATCGGGGCGCTAACGGCTTTTTTTGCTGCAACTAGTGGGGTGGTTCAAAATGACTTAAAAAAAGTCATTGCTTATTCAACTTGTAGTCAATTAGGTTACATGGTTATGGTTTGTGGAATATCTAATTATTCAACCAGTCTTTTCCACCTAATAAATCATGCATTTTTTAAAGCTCTTTTATTTTTAAGTGCCGGATCTGTGATTCACGCCGTAAGCGATGAACAAGATTTGCGAAAAATGGGGGGGCTCATAAAGTCGATACCTTTTACTTATGTGATGGTTTTAATTGGGTCTTTATCTTTAATGGGATTCCCCTATTTAACTGGGTTTTATTCAAAAGACTTAATATTAGAGTTGGTTTTTGATAAATATTATATAGCTTTTGCCTATTGGTTAGGAAGTATTTCCGCTTTATTCACTGCTTTTTACTCTATAAGGCTAATATATTTAACCTTTTTAACTAACCCTAACTCAAAAAAAGAAGTTCTGATAAATGGGCATGAGTCCTCTTTAAATATCCTTTTACCTTTATTCTTTTTAGCTTTAGGGAGTATTTTTGTTGGGTATTTAGCTAAAGAAATAACATTAACAAATATAGTTCACCCCATAGTCCCAAATTACATAAAAATATTACCCGTTATTTTAAGTCTATCGGGGGGGCTCAGTGCTTTATTATTATACAACGGGCTTTGAGCTTTTTATGTCTTAACAGGGGGGGCCAGTCGGGGCTACATTTATCATTCTATATATACCTTTTTAAACTCCGCTTGACAATTTAATTATATAATTAATCACTTTATAATAACCAATGTTTGAAATTTTGGTCATTTAATTTCTTATAAAGTAATAGATAGGGGTTTATTAGAAATCTTGGGACCAAGAGGATTATCATTCGTGATTATAAATATAACACAAAAAATTAGTAATTTACAATCGGGTATGGTATTTAATTACGCGTTAATTATGATAATATTTACAACTTTATTTATTTCAGGAGTTATCTAATGGGCAGCGGGGCTTAAATAATAATTATTTAAGCGCCGTCGGAGTTATATAAACTCATTACCGGCTCATATCCAGTCGCCCCCGGTGGGGGTTGGGGCGTCTTGCATAATTCCAACGCGTCGGGATTATTCCGACTCAAATCAATTAATTAATTAATTAATTAATTATTCCGGGGATTTAGCTCAATAGGTAGAGCATAGGCTTTGCAAGCATAAGGTTATAGGTTCGAGACCTATAATCTCCAATGAGTTGATGTAGTCGTGGGGCGTCTTGCAGAATTCCGACGCATTACTACTATTGGGACAACTCCGGACTTAACATAAAGTTAAGTCCGCTATTGGGACAACTCCGGACTTAACATAAAGTTAAGTCCGCTATTGGGACAACTCCGGACTTAACATAAAGTTAAGTCCGCTATTGTGGTGGAATCGGTAGACACATCAGATTTAAAATTTGACTATTATGAGTTCAAATCTCATCAATGGCCCAATTAAAATATTATAATTTAAGCCCATAGAGTCCGCAAGGACTCACCGGGCGACGCGGGTTAACCGTGAGATATTATGATTAGAGCCTTAAGAAAAGAAAACCCTGTTTTTTCAATAATAAATACTATCTTTATAGATCTCCCGGCCCCCTCTAATATTAGTTATTTATGAAATTTTGGTTCATTATTGGGGGTATGTTTAATTATACAAATCGTCACAGGAGTATTATTAGCTATGCATTATTGTTCAGATATAAGTTTGGCCTTCTCTTCTGTTGCCCATATTACTCGAGATGTTAATTATGGGTTTATTTTGAGGTACTTACACGCCAATGGTGCTTCTATGTTTTTCTTATGTGTATATATACATATAGGAAGAGGGATTTATTATGGTAGTTATACCAAAACCATGGTTTGGAATGTCGGGATAATTATATATATATTAATGATGGGAACTGCCTTTATAGGGTATGTTTTACCTTGAGGTCAAATGTCCTTTTGGGCTGCCACGGTTATTACGAATATTTTATCTGCAATCCCCTATATCGGGGACGATATAGTAAAATGGGTGTGAGGGGGTTTTAGTGTTTCTAATGCGACATTAAATCGATTCTTTAGTCTTCATTATTTATTACCTTTTGTATTAGCGGGATTAGCCGTAGTTCATTTAATCGTTTTACACGTGGATGGGTCTAATAATCCAATTGGGATACGATCTGATATAGATAAAATACCATTCCACTCTTATTATGTCTTCAAAGATCTATACGGGGCAGTTGTGTTAATAATAATAACGGCTATATTGGTATTTTTGTTTCCCTATGAACTTGGGGACCCCGAAAACTTTCAACAAGCCAACCCTTTAGTGACTCCGGTCCATATTATGCCTGAGTGGTATTTTTTATTTGCATATGCTATATTACGATCAATTCCCAATAAATTGGGTGGAGTAGTGGCTTTAGTCTCAAGTTTATTAATATTATTCCTTTTACCTCTTTTACATCAAAGCTATTTTAGGGGTTTAACTTTTAGACCTTTAAGTAAACTAATTTTTTGATTTTTTATTGCGGATTTTCTCTTGTTAACATGAATTGGGGGTCAACCAGTGGAAGACCCTTATATCTTAGTCGGGCAAATAGCATCAATATTTTATTTTTCTTATTTTCTATTCTTGTCACCATTTATAAGCAGTTTAGAAAATAAACTATTACAACTGAGTTAAATAATAGTCAAACTTAAGCTTGACTCGATTATATAATAACCAGCCGACCCGCCCCCGATGGGGGTGAGTCCTTGCGGACTGGTCCGGGTTGTAGAGTAAACTAAGGGTTAGTTACCAGACTCATTATCTGGGTATATAGGTTCAACCCCTATCTCTACCTCGTTGAGCCGCCCCGAGAATCCACATTCCAAAATTAAGGTAGAGGGATCATGCAACATGAGACCTCTAACCCCCCGGAAGGATGACAGAGTGGTTTAATGTAATTGCCTTGAAAGCAAAAGCCCCCAAGGGGCTCATGGGTTCAAATCCCATTCTTTCCCCATGGGGCTCACGGCCGGCGTTATAGCATAATCGGTATTGCAATAGTTTGCAAAACTATTTGGTATAGGTTCAACCCCTATTAACGCATTATGAGTGTAATTATTATAAAAATTTTTGTTATATTACTTCCTCTGCTTCTTTCAATAGCATTCTTAACTTTGGCAGAACGGAAGGTCTTAGGGTATATTCAATCTAGAAGGGGGCCTAATGTGGTAGGGGTGTATGGGTTATTACAGCCTTTTGCAGATGGTTTAAAATTATTTACTAAAGAAATTATTATACCCAACCATGCAAATATATGTTTATATATTGTTGCCCCTATTTTATCATTAACCCTTGCCTTTATAGCTTGGGCGGTAATTCCTTATGGTCAGGGGGTAATGTTAAGTGACATATCAATAGGTATTTTATATCTATTTGCCGTGTCCTCAATAAGTGTATATGCAGTATTAATGTCTGGGTGGGCTAGTAATTCTAAATATGCTTTTTTAGGGGCAATAAGGGCAGCAGCCCAGATGATTAGCTATGAGGTGTCTATTGGATTAATTATAATTTCTGTAGTTTTATGTGTGGGGTCTTTAAATTTAACAAAAATAGTAATTGCCCAAAACACAACATGGTTTTTTCTTCCCCTTTTCCCAGCAACAATAATGTTTTTCGTTTCCGCCTTAGCAGAGACTAACAGGGTGCCCTTTGATTTAACAGAAGGAGAATCAGAATTGGTATCCGGGTTTAATGTTGAATATTCTTCTATGTCTTTCGCCTTGTTCTTTTTAGCAGAATATGCTCATATCATTTTAATGTCTACATTTACAGCCTTGTTGTTTTTAGGCGGGTGGCTCTCCCCCTTTAATGATGTTTATAGTTTCTTTTGATTAGGTATAAAAGTTGCACTTATTCTTTTTATATTTATTTGAATTCGAGCAACATTACCGAGAATCAGATATGACCAATTAATGGCCCTCTTATGGAAATCTTATTTGCCTTTGAGTTTAGCTTTTGTTATACTAGTATCAAGTATCCTTATAGGGTTAAATGGCCTTCCATCCTTTTAACCCAACTTTCGGATGGGGTCGAAGCGTCCCCAAGGCGCTTTCACCCAACCTTCGGATGGGGTGTGGTGATAAGGTAACACATTTGACTTAGGATCAGACAATGCGGGCTCATCCCCCGTCACCCCAACCCGGATGCCGCCATTACTAACGTACAACCCCCGATGGGGTTGGGGCGATTCGACATGTAGCTTAATAGGTAGAGCTTAGTCTTGATAAGACTAAGGTTATTGGTTCAAATCCAGTCTTGCCGACCGGAGGTAGAGGTATCATGCAACCTCTAACCTAAGCCCCGCTCCGCCCCGATGGGGGGGTTGAATGAGATGGCAGAGCGGTTAATGCGCTTCACTGTAAATGAAGTAGGACACCTATCGGGGGTTCAAATCCCTCTCTCATTATATAGACTCATTACCCATGAGTTTCGGCCAACGTAGTACCCCGATGAGGCTGATAGCTTATTTGGCAAAGCATGTTGCTCATAACAATAAAGTAGTTGGTTCAACCCCATCTCTGCCTACCCCACCCTTGGGTTGCATTGGCGACTAATGGCATAATTCATAAATAACCCCATAGGTTTTGACACTATATATAACTTTATTAGTCTATGGGGTTGGGTTCGAGGGGCTCATGGATTATTATACCCGATATTGGTGATATAGTTTAAACGGCAAAACAATTATCTCATACGTAATAAGATATAGGTTCAACTCCTATTTCCACCTCCATTAAAATACAATAAAGTGATTAATCGGGATAATCAATCACTTTATTATAGCACGATACCCCGATTTCCACCTCCATCGATGGGTTTAACTAGTTAACATTAGATTTC